>SRLM01000323.1:171469-530690 GCA_015708895.1 Populus ilicifolia
TGATACTTGCTCATAGGAGGCCAAGCACACTGACACAATATTTAACGTGGTTCGGCAAAACCGCCTACATCCACGGGAGAAGTCAATATATTTAGAGATAGAGAAAGAATACAAAACAAATACATAGAGGAGAATCATAACTTCATTCTACTCTACTCCCAGCCCTCTCTTTGCTGTCATTACAGCTGCTGCAATGGCAGCAGCCTTGCTGCCATTGCAGCTCTCTCTTCCTCTCTACTCTCTTCACATTCTCACAATTCTCTTCTCTCATTTTGCTCTCTAACATATGCCTCTATTTATAGGCATTTATGGAGGCTTTTCTTCAACAAAGGTGGCTGCCAACTCCAACTCTTCTTCAACAATGGTGGCTGCCAACCTTTGACATCTTGTATGAATGCACATGTTTGGTGCAATACCAAATGGTTGTTGCACATTAATGGCAACCAACCTAACATCTTCTGCTCAAATTTTGTACACAAAAAGGGAGGGGGGCGGCGGCACAACTCTTAATGGACATTTCTTCCTATTTAGGAAGCTAAAGAAAATCACTGTCAGTTCAAAAGATCACCATAAGATCAGTGACATTTAGTGCAATGCAGAAACTGGGACAGACAGAAAACAAGAGATCAAACGTTTTATTCTTGGAATGGGATGGACAATGGTAAAAATGTCCAGTTTTTAAGAATATAAAATCCAACCAAACCAAATTCATTTTAAGTTAAAAATAAAAATTCAAATGTTTTAGTCCAAATGAAACCGACAATCACCCCTTCGTGACAAAAGCCATAACCAATGAAAATGGAGTGAACACTGCCAGCATGGAATGTTGTTTCTATGATGTGTCAACTCAACCAGTCAACGGTAACTGATTAACCTGATTGAAGATTGCCTCACAAAACATGTTAGAAGGTGGATCATGTGTAGCCCATTTGTCCCTGCAGACATCCACTCTCCTAACAAATGACTTCGGCGGTGATGATGAAGGGCTCTTTTTTTTGTGTATTTTAAAAATATTTTTTATTTTTTATTTATTTTAAATTAATATATTTTTAGTATTTTCATATTATTTTGATATCCTAATATTAAAAATATTTTTTAAAAATAAAAAAATTATTAACATATATTTTAACATAAAAATTTATTTAAAAAATAACCACAACAATATTTTTAAATAAACTCAAAGGAAATACTATCAAAATGGCAATAATGTCCACTCATATGTAATTCCCACCAAAAATAATTTTTTTTACATGTAGCACCAGAGATTATACTGTAATATGGTTATTTGTATTTCCCGTGCTAATTTTTTTATGTAATTATTATGATTTTTAAAAGAGTAAGAATAATTTAACATTTGATTGAATTTTAATTTAATAATATAATTAAAAATAATAAATAAAATAATCAGCAATAATAATTATATAAATGAGCTCTTAACATCATGCTTTGAAGAAAAAGAAAAAAGGTTTGTTAGAGACTCCTTGTTGCTTTATAGTATGTATCGCCTCGTCATTAGAAATAGCTCGTCAAAATAGTTTTAATGTCATTACGGAAGATTACACAATTATACCAAAAGATGTTGTGTAAATCTTTAGAACAACGACCTGAAAAATAAATTAAATAAAATATTATGAGGTAAATATTTTATATTTATATTTAATTAATTAATTAAATTAAATTTAAAAATACTTTTTAAAAAAAAAAGTTAATATTAACAAAGAATGATAAATATTATAACAACCTTAATTTAACAAAATAAAAAAAACATTCATATTTATTCACGCATATTTTTATTGTTGTTAAAACCGGTGAAATTATTAACATCATCAATCTCTTTTACATGGGACCAGCTAATCAGAACTAATAATAATGTTGATTTCAATGTGATCTATTGGTATATTAGTTATCCTAACTTAAATAATTAATTTTTTTTAAGTATTTTAAATTCATTGTTTAGAAATGTCCATATCAAAAAAAACTCTTGACATCATTAACTCCTTTAAAAAATAATTAATCAAGTCTTAAATAAAAATATTGATATCAATATAACTCATTGATATTATTAATTATCTAAATATCTAGAATAGCTAATAAAGTTTAATTTTAATGTCTTACTTATGTCATTTGTTAATATTAATGTCATGGGTCTGTTGAAATCATTAGCTTCTCTTTACAGTAGTTAATCAAACTTTTCACTCATGTACTCCATTTTCTTTTATAATTCTATGATTTGCTTATTTTCATGGTAATATCAAAACAAATGATTGAATATTTACATTAAAAATATTAATATAATATAACAAATTATAAGTACAGAGTACTTATCTAGCATGTTAGAAGCTCCTCTTGTAGCTTGGATGGGTCAGTAACATAGCAACTAATACATATCAATTTTCATTGGTTAGCATAGACTTAAAATAAAAAATTATTATTATATACAACTTTTTCATATCAATGCTTTGGTTTATTATCTATCACAATTAGCTATATTTCATATAGATCCTCAGCATTCAAATTTTTTATTAGTTATTATTTGCTATGAAAACATTAAAAACCCTTTCATCATTCTTTCATCTCTATTTATTCTTATTCATTTATATAATTATCTTTTTTTACTGGTAATCATTTTTTTTTTACTTAACAATTATTTTTACAATAAATTCTTAATTTATCAAATTCATTATCATTATATAAAATAACACCAAAAACCCAAAAAACTATCATTCACACTATTTATAATACAATTATAACATGATTTACACAAACTAGCTAGAAAAATCACTATTCACCCATCAATACATGACTACCACTAAAAACTCACCAACCCCCCAATTGTTTTTCATCATTTCATTATGATTTCATTCATTTCATAACCTATAATGATCATAAAAAAATTAATTTTAAGATAATTTACATTTCTCTCAAATTTTCACGTCAAATCCTAATTCAATTTTGTAAAAATTCTAATGAAAATCATGAAATCCTCTTTCTAATTGATATAAACATACTTTAAACATCTTACCTAATCATATTTTGAACTTTGAACACTAATTAGCTTACATTTTCTTCAAGTCTTCTTTTTTCCCTCCTCTCATATCCACTTTCCTTTTTAAATCACTCTCTTTCTCTTTACAAATCCTACCTAAACTTAGTGTTTTTCTTGTGTTTGATTCTTCTCTAAACCCTCCCCAACCCCTGATCTCTCTTTTTCTAAAGCATTTGCACATAAATTTTTTTTCAATTTTTCATGTACTTTATCATAACCCGATTTTAAACCTCCAATTTTTTATTTTTATAAAGTGTATAATTTTTATTAAAAAATAAAAAAAATAAAAGATCCAAAAATAGTTTTGGAACATGAGAAGATAAACATTCGAGCCACAAAATACTAGAAAAATAGCTAAATTGGGATGTTTTGACAAGATGAGATGAAGAAAGAAAGGAAATTGAGATTGAAATCCAAATTAACTTGAACAAAACTGGAAGAATTAATTAGTCTAAGGACTCAATTAAACTTCTAATAGGTTTAATTCACTTATCTAAGAACTTAATTGAATAGAAATTGAGTTTGAAAGTCAATTGAGTAAAAAATAAAAGTACTAAGTTCAAGGACTTAATTGAAGTTCTAATGAGTTTTGGTAATTCAATTAAGGATTTAATTGAAAAAAATCAAGTTTGAAGGCCTTATTCAGATCAATTTATAAATATTAAAATATTAGGGATACAATTAAAATTTTAAAAGATTAAATTGGTGCAATTAAAGTTTTAATTGAAAGAAATTTAAAGTATAAAGTTCAATTGAGTACTACATTAAATAAATCTAAAATTAAAGATTACTTTATAAAAAATACTAAAATTTAAGGTTTCAATTGAAAAGGGGTAATGGTGAAATCTGAAGAGATCTAAAAAAACTCTATTGTAGAGTGCTAAAAGTTCAAGAATTAAATTAAAAAAAATTATAATTTCACTATTTATTATTTTCTTCCCTAAAATAAAATAAAAAGGATGCACTAAGTGCTCACCTTATGGTCCTCACCCCTTTACCACACCACACAAATTTTATGTTTATGGTATTTGTATTTAACTCTAGGCGAAAACTCTAGCTCTTATTGAATTAAATCATCTAGGTGGTGGCCAAGTGGTAAGAACTTGGGATCAAGGGGTTTGCTCCCTCTGTGGTCTTAGGTTCGAGTCCTTAGTTGCTCATATGATGGCCACTAGAGGCTTACATGGTCGTTAACTTCAGGGCCCGTGGGATTAGTCGTGGTGCACGCAAGCTGGCCCGGACACCCACATTAATTTAAAAATAAAGATTTGCATATTCTCGCCTAAAAACACTTTTCAACATTGCTTTAATAATATAATATTTTTTTTTAATTAGTTTTAGAGGAAGACAAACTTTCATCCTTAGCTTTAATAAATAGCTGGGATCTATTTCTAAACATTCAAGTTCTTTGAGATCCCATAAACTTACCAGCCCAAAAAACTCTCTATTTCTTCCTTGTATATCCTAACTCAAGCAGTCGAGAGAGGTGAGCGAGTAGCTGGGAAAAAAAAAGGCCAAAGAGAAAATAATTCACTCCCAGCACTTTTCATCTCTATCAGAAGTTGCGCACTCCTTCTAAGCACCACCCCCACCAACCTCTTCTCACGACGCCCATTCCTTCATTGAAGCGATGCCAACACTGTGACACCCTCTCCATCAGCACCACTTTGTGCCTCTCGTATGCGACCACTTAGCCGACGCTCACGTTTCCTCTTATTGACGAGCACCTCTATCACTACTGTTGCTGGAGTTGTGCCTTGCCACTGTGAGAAGCTCTCCCTCATCCAGCCAGCAACCCAGTAACAATGAACTTTTCTTCTTCTCCAGCGACAGCTCCAAAGTTCCAGCCATTCCTCCTCAGCAGTGCATCTGTAGGGAGCCTGAAGTACACTTCCAGGAGTGATATCTTATAGAAGTAGCTTTGCACTAGCTCGTCAGTAGCTTCTTCCTCTCTGCAACGTAAGCAACAGCCTCACCAACTGGTAGCCAAGCACCCAAAAGAACCGTGAACTCCTTTGCATTTCAAAGCCATTAGCGTGACCAGCTTCACAGCAACTATCTCCTCAATCGTGCAACAACGGCTCAGCCTTCATCTCCTCTATACCGTAAGCAGTCGTGAAGATATTCTTCATGATCACTAACCACTGGTTCCACCGTGACCAGTTGTAGTCCAGCATCTTCTTTCAAGTAACAGTAGCAGATCGTGCAACAACTGGTCTCTATCTCTTCATCACTGATCCAGGGTTCCAACAGATCAATAACATTAGCACGAGTTTCAGCGCTTCATTTTCTTTTTAGTCCAGCAACAGCGTCTTTTAGCTTCTCCTAACAGAAGAGATGGAAGCTCCTCCTTCCAGCAGCGTCATCTTCTCCGCACCGTGAGCAAGCAGCAGCAGGACGGTTGCCTTGTCAACCTTCAGCCTTTCGTCTCTTTTGCACCCGCGGGAGTAGCAGTGGAGAATCGTCTTCATCAGCGGCAAACTCACCCTAACTGCGAGAAATCCAGCAGCCTTGCGTCCTCATTTTCTTGCTATTGAAGGTCTAATCCTCAAACTTCTTGAAGCATGAATTCCTAGATTAATTATATTGCTCAATTTTGCGTGTTTGTTTCTATGATTTACATGTGCCCGATTTGGAAATAATGATGCTTAGATATATTTTTTAAGGAAACTATGCATACATATAATAATACGAAAATAGAATGAGCACTGGATGAATAGTGCAGGCGCTTTCCATTTTTGTTGAAGCATTTGAGTGCAGACAAGCCCCTTCCACCGCTGGATCAAGCCCTGAAATGCTAAGTGCAGATCTTTTGTCATGGGTGTAGCTTGTGTTTATAATGTTCATGTGTTTATAATGTTCATGTTGGGCTGAGAAGGGTGTGTTTGGAATGAGGTATAAATCATGTTTTTTTAGAATTTTTAATTTTTTTTATTTAAAATGAATTATTTTTTATAGTTTTAGATTGTTTTAATATGCTGATATCAAAAATAATTTTTTTTAAATTAAAAAATTTATTTTAATATATTTTTAAATAAAAAATATTTTAAACTGGTACCATTACCACAATCCTAAACATATAAGTTTGTTGAGAATTTAAAAGGTTTATTTACTTCGGTAAGAAGCTCAACCTTTTATAACCTCACGCAATATTTAATTTATACAAATTTTACAAGGAAAAAAATTATATTTTTGATTTTTATAGTGTGTTTGAAAAATATATCTTAATCAAATTTTTAACAAAAATTTTTATTAATTTTTTATTTTATCAAAAAAATTCTAAATAATTTTCAAAATCTTTGCAAAATTTTAGGGATTACTTTAAAACTATTTGAGAGTCTCTCATATATTTTTCTAATCCTTTCACTTAATATCAGGTTGTGAACTTATAATATAGGATATTAACTCAATATTAAATATATCTATTTTTCTTCAAAATTTTAGAAAAATATAAAAAATAAATAAATTTTTATTTGTGTACATGTATAGCCAAATCTCTTAAAACGCAAATTATATTTGCAAATTTGAGCATACTAAAAATCAAAAAAATTGTTTTGTCTATATATTGGATTTAATAACAAATTTATTAAAATCATGAGAATTCAACAGACATTTCAAAAATATTAAAAATTTTATTATTTTATTTTAATATATAAGATTAAGAACTTATATAGAAGATGTATTCTGTATATTGAATAAAAATAATTTTTTTTATTTTCTTGTTTTGACTTTAGAATAATTAGGTTTTAACTTAATAAGATAAACACCTCCTTACCGAATATGATTTTTTAAAAACTTTAAACAAACTAATGATTAAAAATTACAACAATATGTTAGTTTATATCAGACAAATAAATAATACAATTTACCGTAGATAAGATATATTAGGGATGATATATTTTTCTTATACATAACCAGTCCTCTCTACCAGATTCTGAAATCAATTAAATCAAAATATTAGATAATGACTCTATTTTGTTTTTACTAATTAAAAACAATAATTTATTATTCTTTCCCTCATCACCACAAAGAAACTCCAACCTAGGAGGATGATTGCCTCGATGCTATACATATGCGATGTTCTCCTCACTTTTTTTCCTAATAGTCAGCTTTGAGGAATAAAAGAAGATGATGAGAGTTTTTAAAATTTTAAATTTTCACCCACAATTCCTTTAATTCATTTCATTGGTTATTTTCTAAAATTATTATAATAGTTAATACCTTCCTTTGCTCTAATTTGATTTGATTTTTTATTTTATAGTAATTTCATAATGCTTACAGGTAAAAAGACAAAAAGACATAAGATAATCCAGTTCATTTTTAAAATTAGTGAAAAATCTAATAAAAATATATATTAGAGCTTGATATCCAATTAAATAAGTGTTGAAGGATGATGAAACTAAAAAAATATGAATTTAGAAAAAAAATCAAGTGAACCCAAATAAATTTTTCAAACAAGGTTTAATCATTGTAACTTACAGTTCATGAAATTCTAAATTCAGACTCAATAAGAAAGCTCAATTCTTAATTAATTTAATATTTAGTGAATATCAATTTTAAAAGGTTGTCAAAATTAAAAAAATAATAAAGATGATCAAATCTGATAAAAAAATTAAAAGGAGATGAAATCATTGAAAAAATCAATTTTAAAAATGATTTTAAATAAAATAAATAGTAATTAAAAGAATGAGAATCAAATCTAATAGATAAATGTTTTTTGAAAGATGATAGAATTAAAAAAAAATCTAATAAAATAAAAGGTGATCAAAATAATAAAGATTAAATTTAAAAAAAATTGAAAGGTTGTTTTAAAAATTTAAAGATCATATACAAAAATCAAGAAAAAAAGATTAAAAAAAAGATCATCAAGCTAGACAAGAAGTTTATAAGCCGCTTATACCACTAAGAGATTGAATGAACGTTAAGATAATTCCATTACCATTATGGAAGGTTGTGTTTGGCCACAAAAAGGCTCCTTGTATGCTGATTGAAGAGCATTTTATATATACTGACAATGCCCAACTATTTTTATTTTTAAATTATATTTTATATTTATTAAAATATCAAATTATTTTTTAATGAACTTGATTATATTAAAAAAACACTAAACTATAATAAAAATATAAAAAGCTTCTAGATATCATTTAAAAAATATTTGTTTCTAAGAATAATTTAGTAATTATAATGTGTTTTAACGAATAAAAACACAAACAAATTTGACTCTTAGAGGATAATTAAATCAATTTTATTTTTAAAATAATTTAATTATTTTAAAATTAGAAAAAAACCATTATTTTTTTATCAATATAATAATAACTAATAATCATCGTAAAAGACAACATGCATTAGCCTTAATAATGTATTCAATAATTTTTTATATGAAAGATAAAATAATCATTATAATGTTTGAATTCAAAGTGTAATGTGTAAGATGTCTTTTACCGTGAAAGAAGCGCTATTAGTTTTTTTAAATATGAAAAAAAACACTTAATTTAATGCTTCCCATGCCGTGCCGTACCCTACCAACCAAAAATCAATAAAACACAGAACTGAAAACCAAAGATCCATTTCACTTTCATTTCACCAGCGGCAACGGCGATGCCACCAGCAGCAGCGACAGCAAGAACCCTAACCCGCCATCCTCGCTCTTCTCACCTAGCCTCCCTGGTCACTTCCATAACCTCTTGTCTCGAAACCCTGAACCCCCAAAACCCTAACCCTAAACACATCAATCCAACCCATCTAAACCAGTTCTCCCCTCACCTGGACTCCAACTTGGTCATTGAAGTCATCAAAGAACAGCAACCCTATCCTTACCAAGCCCTCTTCTTTTTCAACTGGGCATCAAACCTGAACCCAAACCCAAACAACTACTCTCACAATCACCGATGCTATGTAGCCATCATTGACCTTCTCCTCTCTCGCTCGCTTTTTCCCATTGCCAAAAACCTCCTTGAAAAACATGGCATGTTTTCTGATCTTTTAGTTAGTAAACTTATTAGAGCTTATGGGTATAGTGGGGATACTAAAAGTGCAATCTTTTGGTTTCATAAAGTGAGAGAGATTCAACTAGGGAAGTGCTTGTTTTCTTGGAATGCTATTTTGGGTGTGTTGGTGAAAGTCAATCAGATTAATATAGCGAAGTCATTTTTTGATCAAATTGTGCATGATGCCGTTGTAAAGCCTGATGCCTCAACTTATACAACAATGATTCGAGGGTTTTGCAAAGTGGGTATGATTGAGAATGCTAGGAAAGTGTTTGATGAAATGATTTGTGAGCCTAATTTGATTACTTGCAATACCTTGATTAATGGTTATTGTAAAAAAGGTGATATGGAGAATGCAAGGATATTTTTCTGTAGGATGATGGAGAGTAAGGACTGTTTGCCAGATACGGTTACTTATAGTACCTTGATTGATGGCTATTGTAAGAAAGGGGAATTGAATGAGGCAAGGAAGTGGATGGATGGGATGTTGATTCGGGGTTGCAACCCGAATTTATGGACCTATAATGCTATTATTTATGGTTTGTGTCTGAGGGGAAATGTTGATGAGGCTAGGAGGTTTCTGACAAAGATGAGACTGAATGGGGTGAAAGAAAATGTTGCAACTCATTTGAGTATTTTGAAGGGCCTTTCCGTTGCGGGGAAGTCGGAGGAAGCTATTGGATATTTCAGCGAGATGATTAGAAAAGGAATGAAACTTGATGCAAAAGAGTATGAAGTTGTGATTACTGCGTATTGCAAGATGAGGAAACCAGATGAAGCAATTTCTATTATGAAGGAAATGCAGGCTAGGGGCATTAGTCGGGGTGTTGGAAGTTTCAATGCTGTGCTTAGGATTCTTGTGGAGATTGGGGAGCTTGATAAAGCAGTTCTTCTTCTTAAACAAGTGAAGAATATGGGTTGCCTTCCAAATTTGGTGTCGTATAGCACCGTGATATGTGGTCTTTGCAGGTCCCAAGGTAGGATGCAAGAAGTTGCAGATCTGGTAGATGACATGCTTCAGGATGGTTTGGAGATGGATGCAACCTTGTATAGTTGCTTAGTCGGTGGTTTCTGTGAAGCTGGCAATGAGGAAATGGCAATGCGTGCCTTTTATGACTCAATTAATAAGAATTATGTCATTAATTTGCAGAGCTTTTCATTTTTTGTCAGCCTGATGTGTGGAAAGGGAAAAGTTATCGAGGCTGAACAAATATTCAAGGATATGTGTAGGAGATGCTCGTTAGTTGACGTGTACAGTTACCAGAGGGTCCTAGATGATCAATTGCATAAACACTCAGGGAGAAGATGAGAGGAAACTGAAGTGGCAAGCCACTGGACCCCGCAAAGGCAAATATACCCTAATGAATATAGGAGGACAAGAAATTGCCCTTGACCTATTTTTTAAACTGAGTGCTCAGAATATGCTATGCTTTCAGCTGAATCAAGGGAGAACCATGCTGAGACATGAAGTTTTTGCAATGTCACAGACTTGGAGAGAATGTGCAAGTCTCGTGGTAAAAGAATGTTGTCGCATTTTATTACTTGCTTGTTAACATGCTCTCATCACATTGGCCCCGGTTTCCAGTGGTTAAAGTGATTTTTATCTTTAAAAATATATTAAAGTAATATTTTTTATATTTAAAAATTATTTTTGATATTAGTATATTAAAATAAAAACAAATAAATGTAATTTTTTATAAAACATTACTAATAATCCTTCAGCAGCAGCTACGCGCTAAAAAACAAACCAAGAAGCCAGTCCACAAGACCCACGTGGCAATAGATTTAAGGGCTTTGACCTGGATGAAAAAGAAAAAGAAAAGGAAAAGCCCTTAAATTTATGGACGTGTTTTTTCTAAAAGAGAATATATATATATGTATATGTATATATATATATATATAGAAAAAAAAACAAAGAAGAAGAAGAGAAAAGCAAGATGATGGGCCTGTTTGGAGAGACACAACCATCTCCGGTACTTGACGGACTCTTCGCCCTTTTATAAAATCCGATTAATTGATCCATTTCATTCCCGATTCAAATCCAACGCCTTCCTTCTTCTATCTCTCTCCGTGTTTGAGAGAGAGAGTGACAGACAGAGGTCAAATATTTCTCTCTTATCTTTCCCTCCTTAAAACATAAAATTCTCCTCTCTCCTTACTCTCTCTCTGTACTCTGTTTCTTCTCTAGATCTCCATTTTGCTTCTTTCTTTTACTCTCTCTACGAGTTTCAACTTTCTTTTCTTTTCTATAAAAGGACGAAGCTCTTCTTCTTGATTAAGCGGGGGTCATTTAGTGACGATGGACGGCGGAGCATCTTATAATCCCCGCACGGTGGAGGAAGTCTTTAGGGATTTTAAAGGTCGAAGAGCTGGCATGATTAAAGCTCTTACTACTGGTACTCTTTTTTTGTTTGTTTCTTCTTATTCTTTTGAGGTTTTTTTCCTTTAAGATGTATAACTTTTTGGAGAATTATTAAATGTGGTTTCGTTTTTCGTTTTTCCTTTTTTGTTGCAGATGTTGAAGAGTTTTACCAGCAGTGTGATCCTGGTTAGTTTTTGTTTTCTAAATAAAAAAAATTACCATGAATTGTTTGGTTTGTTTTCTCGCGTTTTAACCTTTTGGTTTCTGGGAAATTTGCGGGGGAAAAGGAGAGGTAGAGTTTTGGATATGGAAAAATTTGGACCTTTTCTTTTACTGTGGGTTACGTGGTGATTTCACCTACTTGAAGTAAAATTTTTAAATTAGTTTTTTTATAAATGGGCTAGATTTCTTTAATCTCAGTAGTTAAATGGACTTCATGTATTTAATTGTTATTGAATTTTTGCTGCTTGCTTTTGCATTTAGATTATTTTGGCTAAAGGTTTCTGTCTTTTGAACTGCATTAGTTTAACTATCCTGTAAAATTTAGCTATATCTCTAATTCGTTTTTTCAGGTGTATTTAGAATTTGTGAATTTCATTAAAAAAATCTTCTTTAATATCTTGACTAATGGAAGCAGACAAAATGTAGCTTTAGTAATCATGATTGCTGCATGCATTCCTTAAGTTAACAATGACAGAAGCTGTTATTCACGGCTAAGCTGTGTTTGCCCGTTCATTTTGACAATTTTAGTGGAAGTGAAATTGACTTTGACAACTTTATTCGCTGATAAGCTATGCATACTTGTAGATAGCTGTAAAGGGTATACATATTTTCTATGATTGTTGATTTGTTCTTGTGTTGACATTTGTTTGAGGTTTTACGGTGTGTATCATTAGGAAGTGTAAACAGTTGTTTTAAAATAAGAAAGGAATTGAGGGTATCAGTGATTTTTAGTAACCTCATTATTTAGTTTTGAATTATTGAATCACTATTGTCATGTTCCATAAAGCTCATAATCTGAGTGGGGTAAAAGTATGCATGTACCACTGAGGTTTTTAAATTAGTTCATATATTTTTGAGTTTCTTGATTTTAATGTGCACACTCTGTCACAGTCAAGTGTTCTTGAATTTACATATCAAAACAAGTATGAATGCAACAAATCAATGTTAATGCAGAAAAAGTGTACGAAAAATGTTTCGTAATTGCAAACCAGAGATGTGGCACTGGTTGCATAGGAGTAGCTCATCTTTCGTAGTCATTTAAGCCTCTTTAATAAGAAAGTGGTTATCATTTACAGTTAGATACAGAGTCACATTTTTCAAGCAAATGGGTGATACAAAAAGATGTTTTCAGGATAAGCTGCATCCACTTTGATGTAACAACCTCCAGTATTGATATGCAAAACAAGATAAGGCAGTCCTGCCAACTTACTGCTCCTATCTAAGATATCCACATGCGGATTAGGCTTAACTGCTAGGAAGAGAGTGTATCAAATGTGATTAATTTAGTTGATGATCACAAATCCTAGATTAAGTGCTTTAATGGTCACCTGTGCATATGTTTAATGAGTTTGGATACAGTGGTGAAGAAATAAGCACGGAATTGTCTGCCTCATGTATAATGAAGCTTCAAATATCACAATTTATTTGGATGGCATGAGTAGGATGTAATTTTACATGCATGGAACTGTTTGGTTGTGATAAAAGTTTAGGTTTTAAGAGCTCCGGGTGCTTATTATGTTATGTTGACAGAGATGAACATAAAATCTGGATTGATTGTTTTCATTAATGCTTTGGTAGTCGATGATTGCTTTAATTGGAACCTTTTGTTTTAATGTCCATGTATAGCTTCTCTATTTATTCTGCTTTCTTCTGTAGTTTATCATGTTTAATTATTATTGGGTGGCCCTTTTTACATGCACTTTGCCGTGTTCTTCTCATCTCTGTTATAAAAAAACCCACCTTTGAATGTGTTTTTCTTTTATCAGCTTTCGAGCCTATTTGTTTTTGTGTCAAAACAACTTTTTTTCATTTACTTTTACAGTTTTTTCGTGACATCTGAAAGTATTCTTTTAGATTTGATAATATTTATGTGATCTTGTGGATTGCAGAGAAGGAAAATCTCTGCCTTTATGGATTTCCTAGTGAGCAGTGGGAGGTCAATTTACCTGCTGAAGAGGTGCCTCCTGAGCTTCCAGAGCCTGCTTTAGGTATCAACTTTGCCAGAGATGGGATGCAAGAAAAGGACTGGTTGTCTTTGGTTGCTGTTCACAGTGATGCATGGTTGCTTTCTGTGTCCTTCTATTTTGGGTCTAGGTTTGGATTTGACAAAGCAGATAGGTATATTTCTCTTGCACATGTGGTACAACTGCAGTGTAACTTCTTCGTGTGTGTAGCATATGAGTTTCGCTTTCAGTGTTGACTGGTCTCCACGGTTCAACTTTTTACCAATAAGAAGTTTTTCTGAACAACTACAACTTTTTTCTTTTCTTCTTTTTTAATCATGAAGAATTACTCCTACTTCTATTTTGATCAGTGGTTTGCTTTTGTCCTTCTACTTTGCAAATTGATTTTGGTGTCTTTAACTCTTAATTACATGAATTAGTTAGTAATATCTTTTTTGGCATGGAATCAGGTTTGCAGCACGTTGTATGAATTTGGGTAATGAAATTTTCTAAGCAAATATGTCATGAAATTCATCATGGGTTGTTTTATCAACAACAGCCAATTAATGAATGATTCTGTGTGATTTGGTGAAAATGCATCCTCCGTAAATGATATTAGTCATATATTATGTGTTTCTTGCTTGTGAGTGGACTTATATTTATTTTAAGGCATATCAGTGAAATTTATTGCTTGTAAGTGAACTTATTTTATTTTAAAGTGTATCAATGAAATTTATTTTCTTTTTAAAAAGATTCTACACTTAAATCTTGTCAAGATTGATTTGCAGTGAAGGTGGTAGTTCTATGCTTTATTCTTGATTCCAAGAAGCATGTTTGAGTCCTGCTTCTTCGCCTAGCAATGTCTCTTAACTATTATTGTTTATGATGTTTTTGTGGCCTCTCTTTGTGGATAGAATTTCTTGATTTAAGCTTTATCGTGTTTTTTAATAATATACTTTTGGTTTTATGATGCAGAAAACGCCTTTTCAACATGATAAATGATCTTCCAACAGTATTTGAGGTTGTGACTGGAACGGCCAAGAAACAAGTAAAAGAAAAGTCATCAGTTTCAAATCACAGCAGCAATAAAACTAAATCAAACTCTAAGGTATCAAGGACTTTGAGGCTGCAACTCTATTTGGTCTGTTATATCTGTACTGATAGGAAATCATAGTTGTCCACCTTGCAAGATTTGATGCCAAATTTTAATTATCTGCTCCTATTAAAATTAAAGATGACTCAGTCTTGTTTAATAGATTTAGCAGCTAAATTATTGCTGGTATAGCAATATGGAACTATGATGCTTAGTACTCTTATAAGTTTCATAATGATAATGTTGGCAATGTATCTTGTTTGATTGAATGTGCAGCGAGGCTCCGAATCCCAAGGCAAGTTTTCAAAGGTAATGCAAGCAAAAGATGAAGACGGCGAGGGCTTGGATGAAGAAGATGAAGAAGAGCATGGAGAGACACTATGTGGTGCTTGTGGAGAAAACTATGCCTCTGATGAGTTCTGGATTTGCTGTGACATCTGCGAAAAGTGGTTCCATGGAAAATGTGTGAAGATCACCCCAGCAAGGGCTGAGCATATTAAGCAGTACAAATGCCCATCTTGCAGCAACAAAAGAGCACGGCCTTGATGAAGACTGGAGCTTGCTCTCTGTGTATTATGTATGGCATGTGGGACTACTAACTGTCTAGTAGGTCAGGTTTGTTCTTAGGCATGTGTCCTTTATTTATCTAGGAAAACTATTTGGGTGTTATGAGTAGTTTGCAAAATCTGCTGTTTATTTTAACCATAAATTAGGATATTTGTTACACTTTCAGCTTGGCAACCATTTTCCCCATGACTGGGATATGAGTGTTTGTTGACGTTATGTTCATATGCAGTCTGTCCAGTTCTATGAAGACCGTTTATTCCGTCCATCTCACCTTTCAGCTTTAGCTTTGCTCCAGCCTCTAGTCTGAATGGTACATGGCCTTATTCAATGGAGCGTGGACTTGTTTTATCTGACAATATGCTCTGAAGGGGCATCCCTTCAGAAGAAAAATCATCAGCAACTCTGAGCAGCTTATCTGTTGTTCTTGCCGTATCCATCAGCGTTTAGGTTATCCTGTGTGTAGTACACCTTGGAGAGCGAATGATTTTCATATGTGAGCAATTATGATTGCAAGGCAGGAGTAATAGCGTGATAAATGTGCCAAAATCTCGATGGCCCGAAGTCAGTGAAGAGCTTGAAGAGGAGCAGGTGGCAAAGGAGCCACAATCCTTGTGGGAGCATTGTACATTAGTGAGTTAATCACCGAGTCTTGAAAATGTCAATTGTTCATTTCGGGCAGTATACAATTGGGGCGGCTACCGATTGGGTCTTGCTAGGAACAGGCATGAGGCACACGGATGCATGGCTCGCCATGTGGGAGTGATTGCGCCACTGGCACGTGTCAGAGTATAAAGGGGCAGAGAGTAGACGGATGCGTAAGCGCGAATCTTAGACCTAAATCAGATGCCACGGCATAAAAGCCGTCTAGTGGTTGCATGTGCTTGCAGCTCCACTTTTCATGAACAAACAATCAAAGTTTAGATTCTCCCATCTTACAATTCTTGAAAACCCAACCTCAGCCCTCGGCGACCACTCTGATTAGAACAAGTTTCAGGCCAGCACGAGAAAAGTACCAGGTCTTCCTTGCCTAGTACCTCGTCAAAACTCTCTCTCTCTCTCTATATATATATATAGATAAGGAATCTTTTTTCTAGAAAAATGTTCTTGAAACACTTTTGACACGTGTGATGAACACTTTCAGGGAGTATTACAGTACTTCTAATGTTATCATGGTATAAAAAAATCTTAAAAAAACATTATTTTTATATATTTTTAATTAAAAAATACCTTAAAAAACCTTATGGATAGTGAAACCTGTGACTGTCTGTGAAGGTTGAGAGACAAATTCTATCTCATATTTCAAGCGCACTGGGGTGTGGCAAGCTAAAAAGGGTCCTCGATTTTGCTTTTGACGCAAGTGCCCTGGCTGAGGATAATCTCAGAAAGAGGAAGGGAATGCACCCATTGTTTCCGCTGGCTTATGGCTGATAGGGATTCATAATGATGGCAGAAACTGGATGGTCCACGGGAATTCACGTTGGCTAATGGATTTCTCCGTATAAGCCCACGGTTTCATGCCCATACAATCTACCAGACATGTAAAAACATCATTGTTTTGGATCATGTTCGGTCAATGTCAAGTAAATATAAACGATACAAAAACATACCATAGTTATAAAATGATTTTTTATTTTTTAAGGAAAACCGTAACCAGCAAACTATGTTTAGAGAACTCGCGCTCTTTACCAGGCAGTCTGATAAGCCTATCAGGCAGTTATTTGATCTTCTTTAACAATAACATTACCAAGTGACGAGACCTTTTCTGGGCCTTAATTTAATTTAGCAATGGCACAAGAGGACAAAGCTAGAGCGATACTGGGTAGCTTCTTTTAGCAGTAGTAATGGATGTCGTGTAACGAGGAGACTCGTGTCAGGCGCATACATGACCTCAGAATGGAAGCTAAGTCCTCAGCTGCAATCGGTAATCCTTGCCCCCTCAAGTGCTCCAGGGTTCGAGCCACTGACACCCGGACGGCTTTGTCATGTCAACTGCCTCGCGGAGGTCTTGCCATATTTTGAATTTCTTCTTTGGCTGAGGTAGCAGTTAGGTTCATAAAATATGCTAGTTCAACAAGAAAATGGAGGTCATTGTCTCTGCATTCATATACGGACACGAATGGTAGATTAGTGTCATCACCGGCTATGTTTATAATTCACCCTACAGAAAGTCTGCATAACAATCTCTACATGGGGCGTACCTTCTCTTCCATAAACGAGACATCAAGATTAAGGAGACAGAAACATCACAGTTTGAACATTTCATCTCAACTACAATGCATGCGAAGTTAGGTTTGCTAAAACAGGCATCATTCATGCTCAAAGTAAAAAGTTGGAAGCACATTGAGAACGGCCTTGTTATTACTGCACATAAGTCTACATTGATTTTGCAATGATTTCCACTACAATTAACAGGGAAGCAGAAAGGAAAACAAAAGAATTTACACTGATAAGCCATCTTGGCAAGCACGCCAATAAAGACACGCAGGATAATTGTAAGGATTTCAGGTGGAAAAGGTGTCTACTCTCCTGTTGCTCTGGAGTCATGAGGTCAAGCTCTCTCTGTTCTTAGCAGATAACCGTTTCAAAAACTCGTATGTTGTGATCATGGTTGTAGCAGACATAGCCATTGAAACCCACCTCGGTCCCAGACCTCTATAACAAGCTGCAAAACCACCTTCCTTCACCAAATTCCTAACAGTTTGCATAACTGTCAATGGCCTTGTTCTTCCATTTTCCTCCCCATCCAAAACCTGCAAGCGTGTCTTAATTGTGTCAAGTGGCATAGTAATCATAGCTGAAACTCCACTAGCCATGGCTGCACACACTCCTTGTACTGCCACCAGTTCCTTTGAAATAGGCGTATAACCACAACCCCCACCACCATTTACAGCATTCTCATCTTTTTTATTGGCATAGCAACCGATACAACCCCAAACAAGCCTATGAGCCACAGAATAAGACGCCCACCAAACTGCATTAGATGGTGCATAAGTCAATATTGATATCCCAAATCCTCTATACAACCCTCTTGGACCATCTGCATTCAAGATCTTCCTAAAGCCATCGATACCATTCATGTACCTCCAAGGACTTGAACAGGGAATCATATTCTTGCTACTCTTGATACTGCTAGTGTTACAATCTTGAACCATGAGTCTTTGGCTCACAACATCAATTGGGGTCCAAACTAGCTGTGCAGCCATGGCAGAACTCAACCCAGCAGCAGCATTAGCAATAGCTGTTGCAGTAGTATCAGAACATCCTAACCTAACAGTTGCACTCCCAACACTACTCTTGGTAATCTCGAGTGCTGTCATGTAAAGTGCTCGAGCTGGGATTGTACCCATCAAAGAAGTACCAAAGCCCCTGTAGAATCCTCTCACACCTTCATGATTCATAATTGACAATGACAATTTGAGAGACGAAATTTGAGTAGGCAAAACCTGTTGCCTAGTCTTTAAAACAACAATAGGGTAAAGAGCAGCTGATACGCCTGAAAATAAAGCTGCTCCAAAAAAGAAAAACTTGGACTTGTCAAGCATATGCCAATCTATATCAGCTGGTAGATGAATCTCTGACGCCGAATTATCCTCGGCTGCACTCAAACTCATCTTAGCCACTTTTAAAACACTAAATCATCAATCGAAAGACAAGCCCTTTTTGCTCAACTAGCTAAAAAGATATGATCTTTAGAAACCAACAAACAACTAATTTAAGAAGAACCCCACTAAAATAAACTAAACCCAGATCCAACAAGCCTCAGTCTTCAATATTTCGACTACTAATTGGCGATACGATTATGTATGTTAAAAAAAAAACAAATCTGAAGTAGAAAAGGAGAAAGATCGAATCTTGAAAAAAAAATGAAATTGAAATATTAGGAAGATATTTAAGGGTTAGGTATAGCAAGAGTTAAAGAGTCTAGAGGTTGGAAGTGGGTTCGGTTTTGTTGGGTTTTTTCCTCCTTCTATGCCAACATATTTCAGACCAGATTTGGATCACCATAAAAGGGTCAAAGACAGATAAAACCCAAATCAATAAAGATAGTGGTGATATCAAAATCTTACCAGAAATCTTATGATTGTTTATCTATTCTTCACCGCTTCGCCACTTGGAAAATAAATAACAAGAACCCAACTTGATAAAATACATGCAATAAAGAGAGTGAAAGATGATTACCAACCGAAAATCAACAGAGGAAGGAAGAGAGAAAGAAAGAGAAAGTGGATAAATCGCAGAAAACGAAATGAGAGAGAGAAGAGTGAGTGCAGACGTTAATTTAACGGAAAGGGGAAGACAAGAGTATGGATTTTAGAGAGGGTTTTGCGGATCCAGGAAGGTGTACACGTGTCTGTTACCATTTCGAGGAGTACAGGTCACAGATTAGATAATTGGCCCCCTTTTTTTTTTTGTTTGCTGCTGGTTGTTTGAAGCTTAGGAAACACTTGAAGGAACACTTATAAGAGGAAGGGAGGCCTTCCCTTTGTTTTCCTCCCTGTTTTTATCAGATCTTCGTTCGAAGTTCAAGTTCAACTCTGTGGGTGTTTTAGGATGTAACGCTTTTGCCTTGGGCTACCTGAATCACTGCCGCCTCTGCTTCTTTCCTCCTTGGAATAGAATGTGTGGGGGTGAGATGTCGTGTGTTTTTTAAAATGATTTTTTTTATATATAGATATATTAAAATAATGTTTTTTATATTTTTATTTTTATTATTAACATATTAGAAATATTAGAAAAATATTAATTTGATATTTTAAAATAAAACGCACTCTTAAAATTAATTAAAAAACAAAAATTACAGCAATTCCAAAGACTCTTTCATCAACAACACCAAATATCCGATTCCAACTTTTGTTTTAGTTTCCTTTTTCTTTTTTAATAACCCTAAACCTTCTATATTTTTTCATTTTACTTTTATTTTTTCAAAAATTATACTTTATTTATTAGATCAACTTAATTTATATATATATATATANTTCAAGTACAATCAAAACTTATGTTGATGACAAGTGAAATTAGGCCTATTGCATTTCACAAACATGGACAGGTACACGGTGGTGATTGCAAAGATAGAAGGGAACTTAGGATATTTGCTATCTCGCTTGATTAATTGATATTTATTTTTGTAGTTTGAAAGTGTGTTTGTAAAATGAATAAATTTTGTATTGTAAATTAATTTTTTATATATATCTTTAGATATTTTGATGTATTGATATAAAAAATATATATTTTTTTTAAATATTATTTTTAAATAAAAATTACTGAAAAAAACCAACTATTACAGAATCAAACTAAAGCTTATCAGGCATATTTATGTCTATCGTTTGTTCGGTCACCCAAAAATCTACTCATCCATTTGTTCATCCTCAATTACCTCTCTCTCCCCTTCAAATCCCACGACAAACCCATTTCATCACCCCCAAAAAGGAGCGAACTTTGGTGCCAAAGGCCCAAGAGGAGAAATATCCTTCGCGTTCAAGAGGGGTAATTATGGAAACCAAATTGGGGCCCCGTTGTGATGAACACGAGAGTAATCATACATGCCAAGTGTTGCTCTTATGTGTCTTGTCCAGTATTGTACGGTCCTTAACTTTCCAACATACTACAAGGTTTCTTGGACACCATGTTTGGAATAGGTGTTCATAACATATTTTTAATTGATTTTTTAATTTTAAATATTTTAAAATTATTTGTTAAGATTTGGATATCAGCATATTAAAATTATTTTAAAAAATACTGAAGTTCATTACTTTTTAAAGCCAAAAGTATTTTAAAAAAAATTAAAAGCAAAATTAAAAGTTATATCAAACACCCATTGAAATGTATACTGTTTTAAAATTTACAATTCTTTCTTGGGTTTTTTATTTGATTCCTCTCTCTTTCCTTTTAGCTTTGAAAAAAGCAAATGTGAAATGAACAGGAGGGATTTTTTCTTGGACAGGAGTTGTGGCTTAGTAAGACGCAAATAAAAGAAATGTTTCATCTTTTGACCGTTAATAAGGTTTTTAATATAACAACAGTAATTTTTTAAAAAATATTTTTTATTTAAAAATTTATTTTTGATATCAATATATCAAAACTTGAAAATTAAAATGATTCAAAAATAATTAAATTTTAAAAAAATTATCATTACGCTGTGGTTTGAAAAAAATTATTTTATAAAAAGTATCTTTTAGTTGAGGTTGGTTTAAAAATATGTTTGGTTAAAACTATGATTGAAATTGAGATTGAATAAAAAATAGTTTAATATATTTGATTAAAAAAATATTTTTCAAATTGAAGTTATAATATATATATATAATTTTTAATTTAAATATTTTAAATTTAACTATTATTATCACATCATGAAATAAATAACACTTTATATAAAATATTTTATTTTATTTCATTAAACTATTTACAATTTTATTGTATATAAAATATATTTGATAAGAACTACAATTTTATTAGTTTCATAAACTCACAACAACAACATTGAATAAAATATTATCAGAAATAAAATTAAGATGGAGATTAATTTTTATAAATGTTATATAATCAAATGATTTTTTTTATATAGATGAAAATAATATAAAATTTATATAATGTTATTAGATAATAAAATATTAATTTTTTAAATAAAATATAATTTAAATAAAAAATATTTTTTTATTTACTTCAACCTTATTTAATATATTTTTATAGTTTTAAAATGAATCTAATCCGAACAGTGAAGAGTGAATTTCACTCTCCACAGGAAACGAACGCAGGCAGGAAAAGAATGCAGGAGAAGCAGATAAAAATTAATTCAAGCTGAGATTGGAACATAGTTATTAGGTGGAATCCATGTAAAAAATATATAATTTACACTAACCAAACACTTTAATTGAGCTTTTGTCTCCGGCCGCTGCTGCAGTGCCAGATGGGCAATAGCCAAAACAGTCACTAAAAAACAGCTACTTAGCAAGTTACAGTGATTTTTACTTGATTTAGCAAAGCAAAATGACAGAGTTATTAGTTGGCTTGGTTTTTATTTATTTATTTGATGGTAAAAATTTAAAATTTAATAAAATAATTTTTTAGTCATGAATTAAAATATAGTTGTAATTAATCCAAACTTTTTTGTTGATTTTTTATTAGAATGTAAAATGTTATACAACTTTAAAAATTACTTGACTGGATGCTAATCGTGATTTCTGAAAAAATTAAGAGAGGTGAAAAAATAATTAAAAGTAATTTTTTTGACATGGATTAATATTTGACCACCTTGTGCTCAACGTCTTTTAATAGTGTTTGTCTCTCGTGTCTTTGTCCACTTTAATATAAAAAGATTAAAAACTATACCTTTATTTTGCTGGAAATCTTTGGACCGTTTGATATTGTTATATTATGCTTCGGTAATTGGCTTTTTATATAGTTCTTAGGTAGGCAATTTGGGACAAATATTAAATTAAAATATTATCATTACATGTCATATAAACCTGCCCTATTGTGAATTGTGTAAAAAACTTTAAAGGAATAAAATAAATAAACATGCTAATTAAAGAGGATAAAAAATCACTAAAATTATCTACAAGCAGGTAACGTAAAAACATGACTTGATATAAATTAATTAGTTTACTAATTTATTTATAATTAAATAGGCTTAAAATCTAATTGTCTTGTCCTGATCTATTGCGTTTAAGAACCCGGGTTCTTTTATTCAGGACCGTAGAATGGCCCCCCTGATCATTATTGAATTATTATTATTATTATTTTGTATATAAAAATAAAAACATGTTTAGTTAAAAATATATAAAAACAAAATGTTAAATAAATATATTTTAAAAAAAGTCTTGAAATAAAATTATATATTTTAAAATATATATATATATATATTTTTAATCTCATTATCATGGTCTGTTCTATTAGCTGAGAGACACTACACACTAATTAACTAACGGAGGACGAGAATGACTTGCGTGTTAACATTAAATAATAATAATAATAATAATAACCAACGTAGGATGAGTTTTTACTGTACATTTTCTTATATGGCGGAAAACTCCTTTTTTTTTTTTGTAATTTGTGTTTTTTTAAACAAAATTATAATTTAATATTATATTTATTTTTTATTGATTTATCTACCTTTCGATTGAGAATTTATCAAACTAGTCTGGTTAACTAATTTTTTATTTTATTATTTAATATAAGATATATTAAAAATTAAATTTTATAATTTATTTTATTTATTTTTATTAGGTTATTTTGCTTCAATAACTGAATATAATGCTTAACGAGTTAATTCAAGTTGATTTAGGATGTTTTTTGTGTTCTTAATTTATTTTTAATTTTATTACTCAACATTAAATCACTTAAGAATCAATTTTCATAATTTATTTTGATTTGTTTAATATTAAGGTATTTTACTTTTTGTAATTTATTTCAATTTATTTTCTATGAAATTATCTTGATCTCATAATCTAAGTCACGAGTTTAGTAAATTAACTCGGTTATTTTTTATATTTTATTTTTAATTAATTATTTTTTAATTTTATCCTTTAATATTAAAATAATTAAGAATAAAACTTCATAACTTATTATAATTTTTTTTAATATAGTTTTCATAGTCTCGTAACTTATATCATAAATTTAACATTTAATCTAGGTTAACTCAAATCAATCTATTATACTAATATTAAAAAATAATTTTTATTTTTTTAAAATAATTTATATTTTTACAGGTTATTTTTAAATTTATAAAATCAATTGAATTATATAAATCACTCCATTCAATTTAAGTTTTTTCCTACTAGAAAATAAAAATTAAAATCTAGCAACCTGCTATAGCAGGATGCATTAAAGCCCTATTTCTTCTTTGACCAGTCGTAAATAAGCCCAGCGTTGAATATAATTGACCGCAATTGAATTAAACCACGGAATATCGAGTTGCGTAATTATCTTTATATGTATAGGTGGTTCCCGCCCCCCCGCGCATTACACTGATTTTTTTTAGAACTTATCGTTTAGTTACTCATCTAACTTGAATTTTTAATTAAATTATATAGAAATTAGTTTAAATTAAATTAATTAATTTTATAAATTCAAATAAAAGTATAATTAACTGTAAATACAAGACTTGCCTTTAAAAAAATAATTAAATAATATTTTTTTAATAATTATTAAGACAATGACCAAGATCCGATTTGAATCCCAAATAACTCTTGATATGGATTCTATTAAATTTAATGATATTTTTCTTTTCTAAACTATTTTTTATTATATTTAAAATTTATTTTTTAATTAATTTAATATTAAATAATAAAATTAAAAAATTATTCAAAACAATTAAAGAACCAATAAAAAAAATATATATTATCAATGGCTGAACTCGTTAAACCTATGAACATAATAACTCAATCTAGCATATTAAATCTATAAATCAGATTATTGATTTTAATGAGATTATAATTTATTTTTAAAAAATTATTTTTATTTAATCATATAATAATAAAAATAGATGATTATAAAATCAAATATCAATCTAATATTATAATACTGAAAATAATAATAATAAAAAAGATAAATTATACATTAGAATTTTTATGAAAATATTTTTTAAGAATATAAGAAAAAATAGAAGGAAATAAAAATCATGTTCGGTGAAAAAAAAAAACATTTCAACAAATCTATTTAAAAAATGCAAAGGACTGGTCACTTTATAGTAACAAAAAAAAAAAAATACAGGAGGCAAAAATGTACTTCACTGAAAAAATTTGAACACACCATCTATATTACTCATGTGTTGCATTTTAGTCACTTGCCTTGTAATTTAACCCTCAGTCATAAAAAAAAGAACATGCAATTAAATTTTATTTTGAGTTCAACTGCGAAAACAAAAAGGGCTTGAAGATTAAATTGAAAATGTTTAAAAATTCTACTATTTAACCCATAATAAAACATATAATGTGAACAGTATGTAGCTACAGTAAAAAATTCACCCTATTTAGCTTTATAGATGCATAATAATAATAATAATAGATAATTGACTGCCATCACAATAAGCCATGAAAAATGAATGGAGCACTGACTTTTTTTTTCTTCTCTATCTATCAGCATGAGGTGATTATATCTCTCTTTACCATGCAACATACGCATCTCATGGTATTAATCACATCTATCATTAATATTCATGTAAAAGTGTAATACACGCATGAAATTCTGTAAGATAAAATAAAAATAAAAATCTAATGTCTTATGATATGATTGTAGGAAATTGTCCAGGCCAGGCCGTTCTTCACTTAGGACCAGTTTTTTTTTACCTAATTATTATTTTTAATAAATCGATCAACACATCGGAGTAGAGAATATATCATTTCACTGGAGTATTTTCCAGGCACCTATGATGAAATGAAAAATCTAAATCTAATTTTTTTTAACTAAAAAAACCACATAAACATTCTAGAAATCCTAACGATTCATTTCTAATCCTGAGACTTTCTTTAGTCGCACTAAAAATAAAAACTTTAATTAAATAGAAAAACCAGTGAACCATAATCGAATTTATTTTTCTAAGACGAACCTATTGAAATCAAGAGAGGATTTTTTTTTTTTTATGGTCGGTCGGATCCCTCCTCCTTCCTCTCTCAACATCTATAAAATGTAATAAAAATAAAGTTGAGGATCAAAATATAAAAATCTAAAAGAATAGGCTCAATTATAAAAAAAATAAAACTTAAGGGATCAAATTAATTTTTCATTATGTTAATTATGGTTCTCCTTTCATTTTTTTTAACAATAATCTAAAATTTTATTTTATAAAATTAATATTTCTTTTAAAATCAAAATATTCTCAATACATGAGAGCATGCACACCAAAATATATTAAAAAAATATAAAACCACGCAAGCATAACTTTGGATGATAAATTACAAAGAAAATAAAAAGTATAAACAAATAAAAACTTACATGAGAGCATGCAAACCAAAAAACAAGAAAACTATATCAACGTAACTTTTAAGGATAAATTATATATATAAAAAAAGAGAGTAAAATACAAATGCCGATGTTATTTTTTGCTAACGTGGCAGCGTCCTGAGCATGAGTTTGTGAAGCTGGACTTATGGTAGTTCCATCGGCAATCCTGGTCGTCTTGACACCGGGGGCCTTATCAGAGAATTGTGCCGGCAAATGGGCGTCATGGATCTTTTCTTCTTCCTGAGCTCCTGGCCTTCAAACATGGGCTGCTGGCTACTTGGAAAAAGGATTTTCGAAGGATCTTGTGAAGCTCAGATTCTATGGTGGTTTTACGACTTGCTCGGGAGGATACATAACATTCAGTATTATCAGTTTGTGGCTATTATCTAGTGGGAGGTTATTCTTCAATAGACCCTTAAAAAAGCTAATTCATGTTCATTTTTTTTTTAATTATCATGTATCAACACATCAGCTAATTTTAGAGATTCTAAAATTAATAATTATATAAATTTTTAATAATTTTAAAAAATATTAAATTCATAACATTTTTTAAAATCAAATCTAAAACCTAACCGGCGAAGTTATTTTTCAAAATTCCGTTCAAATTATCCTTTTAAGTTAGGAGTGAAAAGATAGTTAAATTTGATATTTTAGAGAATCCTTTATCAAGAACATCCCATCTTTTTTTAGCTGATTTAAAGTGCTTTGTTTATTTTAGGAGTTGCTAGTCTCTCCTTTATTATTCCATTTACCTAAAAAAACACACACCTATAATTAAGAAGCAAAAATCAAGAGATGGGTTTGATATATAATTTTAGATTAGAGGTTTGAGGCAAATCCAAATTCTCCTTTAAAAATTCAGTGTTATCGAATCTCACTTTGAAGTTTCAACCAGATTCTTTGCTAGTTAAAGGACAAAGATTGTTATTCTCTTCTCAGCTAGTTGCTTGATAATTTTAGATGGATCAATATTCTCTCCTAATTTATTAAAACTATTAGAAAAAAGTTTTGCAGTCCTTAAATACTTAAAATTTGATCAAACACAATCCTCGTAAGGTTGGTTTTAATGGGATAAAATCTTCTATTTACTGATGATATATTCAATAAAATCAATTAATGTTGACACTAAACATATGAAGCAACACTTGACTCTTCAAACTAAAACAAATTCAGAAAACAGTTTATATATATATATATATATATTTTAATGAGCTCCACAATTTAAACTTCATATTTGCATGTTATCATTGTTTTTCTATTGTAACTATTTTTCAAAGTTGATATTTAAAACACTGGTTTCAAATATGATAAAAAGTAATGAATAATTTTATTTTTGTGTTGAACTAAGTTAAAACACCAATTAAAATAAAAAATATTATAATAGTCTAAATGAATAATATTGTGAACATTATGTGGAAATAATACACGACAAATTCATAACACTAAATAGATTAATAAAACACTCCCTTGGTATGGGACTAAATACTTAATTTAATATGGGTGTCATAATATATTCTTTACATTATCTTTATACAAGTATTATTTACCTTAACTTACTAACGTCTAAAAGCTCTTAATTAAAAAAAAAAAATGAAAGAAAAGCTTGTAGAAAATTTATTCGAGGGAAAGGATGAAATATCATTTTTTTTTTAAAATATATATAACTTTATATCTTCATTTGATTTTTAGCACAAGATTATTCCAAAACATTTTTCCTGAAGAAGATTTATTTTGTGTGTGATGCTGAAATTATTTTACGATGGTTGACCTAGAGCAGTATTCATAAATAAGTAAGGAAGGATGATGATTTACCAACTAATAAAAAATCTGTTCAATATAAAAATTTTCAAGAAAGAAAAGAATTAGGTGCATTGGTTTTAGAAATGTACATCGACCCCGGAATATTTATGTTTATGACAATAACCTTTGGCCTGTTATTACTTGCTTTCTGGAGAAGGATACATTCAGAGCATTGAAAATTCAACAACCGCTTAACAAATTCTCCATGTTATCTTCAAATTCTTAGGAGTTGGTCCTTTGATTAGGACTCAAACGTGTTGATGATGGCACTATCTCAGATTGGCTTATCTGTGAATGTAGTTAGATAACATGTCAAAGGGACTGTTGATTTTCTCTGTCTAAACTTGGACAAAGTTCAATGAGAAAAACCCAAACCCACAGCGTGGTCAGCACGAAAATTTTCCATCGGTGTGTAAACAATGAGATCGATATTTTGACTTGATGCGAGCTTGAAGTTATGACTAGGTGGAAATTCTGTGTCCATGCTTTAAGGAAGGCTCAAGATCTCTTTGATAAATCCAGGCCACTGAGACAAATGGTGCGCGTTAGGATACAATAGACAATGGAGAGAATGGAGGAGGTGCAAAGAAAGCTTCAAGAAGCGGCTGTTGAAGGAAATGTAACTTCCTTGCTTACATTGCTCCAGGAAGATAAACTTTTTCTTGATAGATGTGCTGTTACATGTCCAGCAGAGACGCCTCTGCACATAGCTGCCATGCTTGGACACTTGGAATTCACGAGAGAAATTCTTTGTCGAAAGCCTGAATTGGTCAAAGAGCTAGACTTGCATAGATCATCTCCGCTTCATTTGGCTACAGCAAATGGGCACCTTGAAGTAGTGAAAGTATTGTTATTGGTGGAAGCGGATCTATGCCTTGTTAAAGATCGAAATGGATGGAACCCTCTTCATGTTGCAGTGATCAAAGGCCGAATTGATGTCTTGAAAGAGCTGGTTCAAGCCAAACCTGATGCCATTCGAACCAGAGGTCAGCGAGGCGAAACCATCCTGCATCTTTGTGTCAAACACTACCAATTGGAGGCAATGAAATTCTTGGTAGGGATCACAATTGCTGACACTGAATTTGTAAATTCAGAGGATGATGATGGCTTCAATATCCTACACCTAGCAGTAGCTGATAGAGAAATTGAGGTATGAGAAAGAATAACTTTTCGAACTGCCGTAGCCTTTAGGCTCAAACGCTTTGACCTCTTATTTTCTCAGCACCTTGAATCATGACCCATTATAGTTTCACCTACAATCAGCAACTAGTCATTTTGTTTAAGATTACTTGTCTTCCAGTCCTGTTCTGTTTGCCAAATTGGAAAGCACGGTGATCCGCAATCGGCATCATTGGCGAACAAAGGTTTTGTACCAGAAAACTGTTGGGCATTTTTTTTTTAAATTAAACCAGCTCTAATAACAGGAGCTTGATTAAGAAACAATGTAATCTTTCCCGATGCTCTTCTGGTGTGCTAAAACTTGTTTACCCGCTCCTTCTGACTTGGTAGCAAAATCAATTTTCAGGTCATAAATTTTCTCTTCTCCGAAAGTCCAATACGAGTAAACGCACTGAACGCAAATGGCTTCACAGCTTTGGACATTGTGTTAGCACAAGGCAGAAGAAACATCAAAGATATAGACATTCAAAACACTCTTAGAGAAGGTGGAGCTATAAGTTCCAAGGATATGCCATCAACAATGCACGGATTGGATGCCATCAGGCCCAATAAACAATGCACGGATTGGATGCCATCAGGCCCAATAACTCCACAACTCTAAATGAGAGGTATTGTTGGAGGAAGAAACTGGCTGGAAGAAAGGAGAAATGCATTAATGGTGGTTGCATCACTAATTGCAACCATGGCTTTCCAAGCTGGAATTAGTCCACCAAATGGTAATTGGCAAGAAGACCTGCAACAACCACCTTCACAATCACATGAAGCTGGTCGGTCAATAATGGCTGATAAAATGACAGATGAGTTTGCTTTTTTTGTGGGGTACAACACCACAAGTTTTCTAGCTTCCATCAGTGTGATCATATTATTGATTAGTGGGCTACCATTCAAATGGAGGATTTTCATGTGGATTTTGATGATTATCATGTGGATCGCACTTATAGCAACTATCTGGACATACTACATCTCTATATCTTGTTTGTCCAGCCGTCGGGGTGAAAGTACTACAGCCAAAGCTGGCGCCGCCGTTGTATTTTATGGAGTGATGGGCATTGTTCTTACAGGACATTCCATCCGTCTAATATGCAAAATTGTCACGTTTGCAAGAAGGTCGAGAGAAAGGAGATTTTCACGATCAACAACCATAACTCACGCCAACATTTAATTTGTATATGCAGTTTTGTATCAGGGAATTAATCTCTCTCTCTCTCTCTTTTTTCTTTTCCTGGGCCAACATTGAGACTGAGTCAGAAATTTTTTCTTGATTCTAGCCTAAATATTAGTATGTAATTAAGACCTAGATACTACTATCTGCTCTATATAAATTAGTTCTATGTATCAATGAAAAGATAAGCCTTTACACGTATTTATAACATGGTAGCAAAGCAGAGATACTAGATTCTACGAAAATCTCGCTGGTGACTTTGAGTCTTCTGAAGTGGAGTGCACATGTAGCTCACGCGCAATTTAAATAACCTGGAAAAACCAAAACACACAACATCAATCCGTAGTCCATATTTTTCCATTTCACTTGGGTGTGTCTCATTGTTGGTGTTATGGGCAAAATCGAGAGGGTGATAGTGATTGTTGTGGTAGGCTTAGTGAGATCGATGGTGAGAAGATGAGCCGGGCTTGGGTGGTTTTCGATGACGGGGATGAGAGGATCGCTTGGGTTTGTGGGGGTTTGATGGTGGCAGCGTGAAGGGGGACCTGCCTACTGATTTCGACGGTGGTTCCTAAGGTTTGTGAGAGGGAGGTTCACGCAGTGGTTGATGGTTGTAGAATGCATATATGGTGGCTCAGGGCTGTGGGGTTTGGAGACTGAGAGTCACTGTGGTTTTTGAACTGGGCTTTTCTGGGTAGGGCTGGCTAGGAATATGCTGCAATGAGCTGTTGCTTGGATGAAGGGCTAGAATTTATAGGTGCTTGCTGGGTTTTGGATGTTTGGAGGCACTGGTAGTGTTGGGAACTAATTAAGGTGTGGCTGAGTTTGTCTGAGAGAGATGGTAGTAGCTGTGTTTCTACTGGTATGAATTGATTTGGGACTAAATCTAATTAAAGAATTAAATCAGTTTAATTAGATTTAGTTGGTATGAATTGACTAGATTGAAACAAATAGGACTGAAATGAAGTTATATAAATCGTTTTAACTGGTCCTTTAAATATTTCTTCCTTTTCATTACAGTCCTGAACAATTCATTCAATTAGGGCTTTAAATCTTGAATTTTCTCTCAATTTAATCCCTAAATCAAACTTTTCAATTTAGTCTCGTAAATTTAGTCCTTGTTTCTTAAATTTTTGCCATTTCAACTTAATTTGTCCTGGATCCCCCTTTTCTTTTCAATTACATGGATCAATTTAGACTTCTATATTTAATTACTTGTTGTAAATTCATTATTAACACTTAAAATTGTGTAATTTCGACCGATCTAACTTCTAATTTTGACTAAACAAGACCCTAAGTCTAAACAAGATATGTGTTTTTTTGTTTTCCCTATTCAATTCCTTGGTCGTTGAACTTTTAACATTTAAATGGGGTAACTTCTGCATGGAGAACACCAAATGTTTAATTATAATTTCTTTTTTTAATATATAGTTTTTTATTATATCGATTTGGAATCCGGACAATTTGTATCTGCCGACTGGATCCCTCTTTAGAACTTTTTAACTAAAAACATAAAATTAACTACAAAATGGAATAAAATAAAGAAGAATGCCCCACAAGATACAATTAGTATTTTTTTATAGGAAGAATGTGTACAGATACAACATTAGTGTGACTCACTCAAACAAAATTCGACGATCGCTTGGCGCCATTAACCTTCTTCCAAACTTGACAATCTTGGGGATCAAGCGGGCAGAGTGCCCCACAAGAAGAACGCTCAACAATCCAAGAATCACCACACTGAGTACAACCCAGGTCACAATGTAAGTCCTACGCTGATGAAGGCTAGACAGACAGTATATGGAAATCAAGTAAGTAAACGTTGATTCGGTGATTGCAACCCACATGATTGCCGTCAGAATCCACATTGAAAACCTCCACCTAAATGGTAAGCCACTTATCACCAACAAGATCACACCGAGAGATGCTAGAAAAGCTATGGAGTTGTGCACCACAAATTTATTATAAGCAGCTGGGAACTTATCAGCCATTATGGACCGGCCAGCTTCATGTTCATTTGATGCTGCCCCCTGTAAATCCTGTTGCCAAAGACCACCTGGTGGACGAATCCCTGCTTGGAAAGCCATGGTTGCGATGAGGGATGCAACTATCATTAACGCATTTCTCTTTTCTCCCAACCCATAGCTCTGTCCCCTTGGATACTTCCTTTTCAACCGCGACTGTAAGCTTGTAAAATGATCTTCTGATCGTAAGTTCATGGCCCCAACAGCTTCCAATCCGTGCACTGTTGAAGAGAGGCCTCTTGCACTTGAAGCCCCTACTTGGTGAAGGGAATCCTGGACGTCTACATCTTTCCAATTTCTTCGACCCTGTGCTAAGGCAATGTCTAGCGCTGTGAAACCACTAGCATTGATCGCGTTTACCTCTATCTCGGTTTTCATGGTCAGAAAACTTATGATCTGAAAATTTGTCTTTTCAAGTTATCATGGGCACCAAAAAACTTTCGATTAACATTTTCAATCGTGTCAGATACTCCTCTAGTTAATCTTCCTTAATCTAGTTATATGCGAGTTCTTTGTGGAGTGTGAAACACCGGATTCTTCTTACTCCTGTGTCTAACAAGTTCTTGTTAATTTTTTAATTTAAAATCTACACTCTTCATGTCACGCTAGAGTCATAAAGGGCTTGTAGTGTTTAGTAGTTGGAGAAATCTATTCTCATACCTCAATTTCTTTGTCGGCTACCGCTAAGTGCAGGACAGTTGAGCCATCATCGTCTTTAGAGTTTATAAATCCATAGTCTTCGATTCTCTCGACCAGGAGCTTCAATGCCTCCAATTGGAAGTGTTTGACACATAGATGTAGGACGGTCTCACCCCGTGCAGTCCGATGAAGAACAGCTTCGGGTTTGTTTTGAACCAATTCTTTCAAGACATCAACTCGGCCTTTGATCACAGCAATATGAAGTGGGTTCCGGCCATCTCGATTCTGAGCAAAGCACATGTCAGGGTTGACCGACAGCAGTGCTCTCACCACATCAAGGTGCCCATTTGCTGTTGCCAAGTGAAGTGGAGATGATCCAAGGAAATCGAGTTCTTTTGCGAATTCAGGCTTTCGACATAAGATTTTTCTTGTAAATTCCAAGTGTCCGAGCATGGCAGATATGTGCAGAGGTGTCTCTGGAAGACAATCTGTAGCACACCCATCAAGGACAAGCTTATCTTCTTCAAGCAATTTCAGCAAGGCAATTACATTCCCTTCCACCGCTGCTTCTTTGAGTCTTCTTTGCATCTCCATAGTTCCCTCCAATCCTATCTTTATGAGTACCATTTGTTTCAGTTCCCTCGATTTACGAGGATGATTAGTCTTACGACTCTTCAATAATAGGAGAGCAAATTAATTATTTGTCTGAAAAGAAATTTCTACGAAGTCAAGACTCAAAACTTCAAAGCGAAATGTTTGAATATATCAATAAAAAATGTGTATCAGAATTTGAAATTCCCATCTGTTCTTGTTGACTGCTCAACCAACCCAGAAAAGAGGTAGCTTGACTCCAACTTTATTAAGTGGACCTAGCTATAAAAATTCTTAAGAGGAAGTATACTGAAACAGAAAAATTTCCAGGTATGTTATTAAGTCTTTTACATAGTGTTTTTTTTTTGTTTTAATAATGATAGTAATTATTCATTTGTTAAATTTATAATTAAAATAAAGTTTTTAATTAAAAAGAAGAAGTAAAAGTCATCAATCTTTCACTAAAGCCATATGAGTTGAATCATTTTCAAGGTATTCCCTTTTTTTTTTTAATTTTATCTTTCAATGTTGTATTTAATATTATATTGATTGAAAATTAGAATTTATAGTTTATCTCAACTTATTTTTATCTGGTTATCATAGTCTTGTAAAAACAATTTAGTAATAGCTTAGTGCTCAATTTCACAGAACAAAAATTAATTTTTTTATTTGCCAAAAAAATTAAAAATGAGGACAAAAATAAAAAAAACAATAGTCCTTTTTAAAAAAAATATAATATTAGCTTTGTTTTTTTTTGTTTTGTTTTTTTATCATTTTTTTATTGTTAATTTTTTTATATTGTTTTCATTAAGATTTAGAATTTAGAACTTGTTTTCATATACTTTTGATATACTTATCTTGATCTAAAAAAAAAAAATCTTGTAATTGGGGGTTGAGACTTGGTTTCACAATAAATCTAATTTTAGTATTTGAGAAAAATAAAAAATGAGGGGCCATAAGTGAAATAGTAATAGAATGCCTTAAAAACAATTTATTTGTGCCTCAATGCTTTGAGATTATGTAAAATAAATTTGGTCCATTTAGTTTGGAAAATAAATATTTTGATTTAAAATTTTATTTTTCTTGCACTTTAATCTCTAATTTTAGAAAGGTAAGAATGAGTTATCACAAAATGGTGAAGGAAAGAGAAAGTTTGTGAAAAACTATTTCTCAACAACAAAACTCATAGTTCTATTTGACGAGTAAAGTTTTTTTTAAATTTTTTTTATATTTCCCAAAAAAATAAATTATTTTTAGATTGAAGCTATTTTTTTTAAATGATTGAATGTTATTTAAAGACCATAAATAGATTTATAGAAGTCTCCCTATTATGTTTTTAGATATTTTCAATTGAAAAAATTGATGAAAATTATTTTTTAGCTTAGTGTTAGCTAGAATTTGGAACAATAAACCATATGCTACCTACTGTATTAAAATAAAAACAAAGGTGAGTGACATTAAAAAGAGAAAAAATAAAATAAAAAGGTCAAATGTGTTGGGCTAGCAAGTTTCACGAAAAAGAAATTGATTTTGTTATTTGAAAAAATTAAAAATAAGAGGATCAAAACTAAATAAAGAATAAAAAATAGCAGTCCTTTTGTTTTTTAAAAGAAAATAGTGCCAACCATGGTTTTTTTTTTGTTTTTTTTTTTATCATTAATCCTTTTTATTCTTGATATGTTTATTCAATGTTGTTTTCATTGGATTTAGGATTTATAATTTATTTTGATCTATTTTTTTATATAGTTATCCCGATTTAACAAAATATTTTCATTGAATTGAGGCTTTATTTCATGAAAAATAATCTAAATTATTATTTGAAGAAAATAAAAATGGAGGGACCAAAACTAAAACAAAAAACAATGAAAGGCCTTATTAAAAACACAAGTGTTTGAGTCTCATTGCATCGAAGCAAAAATCATCTAAACAAGACTTAGTACCCGACCCACAAATAAATATTAAAAGACCATCTCCACAAACTTTAAAAATCAACCCACCTTTGGTTCAAAACAAAAAGTTAAAAACGTTAACAATCAGCCCATCCTTAGTTACAAACATGCATCACTAAAAAGTCCACAACCCTATTCCTAACATTTTTTTCGAAACTCCTTATACTCATAACAACTCTTTTCAAACTCAATATTCTTTTATAGTATACACTTTATGATCTTAGCAGAAAAATTTAAACACAATCCTAAAAAAGATTTTTTTTAATATAAAATTAGCATATAAAACGTAAAAATTTGGCAAAATAACACCGTTTCAAAGCGCAACATGGTCAAATTATGCTCTAATTCCTTAAGCGGTTGACTTTTTATACAAAACCATAATTTTATGAATTTGTTAAAATATATTTTATGAGTTAAAATATACATCCCTATCCAACTTGTAAACTAAAAAATTAAATTAAATTAAAATCTCAAATTATTATTATCAACATAATAATGAGTAATTCTGAGCATTTAATTGTAAGTTTGTCATAACTAAATAAATATCTACTCTAAACAGATAATATGGATGGCCTAACAGATGCACTTATGATCCAACAAGACACATTTAGGTCAGAGAGAAGGTCTAGTTATGTTAGACAAGAATAACAACTCAAAAATATCATAGCTTTTGACCCGATCATTGGGTCGCACTTAAATTTTTATAGGAGTTTTCAAAGATTATTTTTTCTATGGTATCCATTTTTGTTGTTATGTGGATCGTTGAATATTTAGATATCAAAAATCTCATTAAAACTCCCTGATTTTGATAATTTTAAGATTTTTCTTATTATTTTTGGAGCTAGTTGATTAATTTCTTGGCCAATATGAATCAATCGACCAATTGAATTAGAAATAGTATAGTGTGACCATGTCGCATTTCAGAAATATGATATTTACTAATTATTATTAGTTTAAAGTATGACATGGTCAAACTGTGCTATTTGGCTAGAATATTTTGCTCCTATGTCAATTCACCATTTTTTTTTAATTTTATATGCTAATTACCCAATTTATTCAAAAAAAAATAATCAAAGGTTGACGGCACAAAGATTGAACATTGGAACAATGATGAAACTTAACATAAAAAAGGGTAGAAACTTTATACTAGTCAATATAGTTTCTTTTCCAAAAAAAGTAATCCATGGTATACCTTTCCTTGTGAAAACAATGTTAGAGTAAATGAGTAAACTTGAGAGGTTTGTAGTTTTAAAGTTATAAGAACTGTCCTAAAAAATATCTTCTTTTTAGTTATTTTTATTTATTGGGGATGGCTCGGGGTTGAAGGTTGAAAGTGGTGGTAGATGCTATTTTTTTTTTTTTACAATGAAGAGATGAGGTTGGTATTGCTTTAACCAAATAGGAAGAGTCAGGGATCGATCTTTTATTTAGGAAATGATTTCATATGGTTTTATAAGGGAAGGTAGGTTGGTTAAATTTGAACGTTTTGATACTTCAAGAAGGATGGAAGCCCTTGGTTGAAGATAATAACAAAGGTTCATTATGTTCTAAATATGGTGGGAGGAAGATACTTACAATCTTGTTGTTTTTAGACTCTTAAAGATTGGTATTTATTGTGTTAATGAAGCATCGTGGGGATGAAGAAAACATATCACACCTTTAAATTTAAAAGAGGTCATATAGGTTGTGATTTGGGAAAGATTTGGTCTATTTTGATTGAAATATCAAGTTAAATCATGATTGTTTAGGTGGCTACTTGAGATAGATATTTTGGTTCAAAATAGGATAAAGTAACGAGGAAGATAATAAATGGTATCAAATAATAACTCGTTTGATTTTTTATTTTTTATTTGAACACATGGAAACAATATTATTTCTTCCTAATACACACAGCTTTACCCCAAAACACACTTTCATTAAAGATAAAACAATGTTGTTTCTTTAACTTATGTTAACTAGGTTTTTTTACTTTTTTTATCAAGTATATTCTACTCCTTATTTTTCTTGTAATTTTGCAATCATATCCTTAATTTGTTCCAATCTTAGGGAAGCTTTTCAATTATATTATTGACTTTCCTTAATTAAGCCTTCATACTTTAGCACATTTTACATCATGGTCCTAGTCATAAAATTCTTCAATTTCATCCTTAGTAAACTCTTTGAACTTTTAATTCTTTTGATTTTACCCTGATTAAATCAATTAGTCCTTTATAACTTTAACACCCATTGATTTTAGTTCTATAATCTTTAACTCTTGTAATATTGACCTGAATTAACTTCCAAACTTATATTTTTCTTCAATTAAGTTCTTATGCTTAATGATTCTTCTAATTTTAGTCAAGTTGACTTCCAAACTTTATTTTTTTTATTTTAGCCTATGATTAAGCCAATTAATCTCTTTTAAAGTTCAATTGGGCCCTTGGTTTTTTTAGTTTTTTTCAATTTTACCCTTAACTTTCTTCATAATTAAGCCTTATTCTACCAAAATTAGACTACAAAAATTTTCAACCATGTCTATGCTTTTGCTCAAATTTTCAATTTATGCAATCTTGACCAATTTCAATCCATCTTTAAATATTTCTTTAGCAAGACCCCAAATTATCCATCCACTTGATATTTTGACTAGCTATGAATTATATATTTGTTTTGTTGTCATTTAAAGTATTATTATCATTATTATTTTTTATTTTTTTTCCTTTTTTTTCTTTAAAAAAATATTTTCTATTTAAAAATTATAAAGTTTTTAGAGAACTCATAATAATGTTATAATATTTTTTTCTCTTAGTATCACCACTGACAAAAAAAGTTCATTATTGAAATAACTTGTCCACAAAGACACCAAGGGATTGTAAAAAATAAGTTTTTGTTGTTAATAATATTTTTGAAATATTATTTGTATTATCAATTCCAAGAGAAGTTGTTGTGGCAAATAAGATGGTCTACTAATAATTATTTAAACCAAGTTTCCATGTAAGTTAGGAATTAGTGTCATAGAAGAAAAATGATTTAGAATTCTTAATGGATTATGATAGGTTGAGTCCATCCTATCATATTTTTTTTAATAAATAAATGGCCTTGTATGTAGAAAAATAAAGTGTGTTGAGAGTTGAATGTCAATTAATAAAGCTTGGAAGGTTCAAAATACTCATGTGTATTTTGTTTCTAATAGGATCTCCCCTTTAATTTATTTTTACATAATTTTTAGAAATTCAATTCTATTTGAAATTCAAATTCATACCTTAAAAAAAATCCAAACACAAGAATTGATTTCACCATGTGAATTGAATTGGATTTATAGAGTTATGAACAACTTGTAAGTGTCTATTAATGAAAGTTTAACTTTCTTGTGTGATAATATCAATGTTCTTATGTGATTTTCTTATGATCTTATTTAAATTTAAAGATGGCTTTGCAAATAAAAAAAATCATAGCAAGTGATTAGTGTGTTATTAAGTATTTTCAAATGAACAGATTAATAAAGTAATGAGTCCCTTTTTCAAATTCTTGATTAGTGAGTTCTAGCTAGGTCATGTATTTTCATCCTCCTTGATCTTACCCTAAACCCAAAAATACAAAAAAAAATAGAAGTAATAGTAGAAGACTAGATTTTTATACTTGTATTATGTTATTGGCTGGGTCAACTTTTTCTAATATAAAAAAAATGTTTAGTCAATGATAATTTGAGTTAGCTTAACCATTATATGATCTAAGATATGAGAATGAGATATCTTTGCAGAAAAAAAAAATCACAAAGTTAAGGTTTAATAGCCTTATAATAAATGATGAAATTGAAAACAACAATCAATTTAAATAAAAAAAAAAGAAATATCAAGTCAATCTAGATTCACTTTATTAACCTGCTACCCACGATATGAAATTGAGATATTAAAAAAAATGACCTAGAAAAAAGGATTGAAGTTAAAAAAATTAAAAAAAAAACCTAGGTTAACTTGACTAACCTAAAACTCAGGATGACTATATAAAAAAAAAGCAAAAAATAAAAATCAGAAAGCTCAGAGCCCAATAACCTAATTTTAAAAAATAAAATTAAAAAAATATATTAAAAAAAAACTAAGTCATCTTAGATTGACTTGACTACCCAAGGATCAAGGATAAACTTATAGAACAAAAAACATATAAAAAATTAAAATAGAAAGTTCATGGCCCATTAGTTAATGTCAAAGGATATAATTGAATTTTTTAAAAAAAAAACTCTTGTAAACTTAGGTTATCTTTACTAACCTACGACTTAGGATAACAATAATAGAAATGAAAGTAGAAAAAACTAGAAAGCTCAAAAGTCAATAGTCTAATGTTAAAAGATAAAATTAAGAAATAAATAAATAAAAAATAAAACATATCAAAGTTAAATCGAACTATTTCTCAAAATCAATGACCCTGCTCATAAGGCCTAGATAACCTTGTAGAAAGAAAAAATAAAAAACTTACGAACAAAACTCTTAATCATAAAAAATTAAATAAAAAAACAAATAGTAATCAAAATAATAAGGATGAAATATCATACAAAAAATAATGAAAAAAATAATGAGGAGTTAAATTGAAAAATAAATTAAATTAAAAAAATAATAAAAAACAATTAAAAAAATAAAAACTAAAATTAAAAAAATTAATAAAAAATCCAAAATAAAATAAGACTAATCAAAAGAATGAGTTGAAAAAAAATATAAATACAATGAAAACTCTAAATTTTAGTTGAGCTAGCATGATTTTCAAGGAAAGGAGAGGAAAAAAAAGAGGAGAAAAGAACCCCACTGTAATAATAATAATAAAAAAATTACTGCATGTTCCATCTTATTAGCCATACCGCTACTAGATGTTTCAAAAGACATGATAGTTAAGTTTTTTTAACCGTTAAAAGTCGTTGTAAGCACAGTATGAAGAATATGGACATATCCACCTATTATACTGTGTGTTATAATTGTCGGCTACTTTTTATTAATATTTTTATTTGTTAGAAAGGTTATTTGCCCCTAATTTAAGTATATTATAACAAAATAACAATGATGAAAATACCAAAATACTCATGGATTTCTTTTTTTTAAAGTTTTTTATTTTATTTGAAGGACAATGAAGTTATTATTTTTTTAAAGACGTAAAAGCCTTACCTTTTTATTTGTTTTTAATTGAAGTTATGTTATTTAAGCATGTAAAAAAAAATTGATGGACAATTACATCTTAATTAATTTTATAATAATAAATGTATCATATTTAAAAGATTATATTGCCTCGAAAAAGAAGACTTTTTTTTTATTATAAAGAAAAAGATGTTATTACACTGTACTAATCGTGGAACGCTAAATCTAGTTCTATAGTAATACCCTTGACGAATGGTATAGCGGATTGCGACCATTTAATCAAAATTTCCTGGTCTTCTTCGATATTATTGTCGTTTTAACCAGTCGTAAATAATCCTTGCTTTTTGTCTTTTCTCTCTCTCTTTTCTTGAGGAAGGAATCCTTGTTAAGGGAATGACTTGACTTTTCTTCTGTAGAAGAAGAGAGAGAGAGAGAGAGAGTGGGACTTCAAATAGTTAGTCTTGGCAATTACTTTTTGGGCTCCTCGTAAAGACTGGGCACTATTGCTTCTTCTATGAACATTCTAGACCCAACTCGCATACCCAGCAGAAACCCCTGGAAAGTCCCTTCAGTTTCTCCATCTCTCCAGAAACTCCCATTTCTCCACCCCCATTATCCCTCTATAAATAACCACCCTCCCATCAATGAGTTCGAACACCAGCAAGAGAAGAAACACTTAAAAATTCAATAAGCGAAAACTCCAGCGAGAAGAGAGATGGATTTTAGAATCTTGGGTCTTGACGCGCCACTCTTCAACACCCTCCAGCACATGATGGATGCAAGTGATCATGAGGCAGACAAGTCCTTCAATGCGCCAACACGCACTTACGTACGTGATGCCAAGGCAATGGCATCAACGCCAGCTGATGTGAAAGAGTATCCAAACTCCTATGCGTTCATCATTGACATGCCGGGACTGAAATCAGGGGACATCAAGGTCCAAGTGGAGGATGACAATGTGCTGGTTATTAGTGGAGAGAGGAAGCGCGGAGAGGAGAAAGAAGGGGCCAAGTATGTGAGAATGGAAAGGAGGGTTGGTAAGTTCATGAGGAAGTTTGTGTTGCCTGAGAATGCTAACACTGACGCTATTTCTGCTGTTTGTCAAGACGGGGTTCTGACTGTTACTGTTGAGAAATTACCACCTCCTGAGCCTAAGAAGCCTAAGACTATCGAGGTCAAGATTGCTTGAAGAAGAATGCTTGATTACATGTATGATGTGGTTTGTTCTGCATGCTAAGGTGATGATAAATAATGAGGGTTTTGCTGGGTGCTTTGCTTGGGGGTGTGGGATAATTTTGAGTATGTTTGTGTTTGAATGAGTTCATTATTAGTTTTCTCTTTAGGAAACTAGTGATTGTTTGTTCAAACCGTGGGTATGAAATATATGAACGTAGTGGTGGCCTTATATGTTACCTTTTTCTTTCTAATTTGTTGAGTTTCTGTCAATTTTCTTCCCCTGAACATCTTCATCTCTGACGTTTTCGAGGTTTATTTGGAATTCTCGACGATCATTGCATGATAGAGCAACATTAATTAATCACCGCAGCCATATACCATTGACATACCGATTCACACTAATCCTACTAGCTGAGAAACGGAGCGGACATATCTTCAGGTTAGTGAAACTCTATCCTAAAACTAGCTAAAACTAATAAACTGGAAAACACAATTAGCTCGCCATATTGATTTGCCCGATAGTAGCAGGAACCTGAAAGCCTATCGAGCACGGGTAAATTTATCTGCAGAAGCTTTCGAACTTCTCATCAATCATGTAATGGGTTTCGTCAGTGTTTAAACTGAAAACAAAAGGCAATTATCTAAAAGGAAAGGACGAGGAGCGAAACTACTTAAGTATGGCAATCAAATTGAGAGTTCCTTGAACTGATTTCAGGTTTGGATAGTTCTTCAATTAGAGGAATTGCATGTCTTTACTGTCAGCGAGCTCTTGGTGTGCAACCATGGTTTAAAAATACCTCTATAGAATACAGGCAGCGCAAGATTTTTCTTGTTCACATGGCAAAATCTTTTTAACCGGCCTTTACCATTTGCAAGAGATCCAGCAAGTTTCCGGTTTCCACTTTGTTCCTCTGAGTTCTTTTCAGAGCCCTTCTTGACGAAAAGGGCAATGAAGAAGCCTTCTTTGTCCTCAACTGGATCAGTTCGAAGCAGATGTTCGGCTACAAGGGAAAAAACAAGAAATAGTTACAAAGGTTTGAACTTCATATTGCACAACTCATTCAGTAACACGCGATTTCATTCAATTGAGTCAAATCAGGAGTTTCACACAAAGCAATACAATAATGATTCACAGAAGCACTTACAGCCTTCAAAAACTGGGAGACCACGGCGTTGCCATTGAGGAAAGGGAGTTGCAAGCTGGAAACCGTTGGATGTGGCCAAAGGTAGAACTGAATTAACAACGTCTTCATTTTCAATTTGATTGATGGAGCATGTACTGTAAACAATTCTTTTAACGGCTGGAACTGCAACAGTTTTTGTTTCACACTGCTAGTTAGAACGTTTTGAAGTTCACAATAGTAAACAAATAATAGCAGCCAATAATTTTCATATCCCACACTTTTTCGAAACCCTTCTACGCAGCACTTTCTCATTTTGGGTGGTATGTGGTTCTGGTGATATAAGCAATTTTAAGTTGCAGGAAGGATACCATGAAAGTAACTGTAGAAGTAACGGGTTTGAATCAATTAAAAAGGAGAACTTACAAGACAAAGCATGGGCCAGAGCCTTCTTTTGAAAAGCTGCAAGCTTGTTCAATCTCACTGTGTCTACAACATCAGTGGTACGAGACGGGAGTAAATGGTCTAATCTTTGAGCAGCAGTCCCAGATCCAGAGCAAGAAGGGTCTAGAAGGATAGCAGAGACCTGTGGTAAAGTACTTGCTCGTAAGTAAGAGCACATGATATGCCAAGTAGATGGATCCCTCATAGTAAGGCTACAATAAACAATATTTCCCTACCTATTAAAGTGAACCAAAATTAAAAAAACGAGGGCATTTTTTAAGGGTTAGCTGGCTAAACAATTTGTGGAAACAACTTGCTAATTACAAGGAAAAAGCCACTCGATGTTCATTCAGAAAGAGCAGAAATACTAGGAATCAGTCACCACAGTTGCAGAAGCGGCGGCATGTGGGGATGCTGCAGTTCAAACAGTGTGCAAACAATTAGGCGTCAGGAATCTTAAATAACATCATCGATTTATTTACCTTGGAAAAAGGACCTTTTGGGTCAATGTTCAGAAAATCACCATGCAGAACTTCAATGTCTAGAAGCTAGTTAAGGCTGAATGGGATGTTAAGTAAGATGAAAACTAAGAAGCTAAGAATAAAAGCAATAATAAATAAAATTATTGACCACGAGAGAGAATTTAGCATGAACAAATCTGGGAGCCAAGTGAGAGAGAGATCTCATGCAAAAGTGAAAATATCAGAAAACTGCATAAAGGATACTAGCAGCACCAGAGAGTCTGACAGTGTCTTCTAAACGTTTAGCCCTATCCTTATTCAGCTCACAAGCAATAATTTTCCCCTTTCCTTTCATAAGGGCAGCAAGGTGAACGGTTTTGTTCCCTGGAGCTGAACATGCATCAAGAACCTTTACAGAAAATGAAACGTTAACCACAGAGAGCATGAAGGAAACCACAGAAGAAATGCAATGGACTGGGAGCCCACTGCCACCATGAAGCAAAAGAATATATCCATGGTAAGGTAAAGGAATTGTTGTAAGGAATTTTTTAACATTATTTTGTACTTCATGCGTCATGTTTCAGAAAGAAAAAAGGCATATCGGAGTAAAAATTATCAATTGTTATGGTTCAAGAATTAATAATTTGATAAGCATTATAAAATAGCCCGAAAAAAGCGATTATACACCATTATACATTGAAACTAACTTGTCAGCAAATAATTAGTTGCTAAAAGGACACCATGCTGAGCACCAAAATTTATTTCTTCAAGAAACAGGTAAAACACATGCTACCAAACTATGTTAAATTATCAAATCAAATGGGAATGGGTATACCCCAGGTTCTGGAGGAGAAAAGAAAAGGCACATCTAAAACTGACTAGTAAAAGATTTTAACAAGTTACCAATACAAGAACCAGAGAAAGAATGTAGAAAGTAGTTAGCATTTACCAAAACTCACCTCCCATCCTGGTTTGGGATCAAGAACTGCTGCCACCATTGAACTTGCCTTTCCCTAAGAAAATAGAGGATTCCATTATAAGTCATATAGAAAGACCCAAACAAGAATTTATCAGCAAACCTTTGTCAACAAATTTTTTATCTAGAAAAAAAAAGCTTCAATGGGAACAATATGGGCCTCAAGAATCAAAGAAGCCTACTATATTGGTAAAAGATGCAGTGTGGTCTTATCTCTATGGTGTTTTATATCTGTATTTTAGTTGCATTAGTTCTCAATTTCATGTTTCCATAATTCAGTATGTTGCTAATTTCCATGCTTCAGTATGTTCTTATTTTACTTAATTAAGTTGAATTTTTAGGAGTTAAGGGGTGTATTAATAATTTCTTGTTCTACAACAGGCGGGTCTTCCTTCTAGTATGTGTGTTCTGTTGGTTTTGATAAGTAATTTTCCTTCGGTTTTTCCTAGTCGAAGTCAGGATTCATGTTTGACTCTCAATTTTATGTCTCAGTATGCAGCCACTTTCCTTGCAAAGTGATTCAGAATCATTAGTATTTTCAACTGTGGAAGGAAATCTAACACTGGGAATGAAGCAGATGGAAACTTAGGTGATCTGCCTTCCAGAATTCGTAAATGCGTATGTTAGAATGTTCCATCATCTCTTAGATTCCAAAACAATTACAAAAAAATCAAATTGGTTTCTCATTCCAAAAGAACAAGAAAGAGCCACAATATAACTTCATGCATTTGATGTGCAGTAGCAGGAAAACACCAATATTGGCTCCCAAATTTTGATTTTTGATTCTTGAATTGATTCCATATTTATTAATCACTCTGTCCATGAACATTTATTGGCCTTAAAGAATACACATAAAAGTTGCCTTTTCACTGCAAACCTTTTTGGTTAAATTAAACCCCTGCACCTTTCCAATCTCGTGCTTATTTAAAAGAACCCTATAGAAACTGGACTTGACATGTTTTCAGAGAAATTTGAATATCAAAAGCTTTAGTTACAGCATCAAAGTAAAATTCAAGTAACTTCTTACTTGCACAAAGATGCTTCCATTCAAGACCAGAGAGTGATTATGCAAATCAGTATGTGGTGGGAGCACCAACAAGTGAGGTATCATGTCGTCCTTGTGAACCTGTTTAACAAAAGAACAAAAAACATTAAAAAATTATTTCCAGTTCATGACATTCAACATTACTTTCACGTGAAAGGATAACAGCTACTTTGCACAAATATTTCAAACTCCCTCACTAAAACTTCACAGAAATCTCAGAAAGTACCTTGAATTGTTTTCCTAATTCATGCAAGGCAGAATCAACATCCAATTTCAAGGTATTCACGCGAACATAACAGGGTTTTGTAATATCTGCACCACAATTAGCACCCAGATGTTCACATAATGGTAAGAAAGCAGACAACTAACCCTTAAAAAATTCAAAGAAGGTAAGGACAATGAAAAACAAAATCCAAAATCTAACAATAACAGAGCCTCAACTTAGATCAATTATAGTAAAGGAATGTAGAACTTAAAACTAAACCAAGTAACCCTTCTCACTCTAACAGCTTTCCCACGAAGCGCAACTAAAATTCAAAATTAGCAAGAATATGTACCGGGAGGCTGATAAAGAGCAAGAAAGTCATCAATGTTCTTCGCTTTTTTTCTCACTGCAAGCTTAGCTAAAGCTGACTGCATAGCATCTTTTCGACATGCAAGGAACTTCTCCGCATCACCGCCAACCAATGAAATCTCCTACGAAAAATTAACACTCCACATCAAATCACCATCATATATCTTCTTCTTTTTTTCTCTCCAAAAATATCAAATATCACTCCACGCATAACAGAATTGATTTTTCTTTTATTAAATTAGCATAAATTACCTTTCCAAATAAAATGTCATAAGCTATAATATAAATCAATTCCTCTTGTCTCTGCAATAATACAGCAATAAACACAAATTTAATCCAAAAAAATAATCTTAATAAAATGTAAAAATATTTTATCTTTCTTTACCTTCCACTTGCTATTAAGTATATTCGCAATCTTCAAAACATCCTTGATTATTCTTAGATCTGAAAATTCAAAAAAAAAAAAAACATTTAGCTTGAATTATAAGCATTTCACTCTCTTCGGCACTGTTTGGTTAGCATTGGAAAAATACTGTTATAAATTTGATAAAGCTGACTTACGTTTGAGAGTTTGGCAAACAAGAGCGAAAGTTGCTTTTTTGTTTCTGATGGAAGGGCTATAGACAAGTGATTTAATGGAGGCAACGGCTTGGCGATTAGCGTCTCCTTGAAGAACCGTGTGTAAGACCTTGGCTGCTTCTCTTCTAGCGAAGTAAGCAGACCGTTCAGCGTTGTTCAGCCGTGGCTTTGCGGATTTATCGGTGGTTTGTTTTGGTTTCGGTTTGACGGAAGGCGCCTTGTTTCGAGCCATAGTGTGGTGGCTCTGAATAACTGTTGGGGAGCGAAAGTGATGTCTTTTGTAATCTCAACATTACCACCATAATTTTAAAATCCGGTCCGGCAATTAACCCTGGTTAAAACTCACCCGGGATATTTTATAAAAAATAAATTAAGAATAAAATAAAAATAAAAATAAGAATCTTTCAATAAAAATTACATTCACCCATCATCCACCCTTCCAAACAATCAAATCTTCATAGGTCATTTTTTTTAATTAACGTGGGTGTCTGAACCAGAACTAATTCCACGAGCACTGAAGTTAACGACCCACGGTCATTCTTTCTTTGCTTTAAGTCTACATTTTTGACATTCACTAAAGTAAATCACTGCAAATCCCTCTTTGTCTAGCCTCTCTTATGGAAGAAAGAAAGAAGCTAGCTCACAGGATTGGTGAAGGAAACTGGCTCGTTAAACTGCCGTCTCCCTGTCTTAGACTCTAGGAAACTGCGTCGGAGAGTTTGCTTGCCCACCGACTCAATCAATCGGAGGAAACTCTATATCTCTCATGTGGTTATGTCTAGCCTAATAATCTAACCATCTGTATGTTAATTCTTATGAGAAAAGTCTGAATATTTACAGTCCTTTTAGTTTCTTGATCTTGATTTGCTTCTGGGTACTTGCTTTTTTTCCTAAAAGACTCAATCTTTATAGTATTCCTAAATTTCTGATCTAGATTCAATCTTCACAGTGTTCCTAGCTTTTTTCCCTTGATTTTGCATCTAGATACAGATTCAATCATGGATTTTTGATTTTGATTCTGGGTACTTGTTATTTTTGGGTCTGAGGTTGACCTGGCGGGTCATCTGAGCTTGACCGGGTCAATTGTGACTCTGGTTTTTTGCTTTGTAAGACTCGCTTAACGTCCTGAGTCAACTGGATCCCAGTCAACCCGCCAGCCCGGGTTCAGAGTTTTCAAACCATGCTCGTCAATAAACAATTTTTTTATATCTATTTTATCCTTTTATTTTCTAAAAAATTCAATTAAGAACTTTCATTTTATTCTAAAGCTTTAATTTCTTTCATAATTTTATTCAAATGATATTGTTTCTTGTAAAAAATGAAATCATTTTATATTAAAATTAATAATTTCTGTTAAGCGATCCTAACAGTAAGTTCTTAATTCAGAAATAAAAATGATTCAACAGTAAAATTAATATGAAAAATATTTTGAATGTAAATTTGATAGCATCTCAATAATTTAATGATATATTTAATGTTTTTACTTTCCTCCTTTTACATTTTTTTCTTTCCTTCTTGTACCTCAAACGATCCAATTAAAAAGTTAAAAGTTATTTTAACTTGCTGATTGACGATGTTAACCATTTATTTTTTTAATTTGTTTTTGTTAAAACAATGTATTTTTTATCATGTCAAAAAAAATCAGGATCGATTTTCATGATTTGTAAACTAGACATTGTCTTTTATATATATATATTGGAGTGTTTAAATGTACCTTTTCCAATTAAGCTTGAGTTTTCAAATATTTTTTAATTAAGTTTTTTTTTTTTTTTAAGATTCGTTTTGTTACATGCTAACAAGATAGTTATGTTGACATGTTTTCAAGTGTGGATGAATTATTTTATTTTTAAAAAAAAATTCAGTTTATTTATCATTGAGCTTTTGAAATTCTCAACTTATATTCATTAAATGCTTTTATTAGATTTCATTTGTTAATTGATGATATTTTCTTTAAAACATCTAATTATGGGAGAATGATGATGATAATGATGGTATCATACAGAAAGTTTTGGATGATAAACTATAAACCACAAAAAATTGTGGCATTACTATTTATTTTTCAATAATTTATTTTAATCATTAATTTTTTGGATGATTTAGTGCTAACTAAAACCAATTTATTTTTATTTTATTTAGTTAATTTCATGTCTATATTTATTTATATTATCATTTGATTTAATAAAAAATTCATTCAAAACATTCAAGTAAATAATTAGTATTAGAAGATTAAAGAATATTTTAATCTATACTTATTTTTAATTAAATGTATAGATAAATATTTTTTATATTTATAAAATATTTTATAGAAAAAAATATGTTGCCAACATTTGTATGTTTAATTTTTTATGAATAACAATATCCAAAAAAAACCATGTAAAATAGCCAGTAAAACACTCTAGTTCTTGCAATCTGCTTCTCTCTTCTAAATTAAAAAAAAATGAAATTTGTACGAAATCATCATTATTTTATACTTAATTATACTTAATTTTACTAAATATATTATTCAAACTTGTGACTAACTATTTAATAAAATTATAATATTATGTTAAAAAATTATATAAATTTAAAAATTTAAAGTTTTAACAAGATTTAAAATATGATTTACATAAATTTCTAAGTTGATTAAAACTTTAAAAACTTAAATATAAAATATAAAATTAGAAATGAATTGAAAAAATAATGTATATTTAGTAAACATGTTAATTTAATAACTACGTTGAAATTGAAGCACTTGACTAAATAAAATTTTAATTTTTTTACAATTTTACATAGAGAGAAAACAAATGCTAATATAAAAAAAATTAAAATATAAGATATAATAATTACTATGTTGATCTTCAAATCTTAAATTCTTGAAGAAGATATAATACATAAGAAAAAAATTGTTGGAATGTGTTTTTTTAATAAAAAAAATTGCACATCATACTTGTAGACTTACGGAAGCACACATTTCCATTGAAGGACAGGAATACTTGGTTCCATTAGATATCCAGAAGTAATAAACTTTGAAAATAAGTCAAAGATAAACTGAAGTAAACCGGGATTATGATTTTTTATTTCGAGTAATAATCTAAAATTCATCTTTCATGAATAACCTCTAATAAAATGAGTTAAAATCATTTAAAATTAGAAATTTATTTGACTGACAAAATGACCCAAAGTATTTTTTTTAAAAGAAAAAAATGCTATATAAGTTATAATTAATAAGTTCAAAGTTAAAAATTTTAAGTTTTAATTAAATAAAAAAAATTAACTCAATTTTATAACAAGATTTTTATTTAAGTTCGAGGTTATCAATTATAACCAAAATCGTCTTCTGACATCTTTTTTTTTTTAAAAAGAAGTTAAATTATTATTATTATTTAAATCATTCTAAACTTAGGATAACCTAAGTATGCTTCAAACTGCTTCTTGAACACATTTTTAACGTTGGCGAGGTCTACCAAGTGGCTTCCTGGAAGAAAGGCGTCTTTGAAAGAAATGGCAGGCCCTATAAAACGATAGACTTGTCGGCATAAAGTCTTGGACTTATTTTAGTTCGGCAGCTTGCCAATGAAACTGAGACATGCTTGCTCTGTAGACTCTATCGAAAGGGAAGGCTCGAGATCGGATCGGTGGGCGGCACAGAAGAAAACAACGCTAATTAAGCTGGAAGTTACTCATAAGCTTCCGAGTGAGTCAAAGAGTCTGATTTCCTCTCGATGCATTGAATCGAAGAAGATTAAACTTGATAAAAATGGCGATGCCCTTCCACCGTCGAAAGATTCCACATGTTCCCTTGGTTGGTGAACGGGCGTGACTTTTTAACACGACCTTTGAATAACTGTATGAATGCCTCCTTTTAAGAGATCCCCTCGATTCTATTTTAGGAATAAAATGTAATCGTAATTGTTTTTTAAGATATTTTTTTTAAAAAAAAAATTATGATTATGTTTGTGTTCATGTTTAACTATGCAATGCGGTTCTATTTGTGTTTAATTTTTTTTATTTTTTTATATATTTTGAATTATTTTAATACATTGATTTGAAAAAAATAAAAAAATATTATTACACTATATTTAATATATTTTTACTGTGTTTTCTACATCACCCCCGGCAAAAAGCTGCCGTAGCGCCTCCGTGAAATGATTCGAAAGATGATAGTTGGATGCTCCTTGACAACTGTTTCCGTACAATTTATTGCTCGTCTAGCCTTTGCCTTTCGAGAGATCAAGGCTACCATTTGACCATTCAATATAAAAAATAAAAAAAATTGCCCGTGAAATGTTTTTTTTTCCTGGGAAATAACATAGAAAAATATTTCCAAATCCCTTTTCCCAAAAAAGAAAAAAAAAACCGTGAATACTCTTGGAATTTTGAAGATTTTACAATCCGGTCGAACTCCAGGTGTCAACGTCGAAGGAACATAACTCAACACCAAAAAGCCTTGTATACCTTTTTTTTTTTTTTAACATCAAGCTATAAAATAAAACTACGTCAAGAAGCTATTACACACACATATTTTTTTAAAAAAATTGAAAATAAAGACAGAAAACTATTTTTTTCTCTAAATTAAGCTAAATGTGAAACTTCGGTGACAGGGCCTTATGCACTCTTCGCTGACTGCCATCCATCTATGATTTTGAAAGCTTTAGCTCATCTCTTACAGGTGGCATCTCTGGGAGAAAATAAATGAGGCGATGAACCGGTCACTGACATTGTATGAATGAATGAATGAATGAACGAACGAATTCAGACCCGCTAATATTCTTATTGTATGAGCGAGCACATAAGATGTGTATCTGAACCGGTCGTCCTTTCTCACTGACCAATATGATTCCAATTTTACCTGGTGATAGCCGCATGAATATATAAGAGGTTTTCATACCTGATTGGTGTTGGATTGGTTTCGGATGAAAAAATAAATGTAAAACATCAGTTTTTAGGTTGGATATTGCTATTGATTTGCTAGAACCTCACCCATCTAAAATAAATAAATAATTTAAAAAATTACATTTATAATTCAATTTTTTATTTTTTATTTGGGTTTAAGTTATAAATACTCAATTAATATTTAAATCTTGATTGAGTTATGTTCGAGCATCAAAGATTTATGCTTCTTCAGCTTGATGAGCTAACTTGAGATTCAATTAACTCACTATTTTAATAGAAGTATAAAAAAATTAATTAGTAATTTATCTTGTTTTACTGGATGAATCCTATCAACAATTAATTGTTATTATTATTTTTCTTAAAATAATATTAATTTAATTTTTAAAAAAAATATATAGTTGAAGGAGAAACCAAAGTTAACTTATCTACTCTGGAACTCAAATTTTAACTATTAATCCTCGCGAGGTTTAATAACTATTATCTTAATAAATAAAAAATGCTTATGCTTCGAGAAATAATCTACGACACCCGCTTTTTTCTTTTAGAACTGTCACGCTCAAATGACGCCATTATCATTATTTTATATTTATAGCAATCTTCACCGTTGTGAAGGGGTTGGTCTAACCACGAGACCTAAAACCAACTTCACAAAAATCAAGCCCAGGTCTTCCTCGAAGTCATCCTTGGTATGCCCCACCACCTTTAAATGTCAAGAAGCTAAAATGCTAATGACTGACCATCAAACTTCCCGGTCTCTTGGCATTAGCATCGAAGTTTCCTGCAACGTCACAGGAAGGTCATGACGAAGCAGCCAACATGAGGTTGCCATAAATAGAGACACTAGATATATAATTCTATAATACTGAACATTCAGGTTGATTGCTTTGGTGATCAAGAGAATTATGATCTGATTTTTTTATACTAAGATGTCCAGTCCTAAGTTGAGCACACAGCAGGATACACCCGAGCTGAGTGACTACGCTCAGGACCAGCTGTCCAATTTTGAGCTCTCAGAGTTCTTGACCTTCGATGAATGGATACCGCTAGAAGATGCTCCATCGCCCATAGCTTCCAGTTATGCCTGCAACCCGGTTTATAGAGCACGTGTTGTTGGCGAGTCAGGTGGAAGTAGCAGCCCTCGTGAAGAGCTAAGTGGTGGTAAGCAAATTAAGTCATGAATTAATAAGCATGTACGTGCACATACATATTAAGAAGCCATGATAATTCTAGCAGTTTAGCCATTGCTGTAAGGATGTTGATAAGCAACCTTGTATCTTCGTTTTCATAATATATTCCAGATATGTTTGTCGCATCCTCGTGTTAATTTGTGGTAGTAATTAATTGCTCGTTTATTGATTAGGAGAGGGTGAAGAAGGGCGAGAGAAGAAGGAAGCCAAAGAAAGGGTTGCTTTCAAAACAAAATCAGAGATTGAAATACTAGATGATGGGTACAAGTGGAGGAAATATGGGAAAAAGATGGTGAAGAATAGTCCAAACCCGAGGTATATATTTATACAATGCTTTGTTACATATTTAAGCTTTGGATCATGGGCTAGATGAACGAGATTTATACTAAATATTTTACCACTTAACTTGATCAACTACAGCTAAGAGTACTAATTTGCAATGCATAATGTCATAATGACCTTATAGAATCATGTGTTTGTTACCAGGAATTACTACAGGTGCTCGGTTGAAGGCTGCCCTGTGAAGAAGAGAGTAGAAAGAGACAGGGACGATCCAGGATATGTAATAACAACCTACGAGGGCATTCACACTCACCAGAGCTCTTCCTAATTCTCAAGTGAAGTTGCATTGGCTCATGGTTTCAGATCCTCAGGCATGCATGATATTGATGAACTTGTTAAAGATAACGTATTGCATCGATCTTGGTTTCACTTTCCTGCAATCTTTAAGAGTTGGAAAGCTCATGTACGACTTGCAAGATGTCTTAGGAGAATATCAAACAATAGTCTGCTTTGCCAACTTCTTGACTAGCTATACTATAGGACGTCGAGTGGTTTTTTGGCACTAATTAATCGGGATCCCGGCCCTCTATGCAATATGGTGTCTGATACAATTTCAGCTATTATTAATTATGAGCTATGAGCATGCGTTCTTATAAAGTTTGATAATTGATTATTATATAACTTTGCTTGGCTTCTCTTTCAATAGCTAGACTGTATATATTTATCACAGGAGTTCTTGAAATTTAATAATCAGTAAGAAATTTGCACGGACGCCTTTACATATCGTTAGAAATTGAAATAATATTTTTTAGAACATGTTGTTATAATAAAGTTTTAATTATGTCTTTCTGTATATAATAAGAAAATCATTTCTGTTTTTTTATTGAGTGCATATGAACAGTTGTTTTAACCAGAAAACAAAGAAAAAGAAAACAATTTTTTCGCACTTCCATTTCATAGTTTAAGTTAGTTTAATTTATGATAAAAAATAGACATGAACAAATATTGAATTATAAACTAATATGATATGCTAAGAATTATCTTATCCTTGTCTCATATATATAACCATAGCATCAATAAATATTATAAGCATTCGTGTGTAAATTTCTTCATAAAATATACCTTTTCAAATACTATAATAACCAAAGATAAAATAAAGCCAGTTTGATGAGTTGGTAATCAGAAATCGAAACTCTAATTTGATAATAAATAATATATTTCTTGAAATTTGGTTTTGATTACAAATTAACATTTAGTAAATATTTTTATAGTTAAAAAATATCTTGTAAATGTCTGAGAGAAAATAAAACTTGATATAGATCATTTGATGTCAGATAATAATATTTAATTTTAAATATTATGAAATTGCTGTGTATTTTTCCTCTATAATAGCACAACATTTCTAAACTCTATTATTCAAAGGATTCCTTTATTTTGAACAAAATCTATCTTTATCAGATGCATAGATAGGATGCATGATTAATTTTATTCAAGATATCATTAACTTTCAGTACAATAATTAGGAGCGCAACATTATATATATATATATATATTGAGATCAATAGAAATTAACGATGCATATATGAGTAAAAAAGATTATAAATCCTCTTTCTTAAATATTTCTCTTTTCTTTTCGTATCAGCATTGTTAATAAAAATGGATGGTATAATTTTATTATCAAAGAAATCACAAGTAACATCAGACAATATCTAAGAATTCCCTATAAGAAAAAAGGTAAGAAAGTATCCAAAATAATAATATTACGGATTTTGTTGTAATTTTAATATGACTGTTTTTTATTGACTTGTTTGAAGTATTTTTTAGAGTTTTAATTGTCATATATATATATATATATATATATATATAATTTAGAAGTGATTCAAGCAACGTTTAGCATTAGTTAAAAAACGAAAAACTTCAATTGGGAAAGAAATCATGGTTTTCTAGGGCTAATTGCAAAAAGGACTTCTGACCTAATTTTTAGGTCAATACCCATGGCGACTGATGACGCATAAAATTCCCATGGCGACTGATGACATATATATATAAAACAAGAAAAGATTTGTGTCTGGTTCAAATTTTGGCTAGTGTTGGGAGAGGGGAGAGAGAAAGTAGCAATAGAATAGAAGAACGGAGGAGAAGAGACGGGAAAATAAGTGTTTTGGCTAAACTTAAAAGGAGATGGTTTTGATATTTTATCAAATAAAAAAACAAGATATTTTAATGGTATTACCGGAGGTGTAAAGTGAAAATTGTCTGAAAGGATATGAAAAATGTAATTTATACATGATGATCCTTCTAGAATCTATAATGCCATGATAATGATCCTTCTAGAATCTATAATGCCATGATAATTATTTTTTATCGTGTTTGAATGATGGATAATTATATATTTATGTTAATTTTTTGTTCTTTATAACTGAGGATTATAAGAGTTAGTAATAAAAGCTAAATTTTCTATAAAATAATCTATCTTTAAAGATTTTAGGAATTAGTTGACGGTTAAGTCAGTTATTTTATTACTAATTGAAGAATTCTTAATTAAAAAGAATAGTCTTTTTAAGATTTTCGCGCATTAAATATACTAAGACTTTAAAGATATAAATAGATCGATGTATTTTTTATTTTATACTAAAAATCTTTTTCTCTCGTAAAGCCCATGACTAGAAGGGATTAAAAGAAAAAAAAAATTATTATAGAAACTTAGCAAAGACCGAGACTTATGACAAGAGGATATGATAAGATATCAAGCTCAATTCTTTTAGACTCGACTATATGTCAAGCTCAAAAATTTACTCTTTTACAACTTATTCTCAACAACTGTTTAGATTCTTGAGGTCAAACATTACATTTTTATTGAAAAGAATCTATCTTAGGAATTAAAGCTACATCTCATCTTCAATACAATAATTTAGTAGATTTGTACGGATTTATAGTGATATGATAGGTCACTTATCCAATAGTGGGGATGATAAGTCATTTTCTTTATAATCCTAACCACTAATCCTTTTTTTTCCTTTTATCTTTATCTTTATCTATTTTTTTATCAATTTTTTCTTTGAAGGCTTTCTTTAAATAAGTTTATTTCTTCCTTTTCATCTTGCATTCCTTTATTATTCTCTTTTCATTTAAAAAACAGACTCCTATAAGGATAAATCTAATTTTAGAAGTATAAATATCTTTTTACCTAATGATTTAAAAGATTTTTATGGAAAAGAAAGGTCACCTCAAACCCTTGTAAATAAGGCTCCCAGCATTTTAAGTGGTGAAGAGGTGCTTTTTGTCAATAGTCAACAACCTAAAGACTATATGACTCAATTTCCTTTTAGAAAAGAAAAAAAATCAATGAGAATACCCATAATTTTTACTTAAAAGTGCTTTGAAATTACACTCTCCTTATGCATGGATGTATTAGGACCCTCCTTCCTTCCTCAAAGGTTTATTAATGATGTTTTTAGATATTATAAGGTAGGCTTGGGACAACTATATCCTAGTGAGGGTGATCTGTTAGCATTTGACAAGTTTCTCAAACTTGTCAGTATAGAGCCCATCATAAATCTCTTCAGGGTATATTATCAACTGGTCAGAGTATTGATGGTAGTAATGACATCTAGTGATTTTTTACTCTTATTAATAGGCCTAGTGAAGCCATGAGAAAAGCTATCAAAGATAAGCTCGTGCACTCAAAAAAATATAGAAAAAGGTGGCTAATTATACGGTACAATGAGATAATAAGCCATTTAAGATTGCTCAAGAAAATACTTATTCATGTGAACAATAAACCTTGTTTGATTTTTGGTGAGAAGGAAACTTTTGTATTATTGGCTTCTACTTTAACTAAAGTACATATATAAGTGTATTTGTTTTTAAAATAGCTTTTGTGGTTGTGATTTAAAAAAAAATTAAATTTTTTTTTGGTTATATATGGCTAGTTGGATTTAGATATGTGCTTAGTAAAAATTGTGGTTGAGGTTTATATATAGCAAAAAACATGTGTGGAAGTTGCTTTTCAAAGTGTTTTTTACCTGGAAATGAATTAAATTAATTTTTTTAAAAAAATATTTTTAATATCAATGCATCAAATTGATCTAAAAAAACAAAAAAAAATATTAATTTGAAATAAAAAATAAAAAAATTTCAAAATTTTTCAAAAACACTTTTGAAATGCAAAAATAAACAGTGTTTATAAACTCAGTTAAAAAAGCATATAAAAACTATCTCACAAAAACATTGAAATGCAAAAATAAACAGTGTTTATAAACTCAGTTAAAAAAGCATATAAAAACTATCTCACAAAAACAATGCTTATAAACATGTTTTTCAAAGTGTTTTTTACTTGGAAATGAATTAAATTAATTTTTTTAAAAAAATATTTTTAATATCAATGCATCAAATTGATCTAAAAAAATAAAAAAAATATTAATTTGAAATAAAAAATAAAAAAATTTCAAAATCTTTCAAAAACACTTTTGAAATGCAAAAATAAAAAAAAATAAAAAAATTTCAAAATCTTTCAAAAACACTTTTGAAATGCAAAAATAAACGGTGTTTATAAACTCAGTTAAAAAAACATATAAAAACTATCTCACAAAAACTACATTTCAAACTTAATTTTTTAGTGGGCTCCATTATATAAAACATAATTTAATTATTACTAAATACTTTATTATATTTTTTGCACAGTAAATACAAAAGTTAAAGATAAACAAATTTAATTATTACTAAATACTTTATTATAAACAAACTCTTGTCTTTCGTCTTGTTTTCGTGCACAATTTTAAGGATGTATTTTCTATTAGGGCTGATGTTGCTCTGGGGGGAAAATATTTGGCTAAAAAGCTTGGGCTGGGCTCCTAAATATTGAATTATAAATAGCATATGCTAAGAATTATATATATATATATATATATATAAGCGTCTTCCTGTACAGTGTTTTTCTTTTTCTTGAATATACCTTTTCAAATAAATAATAACTAAATTTAGAATAAAATTAGTTAGATAAGTTGATTACAATGTATAGTCAAATTTGATAATAAATTAATAATATATGTCTTGAAGTTCGGATTCGATTAAAAAAATAGTAAATATTTAAAGTTTAAAAATCCTCGTAAACGCTTAAGAGAAAATAAAACTTGATAGATGATTAGATCTCAGATAATAATATTTAATTTTAGATATTACGAAATTGTGGTGTGTTTTTCTGCTACAGTTACTATTATATTACAATATTTGTAGAAGCTGCCCGTTTTTGCCATGATCCATTTTAACTCCTCCAGACCGCAGTTATGGATCAGCAACCACAAAAACACAACCGGGATTCCGGCCGGCGAGAATACAGAAGCAACCTGTATTTGAAATATATGAATATAATTTCAGAAATTCTCTAATTAATCAAGAATTAGTAGAAATCCAAGGAAAAGAAAAGGGTCGTTAGAAATTTGTTTTAAAAACATTTAAATATTGTCCACTTATTTTTAAAGTAAAGATTTTATTGGCTTGATAACAATATAAAACATTAATTTATTTAAAATACATCAAGGATGGATGACATATTGATCTAAAACTCTTGTTAGTGTGTCTTGTAAACTCAGAAATCTTTAATTACACCTTAAAAAATGATAACATTTTCTACCCTAAGTGGGCTTTGAGCTAATTATTTGTGCTTGACGCGAGCTAAGAACCTAGGTTTGGATTTAATTTTGAGACCCGTAAAGAATTATTTTTTTTTGTTAATATACGAACAAACAATCTAAATAATAACTTTTCTCTTCCTGAAACATCTATTTTCTAAGAAAAAAGTCTGATTTTCAAGACAAAAACTATCCAGTTTTGTTTTTTAAATAATTCTAAGTGCTTCAACAACATGATCCATGTGTGTGTATGACACCTATTTAATATATTTTGTATATAATATTTTCATACATGTTTTGTATGTACAGGTGTAGTTTTAATTATAGTTATTATACCTGAGTTGACGAAGCCAAGTTACTAGCTATACCAGTTAATTAATTTTTTAAAAAAATATTTAAAATTTTAATATTTTATATAAAAAAAATTAAAAAATAATTTATGTGAATATAAATTATACATGTTGTAAATAATAAAGTTTAAAATAATATTTCTTTAAAAAAATTATCCTGTATTGAAAAGATATTATATTATTATTTTAAGTTGAGGTATTTAAATTAATTTTTTTTTATCTCACATTAAAAAAATATTTTTTTCTTGTGAATATAGAGTATATATATTAAAAGGTTTCAAATCTCAAATTGAAAAAATAAATTTTTTCTTGTGAATATAAAGTATATATTCTAAAGAATTTCAAATCCTTCAAATTTCATATTGAAAACATATTATGTTATTCTTTTAAGTTGAAGTATTTAAACCAAAAAATTTTTTATCCTATATTAAAAAAACATAACTTTTTTTTTATGAACATAATATATATATATATATTAAAAAATTTTAAATCTCATATTAAAAAAATAATTTTTTTATTAGAAACATAGAGTATATGTATTAAAGAATTTTAAATTTTATATTAAAAGAATAAAATATTTTTCTAATATTTATATAGTGAACTTTAAAAAGAGTTAATAATCAATTTAAAATATATATATAAAAAAAAGATTTAGCAGAAAAACCATATTTAAAAAAAAAAAGATCTTGTCTAGCTTCGCCTAGATCGCTCGAGTTTGATTGGATTTTTGTATTGGCTAGTTTTTTGCCTTACTTGGACCGATCTAGCTATCGAGTCGACCTGCTAAGCCGGTCTGAGTTTAATAATTAGAGTTTTGATCTTAAATTTTATAAAGTTATTTTAATATTATTATTTTTTTATGTTTGTGCTGATATATTTTTAAATAATTATGTAACTTTGTTAAATTTATTGATATTAAACTTACATTTTGTCCTGTATTATGCAAACTACATCTACTTGAACCAAACATCAACATGCCAGCATAACCTTTAGATAACAACTAGAAATTAAGTGACTAACAAGAGACCTACATGTATAATAGCAGATCACATTCCACCTCGCAAATCAATGACAAAAGAGCTACCGAATTGCCTTAGAAAGAGAGAACAAATCCATCTCTTCTCCGCCTGTCAAGCATGGGGTTCTCCCACGGTAGTTCATGAGACTGGAGAGGGGTTAGTTCATTTATGCCTCGGATAGCTTACCGACCCCATGTAACTTATTCAAGCGCACAGGTTTTTTTCGAGATCAAAACTCGCTGTGTTGTTAAAAAAAATATTAAATAACGTTTTAAAAATAGTTTTATAGTACTTTAGAACATATCCCTTCAATTAATAGTTTTTTTGAGCTGAAGACCTACATAAATATTAGGATTCAAACTCCTTGCCACGCCAGAAAAACCATTGCCATATTCCAAGATGGTTCAACGAATTTTATATGAGTAAATACAATATCAAGAGTGTAATATTATCAATTCTCAGGTCATTTACTTCATCTATCTATTCATTCAAATTCATTCGTTATATTCATCTCTATTCCCTCAAAAAAATAGTTTTGCATCTCTCTCTTAACATATATAAATATAGAGGTTATATAACCTATGGTTTTCCAATAGCAATTGATTACAGCATCGTTACTGACAGGAATATGACTGTTGCGAATGCAACAAAGCAAAGCATTAAAACCATTTGATTTTACAAAAAGAATTGAAGGAATTCAGCAATGTATTCTTGTTCAACAATTCTGTAGCATCAACAAACAATATGCAACTGCAGGGTTTATATATCTCGTTTTATATATCTCACCATTTTCACAGGGTCCTTTAGACCGATCAAGTATATTTGTTCGCTAAATCTATTCTGAGCATGCGATCCAGTCTTGCTATGTTCAAAACTCAATAGACCAAGTAGCAAGGTTAAATGTGCTCAGTTCATGCTAAATACCTTGTAAGAGCAAAACTCAAATTTTCACAGTTTCATCCAGGAAAGATGACATTAGGGTTCCGTACGTGTGGAACAAAACCTGCGAGCTCTTTCCAACTAGTTACTGTGTCCTTAGCTTGAGAGCTTATGCTCCACAATATATCACCTGCCTCCACCTTTCTGATTAGTTGTGGGTATGCTAATACAATGGCCTTCGACTTCGAAAATGGTTGCTTGTGCGACTTAGACATGCCACTTGCCACCAGCCAGCGCGTCCCAGATTGTTGCTGTGTTTTGGTAGCCCAATGTTGTGTCTTGCCAGGTTCAGTATTCAACCCTGAAACATGGACTTCAGTGATTTTAAACCAAAGACAATCATTCTTTTCATACTGGATCCATTCATGATCATCTTCTTCATTTCTACTTTTTTCTAACACGGAACCATACAATTTTGACATGGGATGGATAGAAGTCCTCTCCACTTGGATTAGAGCAAGCATCGGAGCACCAACTGGCTCAAAATTTCGAAGAGGATCCCTAAGCAGGATCTTGAGAGCTACCGTGAGGTTGTTCCCCAACAAACCATGCTTTCCACCAGATACTGTACCCCAGTTAATGTCTCCTGTAAACTTTCCATTAAAATCTATGCACTTTGCACGATGGGCTGCAAGGATCATTATTGTGTGCTCATCAACTTCATCTTCCTTGCTGATGATTCCAGCATCAAGTCTCAACCACTCCTCCAATGTTATAGAGAGAGACAACAATCCATCAGCACCACTGTCAGCATCTTTGGCATCAACATGGTGCAATTCTGCACCTCCCAAACTGAGAAACCCAACAAGATTGGCATCCTTCCCTTCAAAAGCCAGCATCTTTCCAGGAGACTGGGGACTGATGCTTGATGGTGCCGCTTCCTCAGACATGCCGGACTGGATTCTCAACCCTTCAATGGACATGGCATCAATCTTTATCATTGCCAAAGGTGCAAGATCTTCAAGCCTAACATATTCCCAGTCTACCTCACTGCCGATAAGGCTGGACTTTATGTTATTAAAGAACATATGAGAACAAACTCCTTCAACTTCCTTTCTCCAATTAAATGGATCTTTCCCAAGCAATGATTCATGACACAAAGCAGCCTTCCTGTGACAATGAGAAAATAAGATCCAATAAGGCAACATGTAAAATGACTTTTTCAAGGATAAAAAATTAGGCAAACTTGCTTCAATGCAATTCATATGCTCACCAACCTTTCAGTAATATCCTCTGCTATTTGTTGCAATATCTTCCCGGTGATATCCTCCAAAGGCATTAATTTGTTTGTCAGCAGAGATAGTTTTGTGATGCCAACCGATGCCAGATACTGTAATATCTCCATAATATCAGAACCTAATTCTGCAGGTAGCACTACAGGACAAGAAACTTGCATAACTAAGCTCCCTGCATTTTTAGAATTTCTGAAAAGAGAAGGATTCATAGACCGCAGACAACCTCCATCATTGGTATGGATAAAGGGTCCAAAGCCATCTCCAAGTGGTGGTAATTCAACTTGTTTCTCAGGAAGAAGCTCAATTGGACTCCCAAATCCATCAGAGCAATAACGTGGAGAATTCTGAAAGGCCCCCTCATCTAAGCCCCATTCTCTCATTAAAGCTTCTGTCTCCAAGTCTTCAAGCACCTTCACCTTCCTTCTTCCACTTAGCAACTGATTTGCTCTCCAATGCTCCTGCTCAGCAGCCTGAATAACCAGAGATAAATCAAGATCAGAAAGGTCCCTGTAACTAGACCCAGCCTGAGCAATGTGACCCAATTCTTCATGTTCTCTGTTTCCATCAAAATCTATGATGAAGCTGCCGGAAGCTATGGCTTCTTTTTCAAACTCTCTTAACAAGCGCTCTCTAGGAGACTCAGGTTCACTATCTGAACTCAGACCAAATGGACTATGCTCAATTCCCAGCATATTTAAAAAATCACTTGCAACAGACGTGGTAAGTTCATCCAGGCTCAGTGATTTCTTTGCCACTTTATTAGCCTTGTAATTTGATTTAGCTTCCATGTAGTTTTCATTCTCTAGACACTTGCTCATAGCAAGCTGGGATTCCAACTTTTCAGATTCTGAAATGAGCTGGTTATTAAAAGTTGATTCCAGATCTTCAATAATTGATCCTTTCCTACTTGCACTATTCTCTTCATGTTTGCAATCATCCATTAAAACCTCTTCTACATGTCCATGGAAAATATTTCCCTCCGAATGGAACTTTGTCTCCTCATCAGGGGCTATATCATCATCCTTGATTATTTCATCCAAGTCAATGGTTTCAATTGCAGAACCATCGGTAGTCTGAACATCATCTAGTTCTGGTTTCATTTGTTCCATTTCAGATGTTTCTATCCCCTGCTCAACAACAGTAAACTCAATATCACACTCATTTCCATGGTCAGCTTCATCAAGCTCAAACTCGAAGTGAAACTTTGGTTTGAGTTGCTGCATATGGCCAGATAATGAGTCAAGTTTTTCTGAATTCTGCCAGTTCACCTCATCAAGTTTTTCATATAGAAAATTTATTGACTTGGAGAGTTCCAATCCCAAATTTGATGAAACATCATGGTAGCTCTTCGCATCAACAGATTGAAAAGAGAGAGGAGGCCGGCAATTTAAATCACTAGGAACACTTTCAAGTCGCCGAAGCATTCCATTACTGTTAGTGTGCCCAATACCTGTTTCGGGATCCGCTGCAGGCCTATCATGCACTAAATTTAGAAGGTCAGAGACACGCATATTGCTTCTTGATTCAACAAAATTGTCTCTCAATACCGAGAAACCAAAACTAACATTTAGAGTAGCACCCTTAGCCTTGCCCTCAAGCTTATAACTTGTAGTCCATTTATCAGTACTTTTCTCCCCCTCCAGTTCCTCTGAATTCAATGGCAACAACAGTGTCAGATCTACCCACTGTTTCCCCATGTCAATGCCTGGAGCCCCAATTATGGATGCATAAATCAAGAAAAGCTTCATCTCATACTTTGCTGCATGATAGGGCCCACTTCTTGAACCATATACAGAACATTTATGCATCAAAGTCTCATCAAATTCAGCAATTCCATTCAAAACCTTTGCTGCACGTGTCTGCGAAACCACATCCTTCCTCTTCCAATGCACAGACAAATTCATACCATTAAAACTCGGGGGTAACCCTTCAATAGAATGCGCGTGGAGAAAGAAACAAATATTGAACTTTTGACGACCAATGTGGGCTAAAGCTTTCAAGGGCTTCTTCCAATTCCATGCTGATGATGATTTTTTGTCCTTATATGACACAGTTTCATTAAAACTTTTTGGGTTAAGACTCGATTTTGATTCTGATAAGCGGGGTTTCTCAACTGATTTAGATCGAGCACTGGATGGGGAAATCAAAGCCTTTTGTGGGGTTTTATGCAAGTATAGGGCTTTGCTTATTGCCTCTATGTCTCTCAGCAGTTGACCACTATTCGAACTTCCATCACCATCACCATTTCTAGACTCAGCTTTCGAAAGCATCATTTTGGCATCATCAAAACAAAGAACCTCTCACATACAACCCAATTCTCAATAGAACATCTTGCCAATTCAGTTTTCACTGTTTAATGATTCACAAAAGATAAATAAGTATCCACAATTTAATCAATCAGAGATTACTGGATGCATCAAATAACAAACAAAGAAACAACCCCTTCAGATAAGCGAAACCCAGATCACTTTAGCCAAATGGAAATCACAAGAAACCCCAAAAATGCAAAATGAAAAAATAAAATAACATACCAATCAATCTTGAACTTCTCATTCAATTTAAACAAATAAATAAACACTTACATCGTACAAAAAGAACTAATCTTTTCAACTTCTAAGAAATCAAATCAAATGAGCACTAAAAATTAACAAAAGATAGAATAGTTAACTTACAGTGATTAAAACTCTGTTCCCAATGTTCAAATTTTGTTTCAATAGCTATGCTCTGGATGGGTCCAAAACAGGGAAAAGAAAGGTCGAAGGAAATGGGGATAAAAGTATGATAATTGAAGTTGGTTATACCGGTAATTTATCGGGGATCGTGTCTTGTCATCTGAAAAGTTTTCACGAGATTTGAGTGAGAAAATCAATGTTTAGTCTTCGGTAGTGGTAGATAACGCAGTTGACAATATATTTTTTAAAATATTTTATTTTACTTTTATTGAAAATTATTTTTTAGATTTTTAATTTTTTTTTAATCGGTTAATGATAAAAACGATACAAACAAATCCACATTAATGATTTTGCATTTGATCTGACATTGTACTTCGTACTAAGAACTTTGAATTACAAAAGAAACTATATTATAATCCGTGCAACGCTAAATTTTAGCAGGTTTATTTGCTTAAAAATAATTTTTTTCAAAAATAATAAATTATTTTTTAATATTTAGTAATAAAATAAAAAATAAGATTAAAATTATTTTTTAGTATTTGGTTATGTCATGAAAAACATTTTTAAAAATAATTTATTAATATTTTATTTTTTCAAGTTTATTAAAATAATAAAAAATAAATCTTACAAATTAAAATTTTAAATAAAAATAAAATTAAAAAATATATAATTTTATAAATTATTTTAAATAAAATAAATAATAATTAAAATAATAAAGATCAAATCTAACAAATTAAAAATTAAAATATGAAGAAATTAAAATAATAATAATTATCTTTTTATAAATTATTTTAAACAAAATAAATAACAATCAAAAGAATGAGGATCAAATTTGATAAATAAAAATTTTTAATTAAAGAATGATAAAAAAAAACAAATAACAATTATAAAAAAAGAACTATAGTTAATATAAAAATCAAATTCTAAAGAATAAAATTTAAAAAAAATATATTTAAAACAAGATATATATATATATATATATATACATAGCAATCAAAAGTGTGAGGGAAAATTTGATATAATCAATAAATAATATAATATTTTTATATTTTTCACAATTTTTAAAAAGTGTTTTTCATCCAAAATAAAAAAAAATTATTTTTCTGAAAATCAAGCCAAATTTTTTTTTAACTGAAAATTGTTTTCCATTGACTAATTTTTTTAATGATAAATAAACATAGAAAAGTTTATAAAGTAATTTTCAGAAAATTACTTTTCATTAAATAAATACCTCCTCAAATCAAATTTGTTTTGGATGTAAAAAATATTGTTGAAATGTTTTTTAATTAAAAAATCAATCAATCTAATTAATTTAAAAAGTTTTTTTAAAAAAAAAGGATAACCAATAAAGTTTATCTCAAAAGAAAAACAAAGTGATATTTTCTTAAATAATAAAATAATAGTATATTAAATTGATTTGAATTAATTTAGATTAATCTCTTTTAAATTTGTTATTTAGGTCATGAGAATATAATAATACTATAAAAAAATTTATCAAACTCAATTTCCTAATCAACTCAAAATGTAATGATAAAAATCAAAATAAAATTCAACTAAAACAAACTAAGTCAACAGTTAATTGTAGTTATGAAATCAGAATAATTTTATAAAAAATAAATTGAAACAACTAATAAAACTCAATTTTCAATTAATATAATATTAAAAGGTGAATTTTAAAAAAAATTAATTAACCGATTAAACTTATTCTAGGTCATGAGATTGAGATAATCTAAAATAAATTAAAATAAATTATAAAATCTAATTACTAATAAATATAATATTAAAATAAAAAAATCAACTAAAAATTCAAGTGATGGAAAATGAAAATGAAAATGAAAATTTTCTTTTTTCCCTTTTTATAAATCTAATGCAAAATGGTCATTTTCAACTTTTCCTCATCAACATTTCTTCATAAAGTGCACTCTTGCATATTATAAAGCTTTGAGACTTCATCAAACCAAGCCCAATTTATAAATTACATTAAACAACCAAAAACAAAGACGTAAATGTTTTTATATCCTCTCATACACTTCATTTCATTTTATACATATTCATTCATTTCATCACCTCAATTCTTTTCTGTTTTGCCCTTTGATCACGCAAAAGAATTGAGGTATATATATATTCAATTATTTTGTATATATTGATCAAAGGGCAAAACACAAAAGAATTGAGGTGTGTGTGTATATATATATATATATTCATTTCATCACCTCAATTCTTTGTTAAAATTAAATTATGTTGCCATAATTTTATTTGTTAAAATGTGTTTTGTTATGCATGCTCTTGTAGTAATTATTATTATTATTATATTAAAGATTGATATTATAAAACAAAATTATAGATTATAGTTTAAAAAAAAAAAACCATCATTTACACATGATTTTTTTAAGGGAGTCGTAAATAATAACAGCTACTTGTAAGATAGAAATATTATGCATGACTTGTTAAATTATGTTATTTTTTTAAATAAATTTTAAATGGTGATATTTCTTTTTTTTATTATTGTGTTACTTATAAAAAAACAATAGAAAATTACCTTAAACCTTTTAAAATTTGTTACAGATTTCACGTCTGAGAAATTATATTTTATATGCATGGTGAATATGAATTTTAAATTTTGGAAAAAAAAGAAAGAATACCCATATTTATTAAAAACCTGCATCTCTTTTCCCTGCGTTTACAATCAAGATCGCTAGTTCTTAACTTCTCTCTAAAGCTTCTTTCAATTCCCCAATCAAAACCCATCATCATCCTAAGGCTTACAAAACCAAATCCACCTAGCTGTCTTGTTGAAGACTTCTCACATCTTTTGCAACCATGCAAGTAACAGTAGAAGATCTCTTGAATAATCATATCTTCTATAAAACAAGCTAAACGGCATCTATGCTTCCACCCTACTCATCGTCTCTAATTTGACATGGACCCTTCAACGCAATCACGTTATCAGCATTTCCACCTTCAATTATGTCAAATTAGTGAGTAAATGCCATCAATGTTACTGTTTGTGAGCTGATATGATTTATACATGAAATGGTGCAGCTGTTGTTGTTTTTCTTATGAACCGAACACCTTGTCAGATGCCGAGGAAACATTGTTGGAGCTGTATTGCTGGAGGACACAGTTAAAAGATGGACATGCTGTCCTCGACGCTGGACGTGGCTGGGGATCACTCTCTTAAAAAAGTGCTCAAAAGTACAGTAACTGTGAAATTACTGGGATTTGTAACTCAACCACACAGAATGCAAACGTTGACGAGCAGTGCCCGCATGATACCTGTTATATTGGCATGTACTTTGAAGGGTTCTGGCTTTCCACTCAGACGTCGGGTGTTGACTGTCTTATTGATAACTATATTCCCATTTTATATTCAAAAGTTATTCTCTTGGTTTCGTTTCTTTAGAGATCTTCAGCTGCAGATTGTGGAGATTATAGTTGCAGACATCAGCACATTTGAAAAGGATGCGTCCTATGACCGCATACACTGCATTGGAATGTTTGAGGTCGGTGAATTTCATGCCACATTAGGGATGTGATGACCGTAGTTGACTTGGTTTAAGATCGAACTTGTTCTATCCCAGCATATGAATAATTATAGCGATCTTCTTAACAAGATATCCAAGTGGATGAAACAAGATAGCCTTCTTTTTGTTCAATATTTCTGCCACGGAGCATTTGCTTTTACAACTTTCAGGTAAAGCTTGTCAGAATTTGTTACCTGGAATTCAATTCATATTATTACTCTAAATAAGCTACATCTGAAGCATCTATTCATTCAGCACCTGAAATGTTGAATAAACTTACATTCCTGCCTCTGTTTCTAATATATTCAGGATATAAATGAAGGTGACTGGAGATTACTAGGTATTTCCTCATCGGAGGTGCAATGCCTTCTGCAAATCTGTTACTTTATTTCCAGGTCTGCGCTTGCATACCTCATTCTCAAATATATGCTTTACTTTCCTAGCATACCAGGCTCTAGATTCAAATCTCAATGAATGTATGGTGATGCGCCAAAGGATTAGAATTACAAAATTAAATCATGAAATCATATGTAGAAGCATACTCAAACAAGAAAGAATTCCAACCGCGGCATGAATTTCACTTTCTCACTTGTCGAAAGCTTCCCTCAAAAGACTCTCTGTGCAGGATGGTGTTTCCGTTGCAGATCATTGGCTTGTGAATGGGAAACATTATTCATAGACAAGGTGAAGACGAGTAACTCTGCAATTGTGCTAACAAAAATAGACTTGGTTAAGAAGCTTTACTTCCTGGGAAAAAGTGCAGAACTTGCCAAATCAACTACTCTGTTGTGGTTGCCATGGATCATCTCATTCGTCAAGATACATTGAAATCTCGCGGTCAGGAGTGGCTCTAAAGAATGGACCAGTACTTGGCTTCCATTAAGCCAATAAAGGATTCCACCTATGGTAAAGATCAAGCTGTTAAATGGACCGTCTACAGGAGAACATTCTTCATTGCTGTTGCAGAACTCTTTGCATAGAACAATGGAGAAGGGTGGATGGTTGCACATTTCCTATTTAAGAAAAAAATGAAGGATTCCTAGCTCCTTTCCAGCAGAAAATACCATGGTGGAAGAGGTGGTGCTGTGAATCTCGTTGTCAAAGTCAATAAAGCCTTCATGATATGGTCTAAGCGAATCGGTCGATTGAATAAGGAGGATGTACTTTAGCATTTCGAAAGTGTAACCCATTATCAGGTGAATAACAGTATTCTTATATCACTAGTACAGTTGCAATTGGGCTCCCAGAATCAATCAGGAACTGCTTTATGGCCAGCTATGCTCCAAGTTTCTCCGTTCAATTAAAATTTCCTTCTTTGATTTCAGTTTTCAATGCTATATTAGGAATTGCTTGCTATATGCTAGTGATAAAAAAAAAAAGAAGCTTTTGCAATCATTGTAATGCAAGCACATATATTCTGTCAAATTGATTCAAAATCCTCTTGCAGTGTAATAAATGGGGTTGCCATCAAGCTTGAGCATTAGTATCAAGTACTGATCATTTAAGAGCAGTGCCCTGTACAAAAGAAGATAGGAAACAAGAAACCTGGCTGTATTTCATCATCAATGAGTACAAGCAACCGAACAAGATCTCCAAATCAAAATCTGTTGTTGTAAATAACTAACATTTAACTTGAAATTCTCAACACTAGCATGTCAGAAAAAGTTTCTTGAGCCATGCCCTCAAATTCACAAGGTACAACCAATAAAATAATTCAACAGCAGGCTTCTCTCCGTCTATTCTACAGAACGAAAATCTCCTACATCAAAAATTGCAACACAAAAGGAGGAACCTGGGATAGATAAATTTCTAGATTCAATGGATATGCATCTCCAGCAATTTAGCGCATGGTAATAACAGTCTGCATCCAGATGCCATCATTATACATTTTATCAGTTTTGCTTGCTAGAAGGTTCTGCAGATTTATTACCTGAAGAAAACAACAATTATCACCAGTCAACGAAAATCAATAACTAGTATATTCATCCTATATTTTCCTTGCTAAAAAACAGCAAACACACAAAATGCAAGGAAGACATTTTGTCAAATTAAAATACACACGTTCTTGGTTTGCCAGAGATGTTGATTTAATCCATCATTTCAATAGAATCGCAAACACAGACAAATGAGCTGATATTTCATAAATAACAATAACCGATTCTTCTTTTGTAATTGAAGCACGATAATCTTTTATGCTGAAAATGTACCTAGCATGAACAGAACTTAAACCATGCGAGGAGCTACAGAATGGAGATATCACAGATACATAAATAGAGACGGGTAGACATTTTCATCAAAATATTTTGCAATCAATTTCTTCATAGAATCACATCACTCAAACAACCCAGTAAACCATTTGATCGAATTAATCCAACACCACATCTTACAAAAAATATAAACAAACAAGCAGCAAACCCACAAAAGATAATGCACTCACCTTCTAACTTGTTCTCTAGCGTTTTAAATAAAGATTAAAGTATAAAATTCACTGAGAAACACCGTCAACTGGCTTTCCTAAATCAGATGGAACTATTTCAGCTTCCAAAAAACGACTCAAATGCTTATCATCCAAATGTTCCTATAACAAAAACATAAACGAATAAAATTATAAATTTTGAACAATGGGATTCAGGATTTTTAAAGAGAAAATATGAAAAAGAAAGTAAGGGAAATGGAAGATACAGAAAGGCAAGCTCTGTATTTTTGCCACTCAGAAACACATTCCTCTTTCCCCCACTGTCCTTTGACAAACTTCTCTGAATACCACCTATGAAAAAATTATTTAATAGTTAGGGATTACGAGGGGTTTTAGTGAAGAAAACAGCCAAAGAAAAAGAAAAGGAAACGAGACCCGTTATTGTTAAGGGAGCGAAGAAGAAGGACCTGTTGAAACAATTGTGGTAAGCAGCTCTGAGATGAGCACAAGGAGAGGTTGAAGATTGATCTCTTTTGTCCTTCTTTGCAATCCTCATCTTGCTTCCCTAATGATTTTGCCCCTTTTTCTGCAACAACAAATAAAGGCTGCTTCTTGTTCTGGCCAGTATCATAGTTACTGCTTTTTATTTTTATAATTTAAAAATATATTAAATATTTTTTTATTTTTAAAATTAACAGATCAAAACAAAACAAAATATTAAAATATAATTTAAAAATAAATAAATAAATAATTTTTCTTTAGATTACATTCTCAAATAACAGCTTGATAAAAAATTATAAAAAAATTGCTTAATTTTGAGTTTGGAGATACTTGTATAATTAGAAATGACTTCTAGAAATTTTAAAAACTAAATTTTAATAAAATTAAATTTTAATTAATTTTTTTAATCACACTTTAAAATAGGAGCTTAATAGAAAAAAAATTTGCTTAATTTTGAGTTTGGGGATACGTGTATAATTAGAAATGATTTTCATTTATAACTAGATAGCCTTGCTTCTTGCTTCTATCCTTTTAGGTTTTATAAAAATGGAAGAATTACTATAAAATTATAAAAGAAAAAAAAATGTTTTGTATTTTTGTGATTGCAATATTTATTAAGATACACAATATTGTGGATTATACTTGAGAAACATTGTGATTGTTTAAGAAACATGGAAAAATTCAATTTACATTATTTGATTTAAGTAGTTTAGGGCATGTACATTTCAATACTAAAACTTTATTTTTATTATATTTTAATTCACGTTTTTTAAGAAAAAAAAGAAAAAATTATTGAAATGAAAGAGGAGATAGAAAGATTTTAATTAGTCATGTTTTAACAATAAAAAAATATCAATAAATTGATTTTAGAGACAAAATTCAATAAAGGTTGATTTGCTCCTTAACCGGAGCCCATAAAACTTTTTAATTCAATCTGATTTTTAAATCTTAAAATAATTAAAGGGTGTGTTAAGATTGAAATTATTAAGGTTTTTAGGATATTTAAGGAGATATTATTAGGTAAAAATATGTTAAAATTTGGTTTGTGGATTCAAAATTTAGGAATATGATTTTTTAATAACTAGAGGTGACCAAAATATATTATAGTAATCATACATTCTATTTTATTTTAATGTAATATTCCTAGATAATAGTTCAAAACAAATGCAAATATACTTATTAAAATAGGATATTTTTATTTATTTATTGAATTTTAGCAAGTTATCGAAAAAAATCTATATAATTATAATGATGTATCATAATTATATATATAAGATCATGTATCACCTTTATTATAATTATAATAATGATTATAAAATATTCATATATAATCATGTATCATAAGGAAATTATAAATCAAATATATGCGTAAAATTATGAAAACATCTTAATTTAAAGAGCTTGCTTACATTTATTTCTTGAAAGTAAAGGTCTAACATAGTTATCATATAATTAGATATATAATGTGTGAATCTTAAGAAATAACTCAGTTGGCTAGTTTTTAAGTTTACTCCCCCATAATCACGAGTTCAAGTTAGTTTAGAGCCACTAGAAACTTACATGATCATTAGTTTTAGAGCTTATAGAATTAATTGAGATGCACGCAAACTATTCTAGATACTCACATTAATAATAAAAAAAATATATAGAGATTGTCTCTTATAAAAAGTTGTAAAAATTTAGTTAAAAAATGAAAAGAAAAACCTTATTTACCTAAAATTTCAAATTACAAGTAAGCTTAAGTTAACTTATAGAATCCAAATAAAGAATTGCATGCAAAAAGGACCATAAGAAAAAAAAAATGTATATTGAAATTAAAAGAAGCAATTACCTCTTCAGAAATAAAATGCATATTGATATCAAAAGAAGCAATTACCTCTTAAAAAATGTCATTTCAACCGTTTAAATCTCTAATAATTGCTAATTAAGTTCTACACCAATGTCAATATCAATGTAATCCCTTGACATCCTTAGTTATTCCGACCCAAATTAGCTAATCAAAATTTATATAAATATCGACATTAATATAACTAATAACAAATAAAGTTCTTTTAAATACTTTAATTCATCATTTGTTAATATCAACATCAAAGGTCATTTGACATCATCAGCATTCTATTAAGAATATATAGTCAAGTTTTTTCATCCATATATTTTTTTTTCTATTATTCATTTATTTACTTATTTTTCATAATAATATTTAGAATGAGAGAATGAAATTCAATACTAATAACAATAACATAACTTGAAAATCTTATTAGCATTAGGAACCTATTTAATGTATTTGAAGTCCTTTCTCTAACTTAAGTGAGTGGCTCAATTATCAAGGTACCCCTACAAATCAATTTAGTCATTGATCAATTTTATTCTTTGAAATTCAGAAACAACCATTTCTTTTTTCTTTTTTTTTTAATTCTTACTTTCAACATGTTCCATGATAATTTTTCATATCAATTTAAATATATCACTTGCATATTTAACCATCAAGATCTTTCATTAATAATTTAAAAAAAAGTACATCTTCACACAAGTATATATCATATATTATTTTTGGCTCTCCTCTGACACTCTTTGACTTTCCATCTCTCTCTCTCTTAAACTCAAACAAATAAATAAAAAAATAGATTAGTTCAAAGGATAGGTACACCTCTAAAAATTCATTATCCCTAAACACCACAACACTTATCTTAAACTGATTTAATTGCCTGTATTTTTGCTTCCTTCATCGTGATCGATCTGGATATCGTTAAAAACACCAACTTCATCATCCTCAATGTTGTTGACCTCTCTATTAACTATGCTTGTCTCCTACTCCTCCTCTAAGGTAACCAACCTTATCAAATGTCATTTTTATAAATCATAATAATGTGATTGTTAATTAATCAATTAAAAAAATTAAAGCAAGTTCAGCAATTAGTAAAAGTTGAGTTGGTTGAAGCATATGAGATATTGGTGTTGGAATTTGCAAAAACACATTTGACTAGGATTGAAGTTCTTGACATTATATTTGATGTTGTTTTGAATGACAAAATAAAAAGGTTTTTACATAAGGTAAACAAAGGTTAATAAACCTAAAGTTTTTTTTAGCATATTTTATTCTTGAAATATTAGACACAAAACTCAAGACAAGGAGAGAGAAAAGAAAGAGGAAAGGAAAAATAGTCTGCTAAAGTCTCATTATTGATCTTCTGCACCTTACCATCTAGAAGAGCTCGATGCGATGCTCTCAAAACCACCGTGAAAGCTATGCTTAGTTGTTGGGAGATGCCTCATATGTCGTCTAAAGACAACAAAGGCTCTCTGCATGCTAACACATGTCTTACACACATCAACCATTTTTTATTTTGTAAGTATATTTTATATTTATTAAAATAACAAATTATCTCTTGGTTGACTTGAGTATAACTAAAAAAACAGGGTGACGGTATAAAAAAGCCCTTACATGCTAGTTCTTATTACTTTGAAGGGTGTTATAACCTATTTTTAGGTTCCCCTTTGAAAAAAATTACCTTTTTTCTTTTAAAATAAAAATCAATAATAACAACAACAACAATAACAAAACCAGAAACTTAATAAAAACAAGTTGAGGAGGGTTTCAAATATATAGAAGAATCAAACTAGAGTTTTAGACAAAATTGAAAGCCTAATCACACCCTATTGTACCCAAGACTAAAAGAATAATACAAATTCAAGGTTAAATTAAATGATTATTAGATGAAACTACATAAAAATTAAATCAAAGGATTTAATTAGATTTTAAATAGGTCAATTTAATTTAATCATTGGCCAAATTAAAATTTTAGTTATGTTTAAGAGTTAATTTGAGTCAAAACAAAACATTTAATTAGGTGTCATGACTTAATTATACTTTTATTGGGTTAAATAAATTTTATTAAAGACTTAATTAGTGAATTATTAAGTTTAGAAGTCCGATTTAGACTTAATCAAGAAAATTAAAATTTAGATGACCAAACTTAATTTTTATAAAGTCAATTAATTGAAATTAAGGATAAAATTATAAGAAATCAAAACTTGAATTCAATTAAGGGTTAAATTGAAGAAATTCACAATTAAAAATCTTTTTGTTAAAGACGCTAAATTTCAATGGCTCAATTTTGTTAAAAACATAGGTGATAAAGCAAATTGAAAGTTAAATGGTCAATTAAGGATCAATTTGTATAAATCTAAAATCAAAATGAAAAGATGTTAAACTTCAAGGTTGACATTTGAGTTTGATAAGGGTAAAATCATATAAAATTAAAACTTTGAAATTAATTAAAGATGCAATTAAAAAAAATCAAAAGAAAAGAGACTAAATTAAATTTTAGTCAAATCCCTAAAGATATCAAAACGATATCGTTCCATTAAAATGAAGCAATGCATTTTAACCAAAATAATTTTTTTAATATAAAACGATGTTATTTTAATAAATATAAAAAAAATATCGGATAATTTGTCATTTAGCTGTTATTTATTATCTACTTAAAAAGCGGATTGAATGTGTGATTTTTGTCAATTATTTGTCTAGATAGCCATCATGATACTGCTAAAAAAACCAATCCAGTCAACCTTTACAGACAAATTTTATAATTTATGATGATGAATTTTGCTTAATGATTGAGATCATTTGCATTTGAATTAAGAGTCAAGATCAAATATCCATCTTTTATCTTTTATAAATAAAGGTGAATCTCGTGTATTAAGGGAGAAGAAATCAGAGTGAAAAGAGAGTTAAAAAATTCATTAATTACAGCATTTCTTCTTCTTCTTCCTCTCAGATCAACCTCCCCACTTCTCCTCTTTACCACCAAACATCTCCCTCTCATTTTTTCTTTCACCAACAGCAATCTTCTATACCAACAGTCATGCTTCTCCTTCAACAGCAACCCCTTCCACCGTGAGTGATTGCACCTTAAACAAATCCAGCGCCACAAGCTTCCTTTTTGCAATTCTAACTTCTACATCATAACCTCCAGCAACAATACCCGGAGCAACTCTAGCAGCGTCTCAGCCACGCTAAGAGACCAATAATGGTATTAACATCTATCTCTCATGCAAGGTAATTATCCTTGGCTCCTGCATCTGCTCTTTTATTGCATGCAGGACTGAATTAATTCACATCCTGCATATGCTGGTTTTTGCCATCGAAGGCTAAGATGGGCTGAGCCCGACTCATATGGTTGGGTTGAGTTGGGTATAAGCTATTTTTTTCAACAAAAAAAAAAAAGAAATAGTTTTTGTGTTTTCTGCCAGCCTAATCCAATTGATTTGCCTCGAGTCTCTGGCCCAACTGACCAATTTCTTAGACTAAGATGGTGTTTATGTAACATACCCTAATAATTTTTTCTTAATTTTTAATCTATCTTTGTTTTAATATTTAGCTAAAAAATCTAATAAAAAAATCTAAAAGATTTAAGGATCATTTTGAAAGCCTTCAATTTGTCTGGATTATAAGAGCATTTTAGAATAAAATCTTGTCAAAATGATATATTAGAAACTTAACATATATATAAAAAGAAAAAAATTGACACGTGTAAATTATATATACATGACCAATAATTTTTTTGAAAGCACAAACACTTAAATAAAAAATATATACATAAACATCCAAAGGTTTGCTCCAAAAAAATTGAAAAATCTCACAATGAAATAACAAAAATAAAAGGTTTGCCCATTTAACATATAAAATAATTAATACGATTAAAAAGTGAAATTATATATTTTCTCTTACGGCATGTTTAATGAAACCTTGACCTGTAAGATCTCTATAATTGGAAAAGGACATTATTAAAAAAGTGTGCATAAATAATATTTCATAAAATATAAAAAATGTCCTTGGTTTTTAAAATTTCTTGCAATTTCATTGCTAATTCCATCTGATTAAATTTGAAAATTTTAATTTAATTTTTTAGAATTTTAATCCTTTTAATTAAATCTAATTTAAGTTTTCAAACTTATTTTTTTATTGATTAATTTCTTGATAAAATTAATTTGAACCATTAAAAATCTAATTAAATTATTGTACTTGATTAATTCTTTTAATATTGGCCCAAATAAATTTTAAACTGAATTAAATCTTTAATTAGACCCATAATTAAATCAAATCAGTTTATTAAGAATCTAATTAAATCCTTAAATTTAATTTTTAAATAAATTCATGTAATATTTTTAAGTTAATCTTAAACTTGTATTATTTTTTACATTTAAATCCTTTAATAATGTAATTGTGTTTTCAATATTGACAAAGATACAATTTGATCCTTTCATCTCTCATTCCTGTATTTAGGTTCTTATTCAGCTTGATCGTGCGAGCTAAATTGATTGTCCTCTTGCATTTTTTTTATATAAAAAAATTATTATGGGGAACCCGAAATTTGTTCCTAATCTTTTTCTTGCAAGTCTAACCGCCAGCATCTTCACATCAGGCCAAGGAAGCTAACGCCACGTATAAACCACCACTACCTCTGCCCATACCCACGGCGTCCCGTCCTCCATAACTTCATGGATGGGAATACAAAAAAAAATCTCTTGAATGCTGATTTTAAAAAATTTACTTTTAAAAGTAATATAATAATTTTATAATGTTTTTAAAATGATCAAAAATTAATTTTGTACCTCATGAATCTTGGAAAAAGACAGTACTATCTTCATAACAACTTCAATGACTTTTTTATACAAAGAGCGATCCATATTTTTTAGATTAATGTGGGTGTCCGGGCCAGTTTTCACGCACCACGACTAATCCCACGGGTCCTGAAGAAGAGCGATCCATATTATTATAGGTTTATGTTTATAATTAAACATTGAGCCATCCTAGCTTATACATATATATATATATATATGTAAAATACCCTTTACCTTAATTACCAAGAAAACTAAAACTCTTCTTGGTTTCACTGCTCACCCAAGCATGCGGCTTCTCCATCTTTTCATTTTTTCATTTGCTTTGAAACAATTCAAATACATGCTAAAGCAGTTACAGCAATGTAATAGCTGAACCATGCTAAATACATATCAACGAGTGGCTCGCGTCATATTAGTAATGTTTGCGATCCTGGAATAGAATCGAGAATTGCCTTACGGGGAGTCTTTCGATGTCCCTCACCACCCCAGATATAGTGGCAAGGCGTGTGTGCCAAAGAGATTCATGAATGAGCTTTTAGAGGGTGGTTGTCCCTTCCTCCCTCTTTGCCCTCTTTCCTACTAGAAAATTGTGTTGTCCATGTAAAGAAACATGGTTTAGGCATGCTTCCGGTCCTGAAAAATCATGTCCTCACACTCACTGTTCTTGAGTTTCAAGTGATCATCAAACCGAAGTTTATTGCGTTTGGCTTTATTATTAAACCAAATCTCATATTAATTATAAAATAATAATTTAAAAATAATAATTAAGATTTTTGTTTATACTTCAATAATAGTTTAAATGTCTTTTTAATAAAAAAATTAATTTATTAAAAAATTAATTAAAATTTATATTTAGGATAGTTTAAATTCTTCTATTATAACAATATAAAAAAATATTTAGATACTTAAAGGGTAGTTTAATTTTTTTATATAAAAAATAAATAAAATTAATTAGCATTTTTGTTTAGGGGATACTTGAAGGTTAGTTTAATTTTTTTATATAACAAATAGAAACAAATTATAAAAAAAAATTATTTAGGATACTTCTAAGATAATTTAAATGCTTTATATATATATATATATGTTGACATTTCTATTTGTGATACTTTAAGGGTAATTTAAATATTATTTTATAAAATATAAAAAAATAAAAAATAATTAATTAGTATTTTTGTTTATGATATTTTAAGATAGTTTAAGTGTTTTTTTATAAAAATAAAAAATTAATTAAAAAAATAATTAGAATTTCTGTTTAAGATATCTTAATGATAGTTTAAATATTTTTTTAGAAAAAATTAATTAAAATTTTTATTTAAGATATTTCAAAAATATTTTAATTTTTATATAAAATAAAAATAAAATTATAAAAATAATAATTAGTTATGATTGCCAGATTTAAGGCTATTGGGTCTTGCTTGATCACCAGGCCAAATAGGTTATTTAAAATATAAAAAAATAATTATTTAGAATTTTTATTTAGAATACTTCAATAATAGTTTAAATATTTTATAAATAAAAAATAAAAAAAATTAATTAGAATTTTTGTTTAGGATGGTTCAAGGAAAGTTAATTTTTTTATATTAAAAATAGAAAACATTATAAAACAAATTATTTAAGATACTTCAAGGATAGTGTAAATATTTTTTTATAAAAAATAGTCATAAAAATAATTAATTAGTATTTCTATTTAAGATACTTCAAGTCAAGTATAGTCTAGATATTTGTTATAAAAATAAAAAATTATTTAAGATACTTCAAGGTAGCTTAAATATTTTTTTTATTAAAAATAATTATAATTAATTAATATTTATGTTTAGGATACTTCAGGTATAATTTAAATATTTTTTTATTAAAAAAATATAAGATAAATACTTCAAGAATAATTTAAATTTTTTTATAAGAAAAATTATTTGTAAAAAAATTATTTATGATACTTTAAGGATAGTTTTAATATTTTTTATACAAATAAATAATATATATATATATATTGATTAGAATTTTTATTTAATAGTTTTAATAATTTTTTTATAAAAAAATTATAATAAACATTAATAAGAAATTTTTTATGATGCTAGAAGGAAAATTTAAATGATTTTTTTAAAAAATAAAAATAAATTAATTAACATTTTGTTTTAGGATAATTCAATGGTAGTTTTAATGTTTTTTTGAAGAAAAATATAAAAAAATTAATTATAATTTTTATTAATGATACTTTAAAAACGATTTAAATTTTTTTATAAAAAAATATTAAAAAAACTAACTAAGCACTTAGGTTAGACTCAAAGCCCGTTAATCTTTCATTATCGCTGGATTTAAGTCGTTTGAAATATTTTTTAACATTTATAAAAAAAAATATTAACAGTAACTAGTTTGCCAGGAAAATACACCCCATATTTTTTCACCGTGGCATACATTTCATGTCATTGCCAAATGCCCTGCTTTTATTTGTCTAGATGTAATCTAAGTTGGTTCAAGCATCTGAAGAGATTATTTATTGAAACAAATACAATTACCTTAATAAGATATTTCTTTCATTTTTCTTTGATGTTGTTTACGAGATCTGGTTTTTTTAAGGTTGTAGCTAATAGAAACAAATACAATTACTTTAATAAGATATTTCTTTCATTTATATTGCAAAACTACGAAACTTTGAGCTTACGAGTGATAATAACAATTGTTAATATTAATTGGTGTAGTTGAATTAGTCAGATTTTAAATTTGTTTTATAAAAACTATCGATTCAAATCCTATAAATATTAAAGTCATTTAAAGTTTATATAGTTATTAATTTTAAAATTTATTAAATTAATTAAAATATATCTAAACTAATTCAGATATATACATTAATAAAAATAAATAAAAAAGGCATTCCTCTACCGGGAAGCAATAACTTATTCCAGTTCCAAGGGATCATGCGTAGCCTTTTTTTTTTTTTTTATGTGGGGTGTTCGGGTCAGCTTGCGCGTACCACGACTAATCTCCACGGCCCACTGAATACCCTGCAAATCTAATAAGCATGTAAGGCACCACGAGGATGACAGACGTGCATATCAAGACTCAAAACCCAGATACAATAAAAGAAGATAAGTTTTTTCTATCGCTAGGCCAAGCTCTAATGCTAGCTTTTCATTTTTTAAAATTCCAATACGATGCTGTTTTTGGGCAGTAATAATGTAGCTAGGGTAAGATATTCCATCTTTTTAAAGTGACATTTTTTCCCTTTCACTAGTGAGAACGGAATAAGGAAGGGTAAATTTCACGTGATCAGCCGACGGAATAAGATTTCAATGCAGCAAAGCCTGCACGCCCAAAATGGACTGCTTGCTGGCAATCCAAACATATTCGATTAGTAGAAGCCCCGTGGCAGTACAAATTTGAAGGATAATGGCATGTTTAGCAATGCTGTTAAGATATAATTTGTTCACAATTTTTTGAAAACAAATTATTGACAATTAATTTTTTAATATAAAAAAATATTTAATAAATAAAAAATATTTTTAAACTCGACTTTTACCGTACTCGACTTTGAAGACAAAAACTAAAAGAGTTAGCTGCATAATTTACTACATTTTAGTCATTGTAGTTTATTGATATATATATATTTTTTTTCATTAATCAAAATCTTCCATCTAAGCTCCTCTTTTCTTTATAATTAAGCATTGAGCACCCGTAGCTTCCTTTACACACACACACACACGCTCTAATATAATTTAGGTGATAATATAAAATATTCCTCTCCCGGGAAGCAATAACTTATTCCAATTTCAAGGTAGTACACGTCGCTTTCACTTTTCAAAATTCCAATAGATGCTGTTTCTGGCTAGGAACAATGTAGTTATGAATTATGGGTACAAATATTCACCTTTTTTAAAGTGACTTTTTATCCCTCTCACTACTGAGTATGGAATAAGTAAAGGTAATTTTCACACGGGATAGAGTAAGATTTTTTTTAAAAAAATAATTTTTATTTTCAGATAGTTTTGACATATTAATATTAAAAATAAAATTTTAAAAATAAAAAAAATAAAATTGATAAAAAAAAATTAAAAAAGAAAAGGCAAGTGTGGAATGAAAAAAATACAGGGAATAAAAAAAAAGAAAAATTACAGTAATTTTTTCATATATTTTAGAATATTGTTAATTTCTATAATTTTAAAGATATTTTTATATTTAGTCTTATGTAGTTTTTATTTTATCTGTGGTCATTTTGTCTTCATTTATGGTGACATTATGGGTTGTTTTTTGAAATAATATTTTTTATATTATTGTTATGATATTACTGTGGGATAATATTTGAAGCAAGAAAAATAAAAAAAGTATTTTTTTTCATAATTGATATTTTGTAATATTTTTATTATATATTTTCAATTATAAGGTAATTTAAAAAAAAAAAATATTCATTGACTGATTAAAATTCTTGCAACCTCAAATACAACTGATCATAATAAACTTAAAAAAATATAATAAATATTTAATGGTCATATATTCTCTTTAGATTTTGTCTCATAACAAAATGATATTTTATTATGAGACATTTGATTTTTAATCATTCATGGAATGGAATGGTGATGAATGGAATTTATTGTTTATGCTCTACGATGATATGTTTTTTGTTTTTAATGGTTTCTCAAAGATTCATAGCTTCTAAATGAATTTTAGCATCAAGGACCCATGATAAAAAAAAATTGAATATATTAAAAGCGGTAAATTCAAGTTTTGTTGTATGTGATATTAATTAATAAATTAAAAAATAATTTATTAAATAAAATCATGAATATAAAAAAAAATCAATCTTTTAAGAATGCTATTTACTTAGTTATTTAAAAATACTAGTTTTTCAAGTACTATATTTAATTTATTTAATTTTTTAAGAACTTATAATATTGGTTATTCAAGAAGCATAAATTTTGATGAATAAAAAGCAAATAAAACTTGTCAAAATAAGTTACAAAATCAAAATTATCCCATGAAATTTGAACAATAATAAAAAATAAAAATAAAACTAATACAAGCCTCACATGAGAGTCTAAGATTTCAATATAAATCATATAGAGTAATCGTATTAATAACATGTTAAAAAAATAATAAACAAGTAAAAACATGCATCCATATATTTTCTTATATATATTTTCAATCTTTAAATATAAAATAAGTAGTTTATTTATAGAAAAAAAATAAAAACAATAAAAAAACATCAGCAAATTTAAGTGTGGTGAATAATCAAGAAATTAGGCTCAAAATTTATGAATTCTGATGGTTATTTAATCTATATAATTATAAACTTGATAACATATATAACTTTTTTATTTATTTATCTCAAAATAATTATATGATTAAAACACGATATTATATATTTTCTCTTACAGTACCTTTAATGAAACCTCTTATTGCAAGATCTCTATAATTGGAAAAAGGATATTCTTAAAAAATGTGTGCATAAATAATAGTAACAGGAGATGTTAATTATCAATAAATTTATTAATTTATATGAAAAATCAAGTACGAAAATTTCCTTTTTCTCAACAGAACATGAAATTCTCTCCGAGAAAGAGTAACTTTTATCATTGGTAAATCAAATTAGATTCAACAAATAACAATTTTTTTATTTTTTTTTGTTGATGTAAACTATGACTGTATTGATTTTATTTTTTTTAATCATTAAAAACCATATCCTATAGAATTCCGAACAAATCAACCTCTCAAAGAAAACATCCACACGTAACTGTGTTTATTTCTCTCATTATCACCACTATCTTAAACTCGAGGAAGCCCGTCAGAAAAAAATTCATAAAATACAAAAAAATATCCTTTTTATAAATGGCTTGTCTAAAATCAAATTCCAACGATCACCCAACCCCTAAAATATTTTTCATATAAAAACATTTTTCATATTAAAAAATATCTAAAATAAATATTAATTTATTATATTTTATTTAAAATTTATTTTTAAAATAGATTTAACTAGGACAACAGATCATCTTTATTCTATTCTACTTCCAACCCAGCTTAACCAAAATCATTCTCGTATATAAAATAAATATTCGAAAATATAGTAAAAATTATTTTTAAATATATTAAAATAATATTTTTATTTATTTTTTAAAAATTAATTTTGACATTAATAAATTAAAACAATAAAAAATTAAGAAAAAAAATTCAGAATTGTTAGGTTAATTTTGGAATGCAATCTTAAATTGCCCTTAAAAATGTGTTTGTTTTTATATTTAAAAAATGCTTAAAATTTATGAATTTATTTTATATTTAAATTATTTTCTTATAATTTTTTTAATATATTTAAATTAAAAATAAAATTTAAAATTTAAAGAATAAAAAATGTATAATTTTAATATATTTTAAATAAAAAATACTTTAAAAAACAATCCCAAATTACAAAACGTCGTCGTTAAAAAACTATGTTGTCTTTAGTACCAACGCTTTATATATCAGACCCACCCTTCCGCCACTATCCTCTACTCATCTCAACGCTGACTCTCTCCCTCTCTCGCTCTCTCTCTCTCGCCCAAACAAACAAACAGAAAAATGGATCAGTTCAAAGGACAGGCACGCCTTCCAAAATTCGCCAGCCCTAAACGCTACGACATCCGCCTCAAACCCGACTTAACCACCTGCACTTTCGCTGGCTCCGTCGCGATCGATCTCGATATCGTTGAAAACACCAACTTCATCGTCCTCAACGCTGCTGACCTCTCCATCAACTCTGCTTGTGTCTCCTACGCCTCCTCCTCCAAGGTAACCGACCTCATCCGATGTCGTTTTTATAAATAATAATATCAATGCGATTGTTAATTAATCAATTAAAAAAATTAAAGCAGGTTTTGCAACCAGGGAAAGTTGAGTTGGTTGAAGCAGATGAGATATTGGTGTTGGAATTTGCTGAAACGCTTCCGATTGGGATTGGAGTTCTTGACATTGTATTTGATGGTGTTTTGAATGACAAAATGAAAGGTTTTTACAAAAGGTAAAAAAAAGGTTAATAAATCGTTAGTTTTTTTAGTTATGTTATGATTTTTTGTTCTGGTTGTGTTTAGTACTTACGAGATTAATGGAGAGAAGAAGAACATGGCCGTCACGCAGTTTGAGCCTGCTGATGCTAGAAGATGTTTTCCGTGTTGGGATGAGCCTGCTTGCAAGGTTTGTCAATTTAAAACCCAAAAATTGGAGTGATTGTGTTATTATTTCTTTATTAATGGTTGTTTGCTGGTGTTTTGTAGGCTACATTCAAGATCACATTGGAAGTGCCAGCTGAACTTGTGGCTCTTTCGAATATGCTGGTTATGGAGGAGAAAGTGAATGGAGATTTGAAGACGGTTTCATATCAAGAAACGCCTATCATGTCTACTTATTTGGTCGCAATTGTCGTTGGCCTGTTTGATTATGTGGAAGATCATACATCTGATGGTGCTCTTTTTCTCTGATTTGAAATGAATTTTATGATTGTTAATGTTTCTGTTTTGATGATGGGATGTTATATAAAATTTCACAGGGGTGAAAGTTCGTGTATATTGTCAAGTTGGGAAAACAAAACAAGGGAACTTTGCGTTGCATGTTGCTGTGAAGACGCTTGAGTTATTTAAAGGGTATGTTTTACCCTCATTATTAACCTTTTCAATTAATTGATCATCAGCCGTGTATGGCAGTCCAGTAGATTGATTAGATTCAAGTTATGGGGGTAAAGAAGTGGCGGGGTAGTCTAAATAGGTGTGGGGGCAGCGAGGTAAGATTGCAATAGCTCACTGAAAATTCAATTCTAAACAGAATTGGATGGATAAAAAAGGAAATCACTAATGTTCATGCCGCTACTAGTTTGAAACTATGTCTTAGCCGATTTGTTTTGACCACTAGCTGTAGGTGTCTGCTGTCAATAGATGGATACAGATCAATAGTAACTAAAAGCTATACCACCTATGGCATAAAGTTCTTGCCCTATTTGTTGTTTGTAGTGTTCTATTTGATTATCGATGCTAAACCAACTCTTCTGATTGGCTAAGGTATTTTGCTGTGCCATATGCCCTTCCGAAGTTGGATATGATTGCAATCCCTGATTTTGCTGCTGGGGCAATGGAGAATTATGGCTTAGTTACATACCGTGAAACAGCCTTGCTTTATGATGATCAGCATTCTGCTGCTGCCAACAAGCAGAGGGTAGGTCCATTAACTAAAATTGGTTTTGGATGTCAGACTTTTATTGACATAATGTATGATTGCTTTGTGTGAGATGTTTAATTATTTTCAATTTGGTCGCTGTCCAGGTTGCTACTGTTGTGGCACACGAACTAGCACACCAGTGGTTTGGCAATCTTGTAACAATGGAGTGGTGGACACATTTATGGCTAAACGAGGGTTTTGCTACATGGGTATATTTCTTGCTCTATTCTTACACCAGTTGCAGCAGATGCTAGTTAGTGCATCATGTTTAAATGATTTGCATGTGTTCAGGTGAGCTATCTAGCTACTGATAGCCTGTTCCCAGATTGGAAAATATGGACCCAGTTTCTTGATGAATGTATGGAGGGTCTTAGGCTGGATGGCCTTGCAGAATCCCACCCAATTGAGGTAAATGGATATTTTTTTTTCCCACACCATCACTTCATTCTTGCATTTCTTATCTCAACCAAAATTGTCTCCAGGTGGAGATAAATCATGCTTCTGAGATTGATGAAATTTTTGATGCAATAAGCTACAGAAAGGGCGCGTCTGTTATCCGGATGCTACAAAGTTATCTTGGTGCCGAGAGCTTTCAGGTTCATATTTGGATATCACATAATTCAAGATTTATCTTTACCATTGAAGCAGCCTTTTAAATCTTTTGTTCTTATATCTATTTTCATCTATATAACAGAGGCAGAGAAGAATAGCATGTGTTGCTCATTTGATAAATGTCTGTCATAACATGCCTTTTGATCCCTTTTATTTTCAATTACTGTAGCTTATTGTTGATGGAGTAATGCATATGCATGCCTGCACTGGCATATGTTATAGGTGAACATGATTTAATTAATTAATTATGCCCTGTCTATATAAATCAGAGGTCTCTTGCTTCATACATAAAAAAGCATGCCTACTCAAATGCAAAGACAGAAGACTTATGGGCTGCTCTTGAGGAGGGATCTGGTGAACCTGTGAACAAGCTAATGAATTCATGGACGAGGCAGCAAGGATATCCAGTGGTATCTGTCAAATTCAAGGATCAGAAATTGGAATTTGAACAGGTTTTCTTTTCTGATTTTCAACACATTTATTTTATTGTTCTCTCTTTGAAAGCTTGAATTTACTTCAATTCAAATGCTTTATCTTCTAGAAGACTTGTTCTCTAACAAGAAAATGTAACAATTGGCAGTCACAATTCCTGTCAAGTGGTGCCCCTGGAGATGGACAATGGATTGTCCCAATAACTTTATGCTGTTGTTCATACAATGCACACAAGAGTTTCTTATTGCAAACAAAGTCAGAAACTCAAGATGTCAATGAACTCCTGGGTTCCTGCCAGGTGGAGAGTGGAAGTTCTTGGATTAAAGTTAATGTGGAACAGACTGGTTTCTATAGGGTTAAGTATGATGAGGAGCTCAGAGCTAGACTTGGATATGCTATAGAGAAGAAGTACCTTACTGAAACAGACAGATTTGGTAATTTGGATTTCTACTTGCTTCTCATTTACAAGTGAAGGAAAAGAGAAAAATAACTCCCAGTTATTCTTTTAACAGGCATTTTGGATGATTCATTTGCCATCTGTATGGCTCGTCAGCAATCTCTGACCTCTTTGCTTACACTGATGGGTGCTTACAGAGAGGAACTTGAGTATATTGTGCTATCTAACTTGATTAATGTAATTTTTACCTCAAAATATATCTTTTATCTCAATTTATTTCAATACTTTATTAGTCCTGATCGGGATCCCTTCTTTTCACAGATAAGTTCTAAAGTTGGAAGGATTGCAGCAGATGCAACCCCTGATCTAAAGGATGACATTAACCAATTTTTTATCAATCTTCTCCAGTTTTCTGCAGAGTAAGTTTTACTGACTATAATTTATAGTATGTACACCCTATCATCTGGAACATGTATTTGCAATAAGTGGCGCACAAGCAAAATGTGGATCCAAGATCATGCTCACCATACTCATTAAAACATCAAACCTGCACTTTTAAGGTTCTTGTGATGTATTGTGAATAAAAACATAACTAAAAAGATTCAAAGTCACTTTCCATAATCTGCAAGAAATTAGGTACAGAAGCTTGTATGAGACTACCAAGAGGTTTGGTTCTGGAGGGATTCTCCAACACATAGGGAACAAAATATCAAGCTATATAAATACATGTCAAGCAAAATATGTATGTGTGTATATATGGGTCTAGATATCTAGCATTATCAATTCCAGAAAGCATCATAATTTTTCATTAATTCTTATGCTTTTAGCTCCCATTTTTTCCAATGTTCATTTTGTCTTTGCAGGAAGCTTGGTTGGGACCCTAAGCAAGGTGAAAGCCATTTGGATGCAATGTTAAGAGGAGAAGTTTTGACTGCCCTTGCATGTTTGCGACATGATTTGACACTGGATGAAGCAAGCAGGCGCTTTCATGCATTTTTAGAGGACAGAAATACACCACTCCTCCCACCTGATATAAGAAAGGTTTTTGAGCCTTTTGCAGTTTATTATCATGTTCAAGTGTTCCTCCATTTATAGTGCCTAATGGCCAATGAATGGTTGCAGGCAGCATATGTGGCTGTAATGCAGAGAGTCAGCACTTCAAACAGATCAGATTATGATTCTCTTCTACAGGTTTATAGAGAGACTGATCTAAGCCAGGAGAAAACACGCATTCTGGGTATGTACTATCTTTTGCTAAAGTAATGCTTGATATATGAACCATTAAATTTCTGGTAAATTTATGTTCTAATGCTTTGCAGGTTCAATAGCATCTTGTCCAGATCCAAACATAATTCTTGAATCTCTCAACTTTTTGTTGACATCAGAGGTTTATTTATTTATTATTTTTGAAGAATTATTGAGGTCAGCATTTCACATCTGGAAGTAAAATCTCTTGAAGCTTAACGGCCACGAGTGCATTTTTTTTATTTATATAGGTTCGTAGTCAAGATGCTGTTTATGGACTTGCTGTTAGCAAGGAAGGACGTGAAACAGCTTGGGCTTGGCTGAAGGTAATACTTACTAAGCTAGTCATCGTAGATGCATCGGGAAGCTTTATAGTAAAGTTGTTTGGTGAGCATGAATATCTGCAACATTGGGTAGTTTTCCAAGACACCGCACACGAGTTGTTCACAGAATTACCATCTTGCAACTCTTACTTGGAAGAACAATATGAAACCTGCTTTTCATCTAGTTGGTTTTGTTTCCGCTTATTCCTCTATTTTAAAATAAAATAAAATAAAATTTGTTATATTATTTGTACGCAGGACAAATGGGATCACATTACAAAAACTTGGGGTTCAGGATTTTTATTAACTCGCTTTGTCAGCATGATTGTCTCACCGGTTCGCCCCCTCGCTCTCATACTATTGATTTCTCTAGCTTTATTTTCTTTTGGTTCTCTCCAGTGCAAGTGTTTTATATCTGGACAATATTTTTTCTGAAATATGTTGGTATGTTGTTCTCTCTTCTACAGTTCGCTTCATTTGAAAAGGCCAAGGAGGTAGAGGAGTTCTTTGCAAGCCGCACGAAGCCTGCCATTGCTAGAACCTTGAAGCAGAGCATTGAGCGAGTGCACATCAATGCAAATTGGGTTCAAAGCATTCAGAAGGAGACAAAACTTGGCGAGGCCGTGAAAGAATTGGCTTTCAGGAAATACTAGGGATGAGTTTTCCCCATGTTTGCGTCTTGGCCTTATGTTTTGGGAAAGAAAAATAATGGACTGTATGCTAACAATAAGAAGTTGGTATTGAAAACTACGCCCGTAAAGAGACTTTGAGCATCACAAGCATTTATGTTTTATCATAAACTACTCGATATATTTGACCATCAAACTTGTAAATTATGGATTAGAAAGTGCAGTATTTATTTTTTCTGAATTTGTTTGGTAGTTGGACATCGAGAACTCATAACTGAAACATGGATGGCTGGCATGCATCCCACCTCCAAGCCACTATAACGTATTCTCGATACATTTGGGTACAAGATGACTGAAAAAGAGGAGAGCATCAAGCTGCTGAGCTGCCCTAAACCACTGCCAATGACCTGAAACTTCTGTGTCGCCAGCTTTACACTCACTCCTTGCCTTCAACCTGAGCCTTCTCTGCTATTTTTGCATCAGTAGTACTAATTAGGATAATCATGAATTCCATAATAGCTAGGTGAAAACACACCAGAAAGTGAGATAACGGGCACCATTACAACTGATAACTACCTCCAAAGTTTATCTAATTCCTTTCCAAGAAGCACATGCTTAAAATAATAGGAAGTGAATACCTCACAGAGCATTTTGTTTTCTTTTCCAACTCGGAGGCATAACAAATACATTTGCCCATAACGTCAAAAGACGGAACTGTTGCAATCTCCTATCCTACAACAAGCAGCTATGATTTACATAGCCAGAACTAGCCAGTAGATGGCAACTCTTCGGGAGAAAGAAGAGTTCTAGGATGCTGCGAGTTCCACAGATACATGCAGGCATCCAATTCCATTTAGCAATAAAGCCCAGGTGAAATACTATATCGTACCAGATGAAGTTTACAAAATGAGCTGCCGAAAGAAACTGTCATGTTTTGGTTTTGAACTTCCTTTGTGCTTTCAGATCCACCACTATTACAGTGATGTTATCCTTGCTTCCTTTTTGAAGGGCACGGTTTGAGAGGTACTCGGCTGCTGCTTGAGCTGCAGGATCAATTCCCTCGCTCCTTGAGGAGGAGAGAGCAGCGCCATTCTTTTTGTGCCAGACAAGTATTCGTTTGCGCGCCAGATCACAAGCTTCTTCATTTGACATGACATCCCACAAACCGTCACTAGCCAGAATGAGACATTCATCTTCTTTTGCCCTAGGAATGAACATAACTTCGGGTTCTGGAATAATCCACGGTTTCAAATATCTATCACCTGCAATCCAAAAGCAAGAATGATTCATAAAGCTTTAGGCTATATGTGCCCATAATCATCAAGTCCTTGAACTGGCCAAAAGATCAGTAATTACAGCAACACTTTGAGATGATTTTCACACAAAACTAGCTGCTGATTCCACCTAATAACTATAACTCAAATGATATTGTATTCTTCACAAATATAAAATGTCATGTGATGCTCACAAAGAAAAATCACAACAATCAGTCCTACACAATGCAACAGGACCTCATTTTCCAGTTAGATAATTTTTCAAGGTTTGACCGACACCAATTTAAAACATAACCTTAATAAGAAGGCATGGCACTTGCAATGGATAAATTTCCCCTCCAAAAAGTTCCATTTCACATCATCAACATTGCCAGTGCATGTCCACATCTCAACAAAGTTCAATCAGGATTGAATTAGACACACATCAATAGACTTTCATCAGATGCGAAAATTTTATATCACACAAGACTGGAGATCTACGTGCACGAGCATCACTATCTATGGCTGAAAACAGAAAAAGACGGATTCATACCACAACAACAGTCAAATTCACATGCATCAGTCGTGCAAAGTTATATGGATGCAATTTACTTATTCATAAATGCAGTTAAACAAAGACCTCACTATCCAAGAAAATAAACAAAGTAGGAAAAAGAGAAATTTAACATGGGAAAGTTATTAGCAGGCATTGATGGATCCCTTGCTTATCCTAGGATTACAAATACCATGCATTTCTATTTAATTGTCTCTGATGACACGGACAAGGAAATTCTTTGAGACTTGGACAAATTCTCCAGAGGTTCCAACACCTAAAATTAATCCAAGAATATTTGTTTCTGTTCACCAAGAATGTCCAAGCATCTCATTGATAGTAAGTACGAACTTGGCATGTCTCTTATGATTATGAACATGCATCGCCTAAATTGTTACCAGAGACAATCAACGATAAGGGAAAAGACAGCTGTGGTCAAACAGTCATTGGATGTCATGGAGTCCTTTTTGAAAGTGAATGTGGTCATTTTATGCTTGCCTTCAAAATTAGCCATTTGGAGCACAATACTAACTTAGATGCAAAAGAAACCAGATAAGGATATTGCTGACAGATGCCATTTATTAATTAGAGAAGGAAGAAACAGATAAAAATCAGGGTAGAAAAGCATACCAATAGACCTTGACATTGCTAGAACACCAAAGACACGATGCCCATTCCACTGAATGACCTTGCCTCCAGCTGCTTCTATCCTTGCATACTCATCTTCTCGATTTGGCTAAGATAAGATTTAACAAGAGAATCAAATGAACAGGAATCAGCTTTCCTGTCTATTATTACCATTAACACTTAAAATATCCAAGCTTACAGTTGTAAGAGGCTCTTACTTTATGATCCACTGATAATGCCATTGGTTCTTTCCCGCGACAAAGAACTGCTCGTGAGTCTCCACAGTTTGCTACTATGATGTGGGACGAACAAATAATGGCCACAACAGCAGTAGAACCAACAGTTTCCGGGGCAACTGGGTCGGCACCAGCCTTTCCTCCGACTTCAGCATCAACCTTGAGAAAACAATTGGTGAATGCATTTTTCCACTGTTCCTGGCAACTATCCTTAACACTTCCATCATTCAGGCCATTCTTAACAAATTCTATCTCCTCGGACAAAGCCGAATGGATACGATCATGACAATAATTTGCCACCTATACAAAGAAAGCCAGCAGAAAGTAAACTAATCACTTCTAGAAAGGAAGCAACATAATGATTTGAAGTAGGAAGAAAATCAAAGCAGCATAGCAAAAAAGGATAAAAGGATAAGTTACTTGCGAGCCTCCATGACCATCATAAACTCCAAAGAAATGAGCAGTCTGGTGAGGCAAATACTTGCTCATTCCATCAAGTAATCGGTCGCCAATCAGCATTTGAATAGGAAATTTTAAAAAATAAGGCACAGTAGCAACTGCATCTTCCATCTCCGGTCTCCTTCCACAAACAGATGTAAATCCCCAAAGGGGTACATAGTCCACTTCAAAAACACTTCTTGAGACTGGTCCACTGGTCCCTCTTTCCAGAGTCAACTGAAGAACCGCAGAAGATGTCTTCGCATCAGATCCATTCCCAGCCTCTTCCTCAACACTTCCTGCCACCGAAGAGGGATTGCTCACAACAGTGTCAACGTTTGAATCCCCCAAATCTGCTGTCTTGGCAACAATATCAACACCACCAATGCTCTTTTTAATTTCTACAGAACTCAGTGTTCCTACCTCAGAGGTGGTCTCCAAACTCAAGAGATCCTCTCCACATAAGCTACTTGTCTCACTAGTCACTGAAAAAGAACAAGAAGTATCCAGAATTGGATCACCTTCCAACGACAAAGAATCATCTTCCTCACTTTCCCGTGTTATCCCATCATCGCCAACAACCCGATTTCTTTCAGTTTCAGATATCATATCCAACAAAGGGGCTCCTCTTCCTCCCATGTCCTCTTTTGAAGCTGGAACCGCTGTATCTTTAACTTCATTGTCTAAATCACCACAATTACAATCCTTATCCCCAGCAGTAGGAACCTTAGTTACAGTATCAGATAATAAGCTAGCCGTGTCTGCCATTAAAAGTCTTGTGATTTCCATGTGGGTATCTATGGATGGACTTTCACAGGCTGAATTACCTACTCTAAATGGCACTGCAACCGCCGGATACATCTCCTCCATCAAAATCACTATCTGGGCAGTACAAAAAGTTACCCTCTAACTCCTCCAAGATCACACAGCCTGTCATTATTCAACTAAAATTATCAACCCTTCACTTATCAAGAATGATTTTGGAATGTGAGCAAGAGGTTTTGACAGCCCATTTTCCATGCCTTTTAGGAAAAGGTAAAACAAAGTTCAATACTTTAACTAAATCAGGAGGCAAATCCAGAGGACGCAAAGATATGGGTGAGTTAAAAGTTAATGAAAGTGAAATGGGTAGTCAGATCTGGTCGACAGCAATGGATCCAAATTTCCATAAGTGGAAATTAGAGACTCTAGGTAGATGGGCTAGACCTGTTAATGGCCTCATTAACTTCTTCTCTGGAGTCTTCTCTATCTACCACCATCAACTACAATGAGAGAGAAACAACCACGAAAGTAACCTTAAATCAACAAAAAAAATCAAGGAACAAAATCTCAAAAAAAATAAATAGAGCGAGCAACTAAATTGGAAGCCAACCCCTTGTCTTTAAACACAAGAAAGAGAAATAAAAAAAGGTCATGAGAAAGAACCCAAGAAAACTTAAAGTCCCAATAATCACAAGAAAACCCTAAAAGAGATATTACCCTTTCTCACATCCCTGGATCTAAGGCAACCCATCTCAGCCTCTTGTAAATTAGCACTCTTTCTCTCTCTAATAATTGCAAAAATTAATCTTGAAAGCAAGAAGCAAGGTGAAGGTACAAGGAAGAAAAAAACAAAGACACTATACACTACGTAATTGTGTCAACTGTAAATGAGGCTTTCGCTTTTCATAACTTCTCTTCAGAATCAAGAACCATAAAAAGAGATCAAGAAACAAGATATGGAGAGTAGTGCTTGCTCACCTTACCATCTTAAAAATACTGTCAGCTAAAATAAAAAGACTTGGCTTGCTTGATTCTTTATCAAGCCTTTGGACATATCTCTATTTAATAAAAACTGGGAGATGCTCAAGTCTTGGAAGCTGAAAGAGCAAGAAAGAGGGTGGAGATGAGATTGGAAATCAAGAAAAATAAAGTTAACAACAGAGAGAAATGGACAGGTGTCAAGTCTTGAAGAGCATATTAAAGCATCTCCACCCGTCCAAAGCTCTCCTTTTCCTTTTTATCTCTCTAATCCAATCCATTTGTCAGCTTGTTTTTTCACTTTAATACATAGACATTCTTCCTTACTGCCATTTAAATTTCTTTAATTGAACTGCACAATCAAGCTTAAAGTTGAGATCATGATTAAGCTTAATCAAGCTCCAAGTGAACAGCCCCTTCATGATACATGGCAATTTCAAGACGTTTATATCAATTCCCAAAATTCCACAAATAAATAAATAAAAAATCAAAAGACTGCTTTCGAGGTATCTTCCACCAGGAATTGGAAACACAAGGTAAATGAGGTGAGGTCATGGAGACATTAATGAGTTTTTGTCAGCTTATGTGATGATTTTTTCACATAAAATAATACAGTATAGTAGCAACTCGTGAGCCCGGAGATTCATGGGTTTATGTTTGTTTATTAGGATGGTTTTTCGAAAATATTGGTAAAATAATATAATAGTACAGATTCAATGTTGAAAATCATGACTTTTAAATCTTCCACTTCCAGTAACACTGCAGCAATAATAATTAAAAAAATGGAATGAATATAAAAAGAGAGGAAAAAAATAATAAGCAAAGAGTTATATATATATATAAAAAAAAACTCTGATTATAATATTATTAATTTAACAAAAAAATATTAATTTTTTTTAACTATATGTTATAAAAAATCATCAATAATAATTTGAGTGAATTATTAGTTTTAAAATGCTCAAGTAATTATTAATAATTTTTGTTGATATTGTTAGATTTATATTTTCAAATTCTTTTTAAAGTGGTTAGTAGTGTTGTAATCAAAATTTTAATATATTTTTTATTTTTTTAATTTTTTAATGGCATCATAGTTTTTTTTTTTTGAAACTTCTGCATTTATGAAAAAGAATTGTGTTGTTTTATCATTTAAAAAAAATATTTTTTAATATTTTTTTAAAATATTAATTGTTGTTGTTTTTTTAAAAAAAACTTCTTTTCCAATATTCTTATTTCTGTCGAGACAAGACATTTCTCATTTCCCGTGACTGCTAATAATTTGACAACAAACAACTTTCAAACATGACTTCTCCTGTGAATGTCTTCTTCCACCGCCTCAGACAAAATAATAATCATTATTATTATTAATAATTCTGATAACCATTAGTTTTCTTGGTTTTTCCCGTTTTGTTAAGGTTATATTTTTTTTAATTTTATTTTTCAGTATATATTTATTTGAATATTGGATTTTATTATTATTTTATTTGTTATTTATAGAATTTCTCACTAATTTTAAAAATAACTCTGGTTATATTAAGTATTTTTATTTATTATTCTTTATTAAATTTAATTTTTTATAATTTTTTTAAATTAAATTAAATTAATGAATTAAATATAAACATGAAATACAAATTTTATAATATATTATTTGGTTTGGTTTTCAGGTGATGGCTTTTGCAATCTTTTTTCATGTTGTCATCTAACCTCTTGTGAGGTAGTATTAAAACTATCTGGGTAGGTTTTTTTTTATGGTGAGGCGGATTTCATGGCAAAGCGATGATGAATCTTTAACAATTTTTTTTTCTTTTCTAGTATGAAATTAATAATTTATTTTTTATAGTTAATATTTATTATATTTTTGCTTATTTTATTGACAATTGATGCTTTTTATTTAATCATATTATTAAATTAACCGGACTTATTAAACATTGTTATGTCAATGACTTAGATTTCAAAATTTTCTTATTTTTTTAAAATATTAATGTTTGTATTAGAAAAAAAAATAAGTTGACCAAAACATAGCGTGGCTAGTAATTATAAAAAAAAAAAAGAGAAAGGGATGATACTATATGAGGTTAATTTCACATGCGATCGTTGACCTGCACTGATAGTAAATTTAAACGGAGTTGTTTAAGACTAGCTTTGATATTAATTAGCCTGGATTTGGTAGACCAGCAAGGTCAGATCAATTTTTTAAACCTTTTGATTGTTATTATAGATGTACAACTCCATCTTGAGAGCGACATGATCTTTGATTTGGTGCCTAATCTTTACCTAAATTGATTAATCTAAGTTAATCATGTAAAGCAATATGTATCAAATTTGACCTACTTTTAGTCCCATAATCTTTTGTTTTTTTCTGGGTGGGGTTAGGGGAACCTCGCTGGACAAAACCCATTTTTCACATAAAATTTGGTAGACGTGTGTGAAATCAAGCTCGATTTTCTTGATTTCTTTAGTTAAGGGTCGTATGATGACTCTTCTTTTCTTAACGTAACGAAGTGGAGAGCTGAGTTTGATTCAACAAAGAGGGCCGAAGGAGTAAACAGAACACCAAGTCCATGGAGATTGACCCAGCAGAGCAGTAGCGTCTCTTTGAGTGATTTTCCTTGCATCAGTTTTCCACTTTCTATTCCCATTGTGTTGTGCGTGTGGATGTTACGCTACAATGACAGGACTTTCGTAGCGAGGAGCGCGAAACATGTTTCTGACGAGGGAATCTGAATATGGTGAAGATGTTCTTGTGCCTCGTGACTTGGAAGGCAAGTTCATGCTGACAGATGAAACGAACATTCTTTCAAGAACAGCGAAATGTCGATTTACGGGAAGGGGTGGCCACTTTATAGCTCACCATTGAAATCAAATGGCACAAAAGAACAATAGTTACTTGTAGTTTCTGTATTTATAATTAAAAGGGTGTTGATTTCAAAGAGAGTTTAAACTTTAAACAATGAAAAGGAAAGGCAAAACAGAAGATGATTCAAATTACTAATCTAGAACCTCCAAAAACTGTATCACACAAGCTGGAATAATAATGCAGAACAGCCGCCATTATTCAACACCTCAGTAGTTAATAAAGCCTAGAAGACAGCATCTTTCGGCCACCCGGGGCTGCTTCTCAATCAGTTTCTCCACTGCTAAATTTCATTTTTTGCATAAAAGCTTACACAGAATACAAACACGATAATAAGGGGTGGTTCATTAAACCAGCTATTGAGTTTCTTGGTAGTCTGTTTTCAATTAAAAATTGACCAGAAACTGCCACTAGAGAAGGCAAGTGTTACAGCAGCCTACCTGGGCAGCCAAGGCATCAGTTTCTGCTCTAAATCTATTACAGAGCCTTTTTGGCAATAATCACTTGTCCTGCCAGTTAACCCACCAGCGGGCTTTATAAGTTTCTCAATTACTGCTGTACACTTAAGCAGTGATTCTGGAAGTTGTGTGGCAGCCGACCCATGGGAAATCGAGATTTTGGAGGAAAAACTAGCTTGAAGTAGGCATGCTTGACATCCACACTGCAGGTTTTCCATGTTTTCTTATTATGGTAACATTAGATCACCTGATGATGTAAGCATTTCCACCTCTGTTCCTTCGGCTGGCTGTTTGGTAGTATAATCTGCCCCAGAATCACCTACAGAAATTAATGATCGAGTTTAATGCATTTTAGAGTACTAAAATCCCAATAGCCGTGGACAACCACTACTAAAAAGTAGGCAAAAAGTAAGATCTAATACTGAATATAGAATTGATGGATGGCCGTTGTGGTGACATACTACCTCTGGGATCTGCAAGCATCAAAATAGTTTAAAGCAAGATTATTTTCTTCCCATTCAAGAGAGTACACAAACATTAGCGCTGAAAAATTAACACCAAAGAGCTTGGACAGTGCATCAAATGATATCAAAACACAACTCTAAAGCCTTTAAAGGTCATACAAACCAATTTCACCATTTTCTTTTTCATGTGCTCATTTATGATTCCACTGCTTTAATATTAGCAGTAATATGATTCCAAACCTGGAAAATTTGAGTCTGTTTATTATTTGGATTTGACATCCTAGTTTCCTAGCAAATATTCATTTTTGTTGCATCCTGTTGGTGTCCACTTCGTGCGTTTTCACCAGAATTTACCCATAAAGTCAAGTCGTTACCTAGAAAACTTCATTTCTGATCACTGCTAGATTGGTTGTCATGTTTTAGTTTTTTTTTTTTCATTTTTGGACTTGCATTAATGGTAAAACCTCTGGTTGAAAAGGATGAAATATTTAGCACAGAATAAAAGGACACGATCATTTGATGACCAATTTTCAGAGACTTTTATCAAATATGCATGATATATGAGCCTGCCATTCAAGTACCAATCTGCGATGAGTGGACAGTCTTACAAGGATTTCTCCATAAAAAGAGCTAGTACCCAAAGCTTAGAGATGGATTCAAGGGTGGTCCTAAAACCCTAAAATTTGTATTGTTTGCTTACAACGTCAACCTCTCACTGAATATCTTTTAGCCAACAGGTCCTGGGAAGGATAATTGGGGTTATATACTAATTCAATGGGTGAATTCCACAATACCTTGCTTCAGTTGCGAAGGCCTCTAACTTAAAATGTCTTTCAGGAATTGTGCTCAACAGATTTTAAATGCATTTTCAAACATCCCACAATCTATACCAGATAGAAACATATCTGGTGAACAATTTACCACATCTGCTGGTACATGACCGGATATTGGGTGATATCCAGTCAAATATTACCAGATATGACAAAACCATGCTGCTGAATATGAAGGTGGTGCCTTTGCTTTAAAGCAAAGATAATGTAGACAGCACACAACTATGCCTTCTCTATTTTCACCACACAAATAATATGGACTCCAGAACTGTTTGACCCATCAATACCCAATCTTCCTATCATACCTCCCACATACATAACAAGATCGTTGGATTGACTATTTCTTTCCATTCCAAACTAAAATTTTAAGATGCATTACATCCATTGCAAGAAAGCATAGGGACTGGAGGCCAGGGACAGATCACTTCAAATCAAAATTGACACAAATTTTGTACAGATACAAGGCCATCCACCAGCCCAAAATAAAGATGGTAGGCTGGCATTCCATCATCTACATGCTATTCACATAAAATTTACTCATGGTTCAGAGACACTGGCAACATGATAAAAGGGATACTCATATTCTCAATGATCCCAGATAAGTGGGTGTGCATGGATGTGTGTACAAGTTACTGTTGCGTATGTCTGTCAAAAGAGAAGTACGTGGATTCAACTAGCAAAGCAAAAAAAATTTCACCGATGAAGAGAGGAATAAGATAGCATGGCCAAGTCAGAGTCAAATTACACACCGAAATGATGTCGTCCTTTAACAGCATCAAAATTCTTGTATGTATAGCCAACGAAACTTAGATCTTTGGGAGTCAAAAGCATCTGCATGGAAATGGATAGATTTTGAATTCACAGTAAGTAGATGATGCATAGCAGTCTTATATTGGGATGGGCAGCTAACATTAGTTAGAAGACACATGGGAAACAAGATAGAAATTTCAGAAACAATATAATCCATAGGAGAACCATGTTCAATGGCAGTAGATATTTTTTATATCTCCAGCATATTCTGTACAAAAAAAGAACAAAGAAAGAAAGAGATTGTGGTGTCCAACACACCACTAAGAGAAAAGGAAAAAAATCTTCTTTTCCTTGATCAATCATTCTATGGTGAAAACAATTGAATGTTAAGTATCTCATGGAGGGAAAGCAATATTTGGATCTCTTTTCCTTTTTTTTTTGCATACAAGTATCCTATAATAAAAGTTAGACGGCACTAGGCACATTTGTAGAAAGAAAAGATTGAGGGATGAAAATTCTACAGCAAGAATCGCTTTAATATTTCCATTTTACTATATTTAGAAGAATCAGTGGAAATAATTGCATGCATGGTGCCATTCAAGTCAAGTCCACAAACAACAAAATGATCCTGGGCTCATGGCACAATTTTCCCTTTATCTTCAAGCTGGGACAGCAAACAATCTACTTTGCAGATGCAGATATCCACTTGTAAAGTTTACAAGTGGAATTACCACAGCTCAATGGTGACAATATGATAATACCAACTGTAGTGCAGGTTAATGCATTACATGGGCTAGCCAGCATGAAAAACAAACCTTCCGTGAGCCTGAGCTAGTTCTTGCTGCTGCTGGAGGATCTGACTGATAAAAATTGAAAAATCTTAGTGCATAAATAATAAAATATATGGAAGGCATAATCATAAACAAAATTATAATAAGGAAATCAGGAAATCTCTTATGACTAAGCAGCAGGAGGAAAGCCTAACAACAATGAAGTTTAGCGGGCCTTTTTTTTCTTTTCTGGTCATGCTTAAGTGGACATTCATTTCCATTATTTTATAAAGATTTTGCTTAGTAAGAAACAACAAGGTGCCTTACCTGCATGCTCTTCCCCTACATTGTTAACTTTTCAAAGTATGTTTATTTGCAGATATGCCAAGGAGAATACAGATTGCATAAATTATCTGTTGTCTACCATTTTTTATAGTGTAACCAAAATTTCATACTAGGAAACGCTAAGAATCAATAGGAGGAACCCAGAGTTTTAAAAAATGTCCACAGTTTTCATCATAAATATCTCATCAATGGATAAAGTTTGATTACATGCATTACTGCACTGCACCCTGAAATTGTTTACAAATATCACTGTGCAAAGCAGCATGACATAATAACACGCATCATAAATCTACATATTTATGAATCAGAACTATTGTTGATTTATTAAAATATGCAGTCATTCTTGTTTGGAACTAAATGAGTAGAAGTGGGTCTAATGAAAATTTGATGATTTGGTATATTAACAGTTAGTCAAGAAATATTAAAAATTGGCTAACTGTTTCATACTTCATCAAACTTCATAAAGTTCCGAGTGTCTAGTTCTCCATTGACTTCTGGTTTAAATGCTGCCTCCATCTCATAGAGTTTATCCCATGCAACATCTTTGAACCAAGGATGAGCCTGATACAGGGAAATTATAATAGCTGTAAGGAAAGAACTACAGTTTAAATGAAGGAAAAAATTTAAGATAATTCAAATTTCTTACTTTAATTTGATTTGCTCCCCCAGTACCTAGTCTATGCTCAACATCACACAAGAGCCTACAAATGAGATCCTTTGCTTCAAGGGACAACCTTGCATCTTCTGGAAATTTAAGGTGATTTCTCCAATGAACAATCTGAAAGCAATTAATGAACCAACATCAGTTAGAGTAGTGAATCCATACAACACCAAGAGAATAAGGGGTGAAAGGAGGGAAGAAATCCAAAGAAAGATGCATGGATTGAAACCGCAAGAGAAAGCAAAGGAGAAGTTTATAACGATCTATGAAGTGAAAACATTTTGGTATGGCACAATCACCATGATTTAATTACAGTATAATATTTCTCCCACAAATGCTAAAGAATAGCTAAACAAGACGTGGATTGGACATTTGCTTAAAACACAAAATTAAAGAAAATTCTAGCTGAGCGCGTATATGGCCTAAGAGCTATACCCTGTAAGATGAAATTTGAACTTACTGGAATGAATGTTTGCATGGAAATTTACGAGTAGAGAAAAAAGAAAGCTGAAAAATATCAATTGAAGCTGAGAAAGAAACACTAAACAGAAGCGTATAACAAGTTACCTTTCTGCAGGTAGTTATTGGATCATCCGAGTAAAAAGGAGGGTAGCCAACAAGCATTTCATACAGTATTGCTCCTAGTGACCACCTGAAAGGACATGAGATAAAGAGCAAATGACTGCCATTTAGACAACTTGATGCCAAATGCATTTCTAAGAACAATAAAAAGATTTTCTAAATTCATGGTAAGCATCAAGAAAGGTCTATGACATTCCTTATAATAAAACATCTAGGAAGTGAGAAGACTATGAGCCGTGAAAAAGGAAGAGAAACCAAAATCAACAACAAATTACAACTTGTAACTGTAAGAGAATTTTAATCATAAATGAACTAATAAAGTCAACTAACCAGTCACACTCCATGCCATAGCCTTTCTTGAGTAAAACTTCAGGAGCAATGTAATCTGGCGTTCCCACAGTTGAAAATGCCTTTTGGAGAGGATACATCGATTTTAGCCATAATGGTTGGGGAAAAAAAGCATTGTAAAATCTCAGATGGGGATGTAAGAAAGTGCACAGCTTATAATAAGGCTTGCTGGTGGAAAATATATTTTGCATTTATGTTCCTTTCTAAGTTATAGAGTTTCTAAAAGTAGTGGTATCAATTAAGTTACTACTTTGCATGCACTTGTGTCCGTGCACCATTAGATGCCATGTGGTGCTCGTAATCCACAAACATTTTTTGAGAGCCTGGAAGCAGAGTGACTTTAATTTCTTCTTTTTTTTTTTTTTGTGTTGGGGGGGGGGGGAGCGCCGTGGGGGTGAAATGCATTCTGAAATTTTTCTAGTTCACAACAACTTCAAAGCACTCAAGAATGGGAAATTGAGAGTTATTAGAGATCAAAGCAAATAACAATCACTGCATCCAAATTTGAATATCTGACAGAATAATCTGGATAGAATTCTCTAACATTTCTCAATGGCTTTAGATGTCTCTTCACAAAAACAAGGATGAAATGTTGCATCATCTAAAAATTAAGCTCCAAAACTTCACTCATACTTTCAACAAAAAAATTTAGGCATGCCCATATTTATGCTTGTGGAATGATTTTTTCAGCACCTCAAGAAATATATTGATAGAAGTATGTTCCTTACCAACTTCCTTCTGTTCATCTGCCAATGCTGAAGCTGTTCATGGGGGCTTCTCCAGCTACTTTTATTGTCCGCATCGGCAATACCTCCATCGATATCCATTGGTTCAGTCATATTTTCATCATCAATTGTTTTATTTTCATGGATCACAGATAAAGTTGCACAATCAAGAGGCTTACACAGGCCAAAATCTGATAGCTTCATGTGGCCATTTTTGTCCAGAAGAAGGTTATCAGGTTTAATATCTCTGGAAGAAAAGCGAAAGTAATTTAATAAGAAAGAGAAAAAAAACTTAAATGAAAGCTGATAATGATAAAAATCTCCACATAACCCATTCAAAAACATTAATTTAAGGATGCAGCTGGAATAATATTTAACCTGTGAATGTAATTATGTTTGTGAATCGACTCGATGGCAAGGATACTTTGAGCAATGTAAAACTTAGCCACATTTTCAGTTAAGGTATCTTCCCTTATCAGCAGAGTCATCATATCACCACCAGGCAGATATTCCATAATCAGATACAGATACTCAGCATCCTGAAATGAGTAATACAGTTTGACAATGCAGTGGCTTGCAACTTCTGCCAGTAAGTTCCGTTCAGCTCTAACATGTTCCACCTACGATGCAAAAACATATTTTTTCAGAATATCAAAGAAGCAGTGTACAAGGTAATATGAGATAACAACACAGAATTTCTCTGTAAAAACACAAAAAGAAAGGTGCCAAAACAAGCCATTGTAATCAGAGTAAAAAATAAAAAAGACCAGTCATCTCCACTTAAACATGCACACAGGCAAGACAGATAAAAAGGGACTGTGCAATCCTTGCTGCAATAAAAAGTGATGACTAGGCTACTATATTGTGCAAATAGTGGGACTGGTGAAACAAGCCATTCCTCAGAATAGGCTTGGGGACACAGAATAGATCAGTGATAGTAGTTCTCATTTCACCTGTCCTCTCTTTAGCATTTCAGATTTCTTCAACTTTTTCATGGCATAAATATTGCCAGATTTCTTCTCCCGACACAATCGAACCTGTAGTTTGAGAAAACATGAGAAACAAATATATTCAAAGCTGCAAAAGGTGACAAAATATAATGCCTACATGAGAATTTAATGAATGATGAATTGTTCAGTGCACTGCCCATGTATCATGCACATTTCTAACCTCACCAAAGGCTCCCCTTCCAATGATGGTCAGAAGCTCAAAATCATCAACACATATCTTGTGCCTTTTAAGTCGCATGAACTCCGTCTCTTTTCTTTCTAAGTCTTTAATCAGGTTCATCTGCTCCTCCTTGGGAACGTCAGAAGAAGCTAGCTTTCTTTCTAACACCCATCGTCTGCAATGAAAGCAAACATGACTGTAAAGTCCAGAACTATATCTTTGAACAAAGCATGTCAATGACTGAGAAACAGCATCATCAAATTAAGGCTTTGATCCAGTTCAGGATAAACTGATGGGAACATGTCAGTTTACAGAATTAAGGTTCTAAAGAGTAGATAACTAAAATCAGTCCTAAGTTAAATCTTGTATCATCTAGTAAGTCATCTTCAAGAAACAACCATTCACAACTTGATGATGGAAACTCATGTTTTGCAGTATATCCATTAACAGAACAAAGCTCCAGGTAGCAGGGAAAAAATAACAAGAAGAAACAAAAGATTTAGTGTTATTCATCCACAATGCAGAATCTATAGAAGCCTAGTCAGGATAGTCATACAAATCTCGAGTCCATCAGATAGGAGATGATGGTCTCAAGAGGAAGAATTTGGAAAGAAATTCTAATCTTCAACAAAATTGTTGCGATCAGAATTTGAACCTGCATCTTTATAAATGCAAGCAGGAGACTTTAGCTCTGACACCAAGCAATAGATCCTAGATGAAAGTAATAAGTAAAATTACAAAATAAGTGCCTCGTATGTGAGCCATATAATTTAATGCCAAGAGTAACTGACTTAACTGGAGAAAATGTTCGCTGTTAATTGCAGAATACATATGCCAAAGATTTCGAACTATTATAACAAAATCCAGATGGTAGAGATCCTAAGGTTTTAAATAAATCAGGTATTTAGACATCGTAGTCAAAAACAAAATGAAGACACTTCCCTTCATTGTCATGATCAAATGCACAGTGAATAGATAAAAATAATCCACATTATAAGAAATTACCCAGAAAAGAGAAAAAAAAACAGCAGCTGCCTCAATCACAAAACAACAAATGAACAAGTTTTAAATGGGTAGGGTATGAAACAACTCTTCTGGAATTTCTTGAAACAACCTATTTAAACCAATCCAGCAAAGGAGTCTCGTGTCAGAAGTTGTGAAAGGAGGCCTAGTTTATTGTACTTAAAGTGTATTTTTGCTGATATTTTTTTTTCAAAAGAGAAATACAGCTCTTTTCAGGACAGGCTCTTCATCAACTACTAAACTATAATTTTCAGCCGCCACTCAGATGTTGGAGGTGACTCTTCTAGACAATCAGCAAGGGTTTTCAAAATTGTGAACTCTGAAGAAAATTTTCGATGTTCTAAGAAACTCAATTCATCCAGGGAGAAATACATTGACAATCTGCACTAGACTACCTTACACCATTTCGGTTAATAAAAGGTACATTTCAACCTATTAGGCTACTAGGGTTGAATAATAGCGATGCATCGGTATCTTAGTCCCACTAGATCAGCTGCAAAACACCCTACATATTTAATAACCAAAGAAAAAAGAAAAGATCTTCTTCCCTTAATCATTCCCTGCATTTTCTCATTTCCAAAACAAAACAAACTGATATCAAGAAGACACATAAATCATGCTTAGCCATAACACAATCCAATAATGTATATTCACTATTTAATCTAATTAAAACTTAACATAAAATCCCTAGGCATCCAACTTATAAAATTCAATCAGTAGAAAACAAATCACTAAATCAATTTAACTACTACATCCAATGATGCACAATGTAAGATTCAAGACTTTTCTTCATAATAAGAGCAATCAAGCACAGCTGCTCAGCTAAATCACCAAGCTTATTCAGAATCTAATTAACTAATCAATGAATTTGTAGTAGTAATGTAAAGAGAGAGACCTTTCTTTTCGCTCTTGAATATTCTTCATTTGAGCTCTATAGTGATTCTCTATAAACTGCTTTGCTGCTGCCACTTTCTCCATCGTCAAGCTCGATCCCAGCACCTCCTCTGCTTCTTCCTCTATGTCCTCCATTTCTACTTTCTTTCTCTGAAGCCCCTCTCCCTCTCTCTGTCTCTCTCAAATCTATCTCTGTATCTAACTAAGCATATAGCAGAACAACTCTTTTAATTAAAATTCCTCTCTCTCTCTCTCTCTCTCTCTGCGCGCTCGCTCTCTTTCTCTCTCTAAAGCTCACTGAGTCGCTGAAACTCATTCACTCTCTCCTTCATTTATCTAAGACACCCTAACGTTCAGTGCCACGTGATTCCCTGAACTAATTATCACACAAACACAAACTCGACAGCCAATGAAAACTTGAAAGGTGGATTAAATGGGTTTAATCATTCTCGTACTTCAATGACGTGTAATCAGTCTCGTAGTTAGTGAAAAGTAGAGGATAAAAGCTCTGCGTCTTTAATCAAGTGAGCTTAACAATTGTTGTCAAAAAGGGTGAATGATGGTACTCACGCGCTATAGGTATTGCGTGAGATGCAATAAAGGTGTCAGTGTCAGATAATAAATGACGCTTCAACACATCTTAGGACAGCACAAGAATACAAGGAGGGACCACGTTGCTTGGTTGTGATTGGGGCGTGTCGTCTAATCTCTGACATGGTGATGTTGATGCGTTAATTCCTTGGTCAGTGATTGGGTGTCTCTGCTTGAAGGGTTGGGAGCTGGTCTGTTATACGCTCATACATTAAGTGGCTGTATAAGTTTCACTGTACTTTTGAGTTGTACGAGGGTTAAAAAAAGGAATAGACACTTGCGAGCTATTATTATTATTGTAGAAATTCCCATTTATTTACTAGTCATTCTAGAAATGGCAATATAACCCGAACATCATATAACTGATTTTAACTTGTTAATTTTTTATAGTAGTTACTTTATTGATAAAGTAGTAAAAAAATATGTATATCAATTTAAAAATCGAATCATATATATACATATATATATATAATAAAAAAATTATAAATGTTATATATATGTGATATTAATATAAATGTGCCACAATATTAATAAATTTATGTCTTGATATTAATATTATGCATTATTATATTAATATTGAGGCACATACATATCTCGAATATACATATTACTCATTTATTTTATGTTAATTTATAAATAACACTTGAATAATGATTTTTTAAAAATAAGAATATCTAAATGTTATTTGATAATTAATAAGTAAAATTAAGAATATAGAAAAAAATATCTATATCCACTTACTATCATCATAAAGTCTTTGTTCGTAGCTATTCACCATCATCCCAGAGACTCTCTTGCCATAACTATGTCCTAATCCTAAAATTGTTGTCAAGAAAATTTTATCTTTTACAAAGAACATCGTTTTAAAACATTTTGGTTAGATTTATTTCATGATTCATTACTTGTAATTGTAATATGTTGTAATAGATTATTATTATTATGTAAAAAAAGTATCGAGTTAAGTGCATGAATTTAAATTCTAAAAAGCAAATGAGATGCGAAAAAAATTAACTAGTGTCATAAAGCTTCTTTGTAAATTTAAGTGTATATTTTTATGAATAATAAAATATTTATTAACAATGTTATTTTCCATTAGCATTTTTTTCCTTTTTGCTTCTTTTTATTTTTTTATATTTTTTTATTTATATAGGGTGTTCGGGCTAGCTTGCGTGTACCACGACTAATTCTTACGGTCCACTGAATACCCTGCAAATCCAATAAATATACAAGACATCACGAGAATAACATATGTATCAAACCATAACAGTAAAAAAAGATAATCTTTTTCCACTGCTTAGGCAAGTGCCAGAATACATATAACAATTTATATTCTTACAGGCTAATTCAATTCTTATATTTGGACAGGCTCCTCACATACCTGGTGTGGTACCAAGTAATTGAAGGGCACGTGGAAGCAAAAATTAAGTGTGCGGCTAATAATATAATAGTTTTTGTGATTATAATCAAAGGAAATAAGTTTTTTAAAAATATAAAAAATTAATTTTAAATTTTTATCATAACTTGAGATAATTTTATGAATATTTTTTCATAACCAAACAACTTGTGATTAAAGTAAAATCAATCAACTGTAGAAATAAATTGATTAATTAATATAGTATCTCATAATTAATCTCAAGCAACAAAGAATTAGTTTTGGTGGTTCAAGGCTCCACGAAAGCCCGATTTCCTTATAAATCTTAAATAATAAAAAATATTAAAGGTTGCTTGAATAGGTGAGTATAGCATACGTATTAAAGTGAAATTAAAAAAAAAAGAGAAGCCAAATTAAATTTCAAAATAGGTGCAATTAAAAAAATAGCAATAAGCAGCATGCTAGTGGATCTGTATGTAAAGGATAGACATACGCACACTCATGTGTAATAAAGAAGGAAGGGGCAGCAAGACATTAGCTCAATCTAGCTGTGCACCGGCAACCCTGCCATCACCATGTCACCTTGTGGGATGCGCTGTGCCATATCTAAGACCGAGTAAAATCCCTGACGTGGCAGATTAAATGGCTGTCATGGTAACACAAGGCAACTTTTATTATTGTTAATTGCTGTCCTTGCTGGACGAGAGGGAAAGGGCTATTATAATTTAACGAAGAGCAAGTTATGGGTGTGGGAACAGAATCTGTTCTTAGATTTTGAGAGATCTGTCCTAGAGAGGACAAGCCAAAATATATATAAATAAATAAACGGGTGCAAGCATAAATAAACTTACGGAAAATTTGGCCGATGATGGTTGTGCTTCATGTGTCTCTTCTGTGTGTGTTTTGTTTATGGAGACTTTCTGATGATGAGAAGAATGGGTGTTGTTTTGATGAGAAGAATTATTGCTTTTATGAAAAATAATGATAAATTTGTAAATGATTGAAATTATTTTGTTGATTTTTTGTGCCATCAAGTGTTATGAACATATAAATTTTAAGATTTTTTTATAACTTACAAAATAATAACAGCAAGATGCAAAACAGAGTAAATTATAAGATATTTAAAGTAATTTATTTATAAGTTTTTTTTAAAAATAATTTTTATTTAAAAAATACATTATAAATAATATACAAGTTATGAATTGTAATTTAAGGTTTAGTAGGTTATTAGAATAAAATAATTTCAAACAAATTTTGTACTAGTTTGTCAAGTTAAACTTAGCTTTTTTTTGCCTCATTTTGTATTATAGAGTATATCCTTTTCTTGTAAGTATTATTTACAAATTCACATTAAAATTTAATTTTGATGGCCGATCCCAAAGACATGAGATATTTAGATATTTAAGTTAATATTTATATATATAGAGATAAAATAATATACAATAATAAAATATATAAAAGATGTAAGGAAACATATTTGATGATTGCAAAATTATGAACTTGATATCCTAGAATAATTATACCCATGTTGATTTTAATTTTTCAATGGAGGAGGGAATCTTGTCATTGGCCAATCAAGATGGCTCGTTGGTTGGTGTGATTCTATGCCATGAGTTTTGTGCCCATGTATGATTGGATGAAAAATTGATGTACAACACGTGTGATGGGATGTATTTTTTTTATTAGTATTTATAGAATTAGTCAGGCGTAATAAAAATATAGTTATTAATAATAAAAAAAATATTATTTATCTTACAAAAAGCTCATGTGTGTGTGATAGAAAAATTATGTGCATTGCATGTAAAACTTTTAGTATCAAAAAAAATAAAAGTGAGATAAAAAAGTTGAAAAAAAAAAGTATATTGATCATTGAGCGAAACCTGAACGACTAAATCTAATCATTTAGATTTTACAGACAACCAATAAATATAGTCACTCAAACATCAATGCCTAGTTGCCTAAGCCAAGCTTACAGTGATCTCAACTTGTCATTTAAGTCTAGCTCAAGTAATCATGGTACAATCAAAATATATTTTAGGTATATTGGTTCCCACCCCCTCCCTCCACCTCTTAAAATCTTTTAAATAATGTGTTTGAAAGACTTAATAAGTAGAAATAGAGAGAAAAAACTTGTTTGGTTTATATAGATGTTATTTATATGCTTGCATCAAAATATTATCATGGTCAACCTGAGTGAGAAATGAATGCTTATGCCTTTTATGTTATATTTGTAAGTGACTTCAATTAATGTTTTGAAAGAAAGATTTTCGATCATTTTAGAGACAAGTTATTATAAAGATTTATAGAAGAAACCTTGATCCCTTTAGGGACATGAAGATTTTTACAAAGACAGTTTGGATATATGAAAACATGAAATGAATATTTATATAAAAATTCATTTAGAGATGTGAATGATCCCACGATAAATATTTTTCACGGAGACATACCACGGAGATTTTAACGGAGACATATAGAAATACTATTTTCATTTGAAGAAAAAAACTCAAAAGATGCAAATACAATTCTTGAAGCTGATTTGGTTATTATTTGATCACAGATGGACTTTATTTCATGCTCAAGTTTTGTTTTATTTTTCACAAATTAATGAAGATAACTTTTGGTGACCAATCCTTATATTTTATTTTTTTAAGCGCAACATTTATCAGTTTCATCCCTATAATCATGGTGAAAAAGACAATTTGTTATATGTAGAGACTCTGTTTGTGAATATAAATAAGGGTGTTTTTGTATCAAATCATACTAACTTCTTTTATTCTCACATAATTTTCTACTATATGTTTGATATTGAAAAGATTTTATTTGAAAAAATCATACAATCTTATTCATAAATAACAGTTATGGACTTTATTAATCAAGATTTTTATAGTGATAAACTTAAAGAGTATTTTCACATCGAATATCTTTTTATTGAACCTTTAAAGATAAGTTTTGCTATTTTCATTTTTTTTTATGTATGATGAAAAAAAAAATTATTGTATTTTTTTAGTTCGAATGCTTGTAATAAAGTGAGATATAATTTCGGGGTTAGCATCATACAAGTGAAGAACAAGTCAAACTTTAGATTATGATGTTTTCTAATCAATCTAGAGGTTTTTTAATTGAAAAATTAGTCAAGTTGGCTTAAAATAGTTTTTTAAATTCAAAAAACTCCAATTTAATTTTTCAACCATCTTTTTTACAGTCAAAATCCAAGCAATTAAACAATATAGTTTGAGAATCTTATGCGGCATAATAAACTTAAAATCTTTACACTAGCCATAATATTAGCAAATAAATATATTTCTGAGCTTAACGAGTGAAAAAGATATTTTGTTTGCCTTCAGGCAAAAAAAAAAAAAAAGTTTGACACATAAGCTTTCTTTCTATTAGGACTAACGTGTGAGCCGCATCTTCATGGTCCCCAGTGCCTAGCCCTTTTTCATGTTCTTCTTGTAAAATAAATTTTTGAAAATTATTATTCAAACTTCTTTGATTCTTAAATAATATTATAGGTTTTGAATGGAAATAACAATTATTTTTTTAATTATCAAGTTTCTAGTATGAGAAAAAAAATCTAAAAATATTCAATGAAATTGATTTTATTTTTTAAAGTTTTTGATCGATTTTTTACATAATTTAAATACATTTATTATTTTTTTTCTTCAATCATATAGAAAGCATTTTAATATTTTTTTAAAAACTTTCTTTTGACATCATGATAGGTTTTTATTTTTAAAAATACTTACAATAAAAGCATGCTTTGGTTAAAAAAATAAAGAGATACAATAATAAAAAATGAATTTTAAATATTGTGCATTAATAAAAAAATATTATGCAAGGCCAAATATATTATAAATATTATTTAAAAATAAATATTTTTATTTTGAAAAATAAAGTTCATTTGTGTATATAACAAAATTATAAAAAAATTAAATAATGTTTTAAAAAATCAAACACAAATAATAATCATTTTTATATATATATATAAAATTATAAATGAATAAAAATAATATCTTGAAAAATAAACCTATCATCTATATTATAAAACTAAGATAAACTTATAGAGAAGATATTGAAGATAATCACAAAAGTAATATTAAAAAAAAATTAATACACAATAATAAGATTGTATGAAATTGAATCCCAATAAATAAAATATTAAAAGATGAAATTAAAAAAATTAAAAATATAAAATGATCTAAAAAATGAGGGTGAAAAAAAAATAGACAGCATACTTAAATTTTTAATTCAAGGGTTAAATTGAACTGAAAAATAACTTTAATAAAAAAAATAAAAAAATAAGGATTAGATTGAAAAAAACAAAAAAAAACTTTGATTGAAAGATAAAATTAAAAATAATTTAGTAAAAAATCAAAGGAAAAAATTATATATCAAAAACATAAGAACCAAAATAAAAAAAATATATATATATGAAAAATTTTCATTGAATGAATAAATTAAAAAAAAGAAGAAAAGAGTATCTTGGGAACTTACAGTAGATTTCGTTGGAACTCATCTCTCGGGACGTAGCATAGCTTCTTGAATCTCTGTTTCTAATCGGAACAGGGGAGCCACGAGAAGCTATGAGTGGTCAAAATTAATATAAGAATATATTATATTAAAAAGTCTATTTATTTAAAATAAAATATATTATACTATTTTATATTTAAATACTAAATAAAAAAATAAAATATTTTGCAGGCCCGGGCCTGCTTACCTCCTCGCAGTTCCACCACTCCTAGTGGGTGTCTATTAACACGACAAAAAATGAGTTTTTATTATGTTTGGGTGACCTTTTATTTTATCTATTTTAATGATTAATTTATGATTTTTTTTTCATCCAAGCTTCTTTATCACTCATGAGCTTTTTGGAACAAGTTTAAAAAAATACGTCAAAAAAATTTAAAGATTTCTCATCTAAAATTATTTTAATGTACTAATATTATTAAAAAATTTATTTTTTTAATAATTTTAAGTAAAATTCAAATATGCTTGTACTCGGTTTTTAAAATGCATTTAATAAAAAAAATCCAAAGATTAATTATTTAAATAATTAAAATAAAAAGTTATACATTCTAATAGAACAAAAATCAAATATTAGATAATAGAATTGCTTTTTTATCTCATGAAGAGGCAACAACTCTACCACAAATACAATGTTTTCATAACACAATTATTTTATAACAACTATAAGTTTTAAATATTGTTTATTAAAAAAAATCCTGAAAGTTCTAGCCATTATGTTTCTTCCCCTCTACACGTGGATTTATACAATGCATTTTTTTAAAATAATTTTTTTTTATTTAATCTTTAACATGGCTTTTATTTGACCTTGACCTTAATAGTTTGTTTTAATAAGCTTGATGTATATTTCTCATCAAATTAAATTAAAATATTGATATTTAACTAAATAAATAAAAAAAGAAGAAGTTAAAGCTCAAAATAGCACAGAGCTTAGGCAATGACATGCTCCATGTTAGAAGGAAAGCTCCCTTGAAATGATTCCAAGAACATCAAAAAAGATTGCAAATAGAGATTGCAGGGGGTTTCATACGCCACCCCAAGTCAGCAACTCCTTCATGCACTAACATGTGTGTTATGCGAGTCAGATGCTCTTTTCTTGTCATTCATATTATCCTTGATTTTATAACAACTTTTTAATTGAGTATGAAATTGCATCCCATCCCAGCCCAATACCTTTTGTTTAAATTTAATTCTTTATTTTTCAATAACTTTTGGATTCAATTCCAAATCTCAGTCGATCCGAGACCAATGAAGATCTAATCAAGAGAGAACAAAGGAAGAAGAAGAAGAAGAAAATTTATTGCATGAGTTAACGTGCTGGGATTATATACATAATCTGATTAACATAATTTATTTATGTTATTTTTAGATTCATCATTTGTAGTAATTACTATACAATTTAATTTAAGCTTTGAACTGTTCAAATAATCAAATTAAGTTTTAAGATTAACTTGACAGGATGAGCACAGGGGTAGCACCATGGTCTGCCAATCTTTTAAAAGTCTTCAAAAGCAATGTTGCATAGCAAATTCCTTTTCTTTATCAAATCAATGGCATTGGCTTATTTTTTTTTTTAAAGTTAAATCAGGTTTTGACTGTATATTATTAGTCTACAATAGTTGTTTAAAGAAACTACTCCCAAAAAATTAGTAACACCTCATGTTCATACCGCAACCGAGCTCTGGAAACGTAGCTAGTGCTATTGTATAATGTTTATATTATACCGACGACACTGATGGAGAGTACCAAACCACCGGTGCCAGGCCCGAGCAGGGAACTGGTATATTTGTCGTGCTCATAGTATTGTGTTGGGATTCTATTTGCTTTCGCATAATTTAAAAAATAAATACTTTATTTTTACTCAATAAAAACTGAATATTATTTTGATGACAATCAAAAAAATTTATTAGTAAACTTGTTTGCAGATAAATCAATCCATTTTCCTGGTTCTATCAAATTCCTATTCCATAACAATATAAATGCAGTTTTTATTTGATTATGTAATTACATATTCAACCCGGGAGGTCCATGGATGTTTTCAGGAGCTGGTCTAAGCTAGAGCAGAAAGGATCACCATTATAACAGAGGCTTCGAATCCATTAGTAATGGCGGAACCGTACAACATGTACGATGCTCTTCAAGACAGAGGTGCTTAATTTCCTTCTTTCTCTTAACACCTAACCCTAAATTTAATTTCCTGCTATAAAATCCTAAAGTGCCCCAAACCCTAAAGTATTGATGTATTGCTTAGAATCATAAATTTGAGCAATGAATATGGATTTTCGCAACCTTAATTGAACTAATCAGTGCTTGTGTTCTTTTTACGATACTATCAGTTTGTAAAAGCCCTTGTGTTTCTTAGTGGGTGCTTACGTTTTGTTGTTAGCAATTGTTTTTTTTTAACAAGACATACGCTTGTGGTTTTGGTCTGTGCTATTTCAGGGTCTGTTTCAAGGCTTTCATTTCCAGGTTATGTATCAACTGAAGCACCACCATTGGCATCTCATAGTATTCCGGTTTCTACTGAATTTCCGGGTGCTTCTTCGGATTTTCTACAAAGAGATGTAAGAAGTTTACTTGATGGTGACTTTGTTCTGAGAAAGAAATCTTTATTACTTAATATTTATTTTCGATGCTGCAAGTTTATACTTTCTGGCTGTAGATAAATCCATTGCAGCTGGGATCATATGGTTTGAATGGTTATTCTGGTGTTGGGTTTCATCCTGAACCTGTTATTGGTGGAGTAATGCCAGGAGCTAGTGGGAAGGGGTATTCCTCTCCTCTAGAACATCCGATTTTATTAGCCCAAAGCGGGGATGCTTCAATGCATGCCATTGGTGGAGCAATTCCAGGAGCTACCAGAAAGGGGTACCCATCTCCACTAGAAGATCCAGGTTTATTAAGCCAAAGAGGGGATGCTTCAGTCCGTGTTACTGCAGCGATTCCTGACGTGATAAATGACAGGCCTGGTTCATTGAGAAGTGCAGATGGTCCTCCAGTGCCGAAAGGGGAATCAAACATTCTTTTTGTTGATGGACTCCCTACTGATTGTACCAGAAGAGAAGTAGGCCGTATCCTTATCGGATATTATCCAGGTGCATGTAGCACATTTTTCATAGGAAATATCTATAACATATGAATGCATGACATCATATCTGGTTTACCTTTTTGCTGTCATCTTTGAGCAACGGTTTCAATTTTGTTCCAGAGGAAGGACAGCTACTGGCTAAAGTTATGCAGAAGCAGCAGGAAATGTGTCTGCCAATCTATTGGTTACACTGCTATGTTATGTGATTTCAATGTTTTGTCCTTGATTTATATTCAAAGATCTTTTTCGTCCATTTATCGGCTACAAGGAAATCAGAGTTGTTCACAAGGAGGCCAGGAAAGTAAGCTTGTTGCTGCAATACTTGTGTGTTAAAGATTTATCATTGCCGAGCTTAAAGTAGGAGCTGTCTTGTGTGGTGGCATTTTCCTTTAATCCTAGTTTCAATGTATTTAAAGTTTACAAACAGAAAGATGTTTACAAATTTCCATCAGTGTTGGAGACTGGTATAATCAGGCAATTTAGTCTATACCTTACATGCTGGTGGTCCTGTCTAGGAAGCATTTAGTCCCCCATCTTATATAATGCTATTGCCTTTGAATAGCTTATCCTTTTCTTTGGTTTATGTTTCTATATTTGGTTATCTTTGTTCAACTTTAAGTAAATTGCAGAGTGGAGATAGGGCTACTGTCTTGTGCTTTGTGGAATTCACTGATGCAAATTGTGCTGCGACTGCCGTGGAAGCTCTTCAAGGTAAAGTGCACAAAGAATAAACATTACTTGGTTTTATCAGTTACTTTATGATAATGTTTTCAATTGAAAAACATTTATAACATTAAAGCAACCTTTTATACAAATTTATGTCATGTATCGTTTAACATAATACTTTATCGCAATATACTTATTGGAAACTATGAAAAGCATGAAATGTTCAACCAATTAAAAGTTAAGCAGGGAAACTTTCATTTAATCAGGCAGTGTAATGTGGGTGTTCTTGCAGGTTACAAGTTTGATGATAAGAAACCTGACTCTCCTACCTTGAAAATCCAATTTGCTCGCTTTCCTTTCCGACTTCCATCTGATCGTGATGGGAAACGGATGGGGACCCACGCTAGCTGTTAGCTCATGGCTGGAATGTAGTCAAACTATTGCCTTGGATTTGTTATGGTTCAGAGAGACACGTCTCGGCATTCTGGATTACATGGTTGAACCGCTAGCACTGCCAATTCACTTCTGTAGATCAGAGGAGTATAGGAAATGGCTTGTTTCTCACATTGGCGTTGTGGGTCGTTTACATGTTATTTATGTTTGAAGCCCCACCCTTGTATTTTTGCGCAACGAGTTTCTTGACTGATACAATTATTTGACGTAAAAGTCTTATTCAAGTATAATACTATAATCTGATGTTCTAATTATAAAGGGCAAGCTGCCTTCTTGATCCAAGGATTTAACCATGACAATTATAATCATGATTACATTTTACATTAATTTGGTGATCTGTGGTCAGATGTTCTGCGAAGCAATGGTAATCAAGCAAACCTCAACCTCGTGCTGTCCAGTTGGAGTAGGTTCAAGCTAGAGTTTAGTCGATCCACTCGCTGGGAATACGCTGTCAGAAAATCCTCCTCTTGATTTTGACCTGATTTACCCTAGCCCACGGGCCATGTTCAATGCTGGCATGAGCCCATTGCATGTTCTCTACTCCGGAGTTGTTTTATTATTATTAACAATTAACAAAAAAAAAACTATTAGGCAGGGTGGTTTAACTGCGGGAACACTGTAATCACTGTGGAGTGGATAACAACGGTATTCCTTTGATTCTCTTCTAGGTGTTCCTGTGTGTGTTGGTTGGGGTGGCTTAGGGTGTTTGGTTTTGGCTTGGGTTCTGCTGTTGCTGTCCAATGGAGTGGTTTCCTGGCTTGTGGATGTGGATGTGGCGCGCCTGGGAGGTAACTTTCACTGGTTTTTTGTTTTCGAGTGTCATGTATTTCATGTTGACCGGGCTCTTGCAAAGTTTGCTGATAGGTTTTTGTGGGGCTGCTGGCCTGCATATTGCCATCATTGTGCATTAAATGCACAGACAGCTTGGCACGGTGTTTAGTCATTCCTGGGCATTCGGAGAGCTGCTCCTCTTTGGGTGGGATTTGACATTCCTTTTGCAAGTTGTACCTGGATCGTTCCTGGTTGGTGCTTTTCTCTCTATTTTATTGTTGCTCAGTTTCAGTGGAACTAGATTGCCTTTGTTTCTTTTCATGTTTTGTTGTTTTTATTTACCCGACAGCGGTTTTTTTCCACTCCTGTCATTTGGCCTCCTGATTTATTATCTTTTTAGCCAGCGTTTTCATATTTCTGCCCCAGGACTTTATTGTGCACATTAAATTTGGCTATATAAACTATTTTTCCTTGGATTTTTATCTCGGGTGAACCTCTATCTTTGTCTCAGGTTTTTGTTCTTCTTTTCGTTTTCTATTTTTCTTATTTTGATTGCCTTCGTTGTTGGTGTGGGTTTTGATTGTGTTGTTTGCGTTTTCTGGTCACCTTTTCTCTACTTTGTGCCTCTAAAAAGAAAATAAACCAGCTTGTTAGTCATTTAAATCTCTAACTAACAATTTAACAATATACGTTTTCAGCAATTGCTGCTGTTTTCCATCTGTGCTTGGGAGCCTTCAGATCAGTGGTAAATCAAATGTGGCATTGTCGTCACAAACGTATTTGATGATGACTTGGACAAGGGGCTGGACAGCACCCCTGTCGATGCATAGGCACCTCTCACAGGGGCTTCAACAAGCATGACAGCTGATGCATTGAGCTCTAGTGCTCCCCCTCCATCGAGCCAGGAACTCCGGCAATCATCGGTCCACCTTACGCTGATCCAGAATCTTCTTTAAAGTAGCAGCTAAAGTCCTCACAGCTCCAGGAAAACCTCCGACTCATCTGCCCGCCACAAACAAGAAGGCTTCAGTTTGATCATACAGTGGTAGAAGACGTCGCTTCAGTTACTCGATATTAAATTAGAATATCATTAAGTTATGTTATTACCGGCTTTCACTGAGTAAGGAGACAACATGCACAGCGATACACGTCTTCCTACCAATCATTAAACAATGCCTAGAAATTGCCTTGTATCTTCTTTAATCTTCACAATTTTTATTTTTATTTTGCTTGGACCTCGGAAACTAATAATATCTTTATCAATGTCTTAATTTTTTAAAACAGTCTTACCCAAAGCAAAGGAGCCATCTTTGCAGAACATGTTGAAGTAGAGGGAAGCCCTCTTCTGTTAACCGCTTAGAAACACCACCCAAGAAAATTTGATCCTCAAAGGTACCTTTACTCACCAAAATAAAATGTTTCCCTTTCATTGGTTTTGTGACAAATGCAATTGCTTTGCTTCAACACTAAACATCTTTGTCATTCCTGCCACTGATAGAATCAAGCATTCAATGCCTATGTAGTTTCTTTTCGACAACATTGTCTTTTTCTCATTGGACTTTTCTGCATCAACCTTTACTGCACCTTTTGAATCATTTAATGACAGAACATCTACTTTACACTATGTCACAAACAATCAAATGAATTAACAATACCTTTGCAACCTGTGCAGTCACTCTCCATGCACACTGACATATCATTTTCTTGACAATCATGGCAACCTCAATTGCTTGCTTGCACGTGCTTCATCTGATCTTTCTTTTACACATATGCAGGCTCGTTCTTTTACAATATACAAAAAACATCTTTTCTTTATGTTCAATCATCACCATGCCACGTTTTTTCACTTTCTTTGTCTGCTTCCATTTATTTCAACAGTTTTTGAATGAATCCAGCATTGTCACGTCCTTTTCCATGCATTTTAGTCTACTTGCTTTCACGCCCTTCTTAGTGGATGTTAATTGCAAACAAGACTGCCGGAAAAAAAGAAGAAAAAAAGAACACTGTCATAAGCCTTCCCAACTCTGTTGCCTAAACAATTCCAAGACAATTTTGCAATTTTCTAGGATTTGGACAGTAAACCCCCAAAAAACATTCCCTCCATTTGAGGCTTCTGTTAAGCTTAAAATTGCAAGGTGTTCGTTTGGGTTTTTCAAGTACATCATGCCTTGTGATCAAAGGCATACTTTTAGTTAGGTGCCACCAGGCGAATAAAAGACAGATACTTTTAGTTGCAGAATAAGGGTGTGATCCCTTCAAAACTATGAGATTGGGGATGGAGAAGAAAAGTGTTACATTCATGCTTTGCAGCAACAAGTTGGAAAGAGAAACCCAGGTGTGGCTGTTGGTGTCAAATCCAATTTTGTTTAACCTAGAGAGACATGGAAAGCAGGGAAGTGAAGGAAAGGCTGCTCCAAATCAACAATAATGGTTTTGTTTTGGTAGCATTAGGCTGATAGAAACCTTCACGGATTATTGTAGGTACAGTAAACTCATTGATTAATATATGAAACGGTTTTGATCACTCTTTTGCAGAGGATGGCCATTTCCAGCAATTAATATTTCAGTTTACGGGTTCCAAGGTTGTGCACCTGCTTCTTTGCATCCCCTTACAATTTATATTTCACTTTCAACAACTAAAATAATACCTGCCAAAACTAGACCATTTAAAGAACCTGCACCCTATCCCCCTTAACCCTTTATATGTAAGATTTTAGTTTCATATGGTTTATTCATGCTTTCTTAGCTCTATTAAATTTACTTTCCATTTACTTTTTCAGCCAACAAACAGTGCCATGCTGACCTCACCCATTTGCTTGATAAAGATTGAATATGATGAAGATTGTGGTTGAAGAAAGAATTTTTCCTAGAACTGCAATGATTTGTGACTGCATGAAATTAGCTCTGCACATGCTGGTGTTAACTCTATTGGATTTTCTTTCCTTCTATGTATTTGCATCATTCTTGTACGTTTCCCTTCCATTGGTTTATGACAATGCAATTGTCGAACATGATGCAAAATCAAAATTTCTTTTATGACAATGTAATTCATGTTTTTGCTTTCGCTTGTGCTTTTAATAGGCAGCTAGCGCTAATCACATTCCTTTCTATTCGGTTCGTTTTGCTATCTCTTTGCATGATCCTGCATCCAATTACCACCCATTTGATTCTAACGACTTTAATCTTCTTCATTATATTTAACTTGAGTGCTAACATCTCTATTTGACTGCAACAGGACTCGCTGTGAGGATGCTCCACCACCTTTTTGCGAGGGCTCGAGTCAGCTTATAATTTTTTTGACGTTGCTTCCAGACGGTAGCTGCTTAACAGCGCCAGCATTTCCATCTCCAACCATCAACAACGGAGTCCTCCGAGCCCATAACTCCCTAGTTCAGCATGTGCCTACTTGCTTTTTGTTAGCAGAGAAAATGCTCACTCAAACTAACACTCTTTTCATGTAAATTTTGGAACTGCAATCTGTTCGTTTCCATACAACTAAAGTTTCGCTTGCCATCCCACCGATTTTATATTTGATCTTCGTTGCTGCCTTGACAATATTCCTCTCCGAAAACAAACTCGGTTAACAAGTGTAAAGACTGCTGGTCGCAGCAACTTGCTTAATAGCTGTCCTAATAATTGTGATCATTCCATTAGGGTAAACTATAGCAATATTCTAGTTTGAGCTGCAAATGAATGAAATCTTTCAATTACAAGGACCTTGTTTGAAAATTCTCAAAAACAAAATCAGAGAGAACCAAGAGTGGTGTGGCATGAAAAGCTCCTGTGAACTACAATACTTAAAATTTAAAAATTTATTAGTCATAAGTTGACCTGTACTAGCGAAGGGTGAGCATTTCCAAACTAGTAATTACAATATTCATTCATTAAAAAAAAACGCTCTATTTACCACTGCCTGCCAAAGGAAAGTTCATTGCTATTCTTGCAACCTACCTAAGACTAAGAGTTGAACCGCACCTGTCACTACGTCATTAATCTTAAAATAAATCGTAGTCATCGCTTGTAAATACATGGTGTCATGTAATCTCAAAACAATTGCCGTGACGTGATTTTTGCAAATACACATGGAGCAGTGAAGAAAATCTCAGAAGGAATCCAATCATTATCGCAAGAAAAAGGTAGAATCCAGCCACCCACCTACACAATTTTTTTTTATTAATATTTTACATTAATACTAGCAACTAGTTAAAATACAAAACAAGGCTATTCTCTTCCTCCAAATCCAAATATATTTCATGATCTTCCTCTAATTGGAAAGATAATTATAGTCTATTGGTGCAATAGATTAGTTTGGGTTGCATTTCTCGAGCAATCTCATCTATATCTGACAATTCATTGTAACGTTGGATAGTAGATTTCAGCTACATTTGACTTGCCATCACAAGTTTCTGATCACACTTTTTTGGCTGCATGCCATATCTCGGGTTCTCCAGAAAGATGAATACTTGAAGCAAAAATATAATTTCTTTTTTTCCTGAGATTAAGCTAGTCATTACACGCACCATATGCCAAATTCAAATCAGCCAAAGCACGACTTGGATATTTAATACATGAACAAGGAGCTTAAATACTCAGCACCACGAGGATGACATACCTCATGATTTGGAGCAGTGAAAATCACTATAAATCAAAATCAGTTCAATTGTACACCATCCAGCCACTTGAGTGCAGGCAGGACCTTAGCCAGAAATGCCGTAAATTTCTCATCAGCAATTGCATTCCCTGCTATGTCTATTTGAGTCAACTTCAAGCCTCTCAAAATAAAAAAGGCTTCCCAATAGCTCACCAAACTTACACCATCAGGCACAATTTCACTGCCATCCCATTCACTCCCGACTGAGTGACACAAAGGAGAAGAGCACAGATATCTTGTTGTATCAATAGAGTGTGAGCCTATCTCATTGTATGAAAGATCTAACACTTTCATTGACTTCAAATGTCTCAGAGGCTCAAGAGAGGTAAAACTACCAAATTTATTCTTACTCAAATTCAAGTGTGAGAGAAGTTGCATGGCCTCCAAACCTGCCACAAGTTCCAAAAATCAAAGAATAAATTTATTTTCAATCAAGAAAATGAGGTTGCTTTTTAAGCACTAGAATGAATCAGGCAAACTGAGAAGAGTCAACTGAAAATTCAAACTACTAAATAAAATCACATGAAAAGTGCAAATACCAGTAACTAAGTGCAATAAATTAAACGACAATATATTACTTGTTTCTTAAGCACCACATGGATAGTAAGATAAAAATTGATAAAAATGCAAGCAGCTCAGATAGGTGAATCAGTTAATGACATCTCTCATTATGAAAAGTGTATATATATATATTTTACCTTCAATTGATTGGAGCTCATTGTGGCTGAGGTCTAGCATTTGGACCCACAATAATTTCTCAAAAGACCCCAATCGTGATAATGACAATCCATTGAGCCTTAGGCAAATGGGATTGCTACTGCTTGATGAAGTTAAGTTCCTATAGTGAAAGCAATAACTCAGTAAAGACTCCCTACCAGAAATCACCTGCAGAATCATGGGTAAAATAGAATGATTAATTGTCAAAACTGTTTTATCATAACCAGATCCCTGTGGATTACAATTAAAAAACAAAATTCAATAAACTTTGCTCTTTCATAAAATTTTTGAAAGATAAGCTTGTATCTCTAATAGGACACCAATGACATTCAGCAAGTAATTTTATCTCATTCTTGTAATTAAACATTCATTCAGCTAATCTAACAGCAAGAACAAATACACAGGGTTACTTAAAAATATCACTTTCTAACACTCCAGAATTTAAAATATTTAGTGATACATTATGTCCATTTCAAAACTGAAGCTATGGTTTCATGTGCATTACCCCTTCAAGGAGGAAGATTCACCTTTTCTAATAAAACCAAGCTGTGTTCATCCTTGTAGAATCCAGAATGCGTTGGATCCAACTTCATCAATTCACTATAAAGTCTCAGAACTTCTTCAGAATGGACTGGTTTGTCAGAAGACATCAACGCATCAAGAGCAGTCAACAGTCTTGCAAGTGTCAGTTTTCCAATTTTACTACAAAAAATAGAAGTTAATAATTAGGCATAGCAATATAAGCTTTTCCAAGCATAGTATTTACCCATCGAAAAAAGCAGGCTTACCAGTCCAACAGTTCACGAAAGTTGCTTATCTCTTCATCTATAATTTTTGCTTGCCATGAAGAATCTGTTAGCTCACGTTCATTCTTAATACTTAGGTGGTCAAGGGGGAGAACTGAATTTGACTCCAGAGAATCTTGTTCATAAATATGAAAATTTTCATCTCTCCATGATATTTTCTCTGAACCTAATCCTTCCACTGGTTCTGTTTTGGCAGGTTGTACATGCACCGTAAATGAAAAATGAGAAGGATGGCTATAATGAAAACCACTAGAAGAAATGATTCCTTGAGAATGTCCAAGGGTAACCTCGATGGTATAAGCTCCTAAAGAATCAAGCTCCACCTCAGGGAAATTCAATTGTCCAACCCACACTTGGGTAGTTTTAGAGTTATTTGACAAAATAGGTTTCCAAATTACATCCTTATTCACGTTAGACCTGGATGAAACTGTAATTGTTGATGCATTTACACCCTCAACAGCTTGATTGAAGTAAAGAATGAGTGGAAGCAATCCAGAATCAAATTGGTATGTGTTGAATGGAGAAGAAGAACCTAGATCTAGGTACCTATCTCCAGATAGAGTGATCTCAGAACCATGAGCAGGCCATGAAGAAACTAGTAGAGGAGACTCAGCTTTAACAGTTTGATCAAGTAGCCAAAGATGATAAAACCAACCACTCTGATCATCTTCATCTGTAAAAACAGCTTCGCGAACCAATTCATACTCCCTGATCAAGACCTCATCTTTCCGTGAAAATGCTTGAACCTTTTTCTTCATCAAGTTAGACACAAGCACACTGCAAAACTCTCCCATTAAGCTCATAACACTAACAAAATTTCCCATATAAAAAAAGACACATCAACATGCAAGCACACAATCAAACCAACAAGAACTAGGATGTAATGTTGTATATATACCTAGTAAAAAAAACATCAGCATAGAGCATGGTTTAAGAACAATGGCAAGAAAATTTGAACAATAACATCTCTATATGTTCCACGAACAGTAACTTCAATGAACTAGAAAACGAACTCCTCAAAATACTATTCTTTTTATTTGGCAAGGACTAAATTTCAGTGTTTATTTCATATAAGCAATACAAATAAACATGTCAAAATACCCTGCATTCATAAATAATTGGTATGCAATTCCAGTTTTAACATCTGATGCAATTTCATAATACTTGCAGCTTTTGAAGAAAAAAAATACTAATTAGAATACCTTCGATTGTGCCAGGCAGAATAATTGCTAAAATTCTTATCAATAAAATTCTGTGTGTGATTCAGTTCATCTTCATCAGATCTATTCAATAACGCCGCTACGAATCTGGAAAAAAAAAAGAAAAAAAAACTTCAAATAGCATATAACTCAATAAAGAAAACTATAAAACCTAAAAGTCAGGTCTTCACCTGCGGTAATTCCAGGCATGAAAATTCCGAGGATCTACATTTTGAAGCTTGTCCAAAAGCCTCAACTCATTTTCTGTAGAAGAATGCCCTTTATTTAGCACCCATTTCCGATGATACCATGCTCCGTATGACTTGAAATTTTGCCTCAACGCATTCTCTACCTAAAAATATGTAATCATAATCTCTAACTTTAATTGAATAGAAAACAAAAAATCAATCTGAGGTTTGAGAGAGAAAAATGACCACTCTAAGTTCTTGATCAAGAATTGAGTTAACAGAGTCAGGATCCAAGTTGGACTCAAAAAGACTGTGTTGAACAGCGAGTTTTCTGTAGTTCCAAGCAGTGTAACATTCTGGATTGATCTCTAAAAGTTTAGAGCTTAGCTCTACTGCTTCCTTTGTATAACTGCAAACAGAAAAAGAAAAGGAGACAGTAAAAGGGTCACTTAATAGGGTTTTCAACTTAAGACAAGAGTAAAGAAAGAAAAAGGAGAACACATTTTTTGGTGGTGATTCGAAAGGAATTGAGATTGGAGGATTCTTAGTTTCTCAGCTTTGGCAGTGGAGGCAGCTAAATCTTCAGGTTTTGGGGCTTTGCGAGGCCGACCGTGCATTTTCCTTGTCTACATAAGATCACACAAATACAAATATTGAACATATGCAAGAAACATACATTGTACAATCTAGGCAAACAAACATAACAGAGAGGTTCAAAACACATATTAAAGCATAAGAACACAACTTGATTGTTGAAAAGCAAATGGACAAAGCTTAGCCTTAAACCAGGTCCCCAATCAAGTTGCTGCAGGGGAAATTTCAATGAACTAAAATGGTAGCCACAAAACACGAAGACACAAACACCAAAGCTAAACAAATAGAATAAAAATATGACATGAACTCGTGCATAATGTCAACATCAGCCACCACCCTCAAGGATTGATTTGACAAGGTACCATGCATGCATACAATTTTAGCAAAATACAAACAAAAATGCATGCCGATAAAGTAACATGTGAACCTAGAAAGAAACAAAAAACAAGTAGGGTATGACAAACAAGTGCAAATAAATTTGGAACAATTTTTGAAATTTCAAACCAAGACAAGCAAAGCTCAAAATTAGATTTCTGAAAAGTTGTACACAAATGAGAAACCATAGCATGTCTTCAAATAAGCATGGCTTTTAATAGAATGAAATCTCAAACAAACATAACGATAAACTAAATATCAATTTGTTTCATACAACAGCACACATCGCACTCAAATGGAATAAGCATATTCATCACAACATTACACCGATAGACCAAACCATTACACCTTGAATAAGCCATCATATAAATCCAGAAATTTGAGGCATCGATCAACAACTTATTTAAGCTCAAGATTCACCCAGAAGCATCATACTCTTGGGTAGTCACTCAATGGTGTGACCCAATGGCACGACCCAACACTTCAATTATTACATAACACACATAAACATGTAGACATCATGTAAATACAACATAGATTTAGACAAGTACTCGAAATTGCGAGCGGGAAGCTGCTAGGACATGGGTGGCATGTGGCCTGAAAATGGGTGGATAGGGGACTTCTGAATGCCGTCCACCCGTTTGTCTAGTATTCATCACAAAGGGATGAATAAGGAGAGTCTACTCCGTCATTTCAAACTTTTTTCTTTTATTCGACGATAAGGGCATTCTTGAATCAGTTTGTGTGTCAATTAAAACTACTACTTTTTCCCGGCAATCTTAAAAGCACGCTCCTCCCATCGACCTAGTGCATTTAAATGAACTCAATAAATTCTTCTAAGTGCTAGCCTGAATGTATTGATTTAGAAAAATAAAGAAATTGAGCAAACCTCCTTAACCATCAAACTATTATCAACAAATTTGAGATAAATGGAACAAAGCACGGAAAGAGAATAAGAAACATTCAAGACAAAAGACTGTCGGACTCAATTCATATCAGAAGTCAAATCACATACCTCCGAATTGAAGATTAACAAGAAAATGAAGGATATGACCCCTGCCTAGCTAGCTAGCTGTGCCTGAGGATTTCGATTGAAGAAAGTGGGTGCTTTAGCAACTCCGTTGAAGAAGCTTAGATCTTCTCCAAACGAGACAAGAGATAGAAGATTTCGATCTACTGAGCCACTCTCTCTTTCTCAACAACTAAAAGAAAAGGCAAAAAAGAAAAAAGAGGTTTTAATTTTAGCGAGACGGGGAAAGATTGTGCTTTTATTTAGGGGAGGGAAAGAAACACAATAATAAATTGCTCGTAAATACTCGATTAAAATAAAAAAATTAATTAAACAATTAAAAAAAACTTTAAACATGTTTTTATTATATTTATTATTTTATTAGCTTTCATCACATAGAAAATAAAAAAAATACCTCGAGACATATTTTAAAAAAATTTAATTTGATAATCATAAATAATTTTTGCTTTCAAACAATAATTCTAATTAAAAAATAATTTTATTAAGATAATCTAGAGATATATAAATTAAAAAAATTAAATATAAAATTAAAAAAATATATTTTCTCTGTATTTCAAATCAAATCAAACTGCTTATTTTTTTTAATAAAATTTCATTGTAATCATCATTGTTTTTTATTAGAAAAGTGTAATCCTAATTAAAGAAATATTATTGTTTTTAAGAAGATTAAAAAATTATGATATTATTATCAATTCATTTATAAATAATGATGATATATGAAATTTTAATAATAATTTACTTGTTAGTATTTCAATATTAAATAAGGATTATATATATATATATACATTCTAATTCCTTATATTTTTTTTATAAAATTAAGAATCCATGATAAAAAGAAATATTTTTTTGTTAAAAAAATATATTATTAAAATAAGAAGAAATTATGCTAGAATGGTTTTCAACGGAGTTTATTTCTAATAATTATTTTCATTATTATATAATTAAATAAAAATCAAAGAGTTTCTCAATAAATAAAATCTAATATCATCTAATATTTGAATATTCATTTTCATCTCAATATTATAATTTAATATTTAATTTTAATAAAAAATTATTATTATTTATAGATATAATTATTCATTTATTTTATTTAGCACACAAATCAATTTTTCAGCACATGATTAAATTTTTTTAATAGGCCCAGTCAACTAAAAAAATTCATTGCAATACAAATAGCAACTTCTAAATTAGATTTGGCTTTCTTCAAATTCATTACAAAGGGCTCTCAATCTCAAATAAAGAAAACGCATCAAATTGCCAGGGTCATAACACAATTTTTGGCCGCTGTCTCCATTCTTCTATCTTTCAAAACACTGATTAAATTTTAATTAATTCATCAAGTTTTATATTTAAATTATAAATATTATCAATTTAAATTTTAAAATTATTAAAAAATTATATAATAATTAATTTTAAAATTTATAAAATTAATTAAGTTACGTATAAACCGGTTCGAATATCTATATTAATAAAATAATACTAATTAAATTTTATTTTTTAATAATCTAATTTAAAGCATAATTAATCCTGAATCTCTAAAATTAATATTTATTTTTAGAATCTTTTATTTTCTTTAGTGACAAGATAAGACTTTTATTCCTGATGCAACGTCCACCAAAATGCGAAAATGATAAAAAATTTCATTCATATTTTTAATTTCAATACAAGTATGGAAACTGAGTTACATAATGTCCCTTTGATCTAATCTTTTTCTAATGTAGAAATTAAACCTACAAAAGGGCTGGGTATCATCGGCTAAATTTGTAAAAGCCAGGCAGTTCTACAACCTGAGATGAGTAATTAACAAGCTGCAGTGGTGTTGCTGTTTCTGTTGCTGCTGCCGTTGTCGCAGTTGTTCTACAGTACAACTACAACATAACACAAGACAAAAAAATAAAATAATTACAGCATGCAGGAGCAAAATGCACCTCTTTGGCTATAGAAATCTGGTGCCCGCGTGGCTATGATGTAGAAGATTATGAGCAATAGCATCCCTAGCTTTCATTGAAGTTGCCGATCTCAAAGCAATATCAGGAACCATCTCATCATCAACAAGTTCCACCCTCAGCTCTGCATCCATTTCCTCATTTTGCATCTCACAAATATTGTGCAGCACACAGCATGCCCCAAGCACCACTGGCAAGTCCTGCAGTTTCACCTCTGTTCTTTTCTGCAAGCAACTCCACCTCGCTTTCAACCTCGCAAAGGCATCCTTTGCAACCAATTGAATCTCCCCAATCTTCTCATTAAAGGCATGCTGAGTCCATGTCAAATTCTGCTGTGTATAAGGCACCAAAACCCAATCCATTAATGGGTACCCTGAAGTCCCAACAATCCAAACATCCTTCAAGAGGCCTCCATTAGCCCTTTGAAATAAAGCGGACTTCTCCAACACCTGATCATCAGGCATTGAACCAGGCCAGCCAATGCACACATCAGTAAAAACCCCTTTTGGATCAACAACACCTTGAACAGTAATTGAATAGGATGTCTTCTGATTCCTCTCTGTATGCCTCTTATTAAAATACGCGGCAACGCTAATCTTTGGAGCTATAATAGGTATATGAGTAGTATACATAGACCCCACAACATTGGGTATCCCAGAAATGGATTCAAATTCATTTTTTATCTTCCTCAAACCATCATCATCGGGCCACTGCAAATACTTGGGCATTAAAACACTCCTTATAGCAGAACATACTTCAAGAACTAATTTATGGCAAGTAGAAATACCCAAACCAAACCTCTTGGATACAAGTCTAAGTGGTTCGCCAGTAGCCAATCGCCAAATACAAACAGCAACTCTTTGCCTAACAGGAATAGCATTACGCAGAGTAGTATCTTCTTTAACTATAACTGAATTTAACTCCTCACAGATCATATCAAAAGTAGACTTACTCATTCGAAAAGCCTTCTTGAATTCTTTCTCTGGATAATCTGGTCTATTACAATCATCCCACCATTCTTTATCTCTATCTTTCACCCATAACCGTCTTTGTTGACCACCGCCACTGTGCTTTGTATCTTTAATTCCTTCCCTGGCAGCCTCGCCATTAGAGACGGCTGAAACAGCCAAAGCACCAGCTATTGCCCTTGAATTCTTGCGCTTTCTTCTTTCTGTTTCTTGAACTTCCACGTGGTAGTCTCGGAATTTGTCGTAGTATTCAACCATTGTTTTAATCTTTTTATTGTGGTTAGCCTCTAATAATACCTTCTCTTCGTTTGAAGCCTTGCTCTGCTCTTCTTGATCGCTCTTTTCTTGTTGTTCTAGCAATATCAATGATGTGATGATACCCTTCAAGTTTTTCTTCTTCTTCTCTCTGCCATCTTGCTCAAAAGAATCGTTGCCATCGCTATCATTTCCTTGCCTGTCCTCTTTTCTTTGCCTTTTCTTGGAGTTGCTGATCATGCTATCGGGTTCATTCATTCGGCGGAGTGAGGATGGAAGAAAGGTGAACATGAGGGGGGAGTTCCGAGCGAGGTTGTTGGTTTGGTAAAGAAGGAAGTTTTCATACATATAAAAAAGGAATAGAGTTGAAACTGAAGACAGAGAAACTGGACAGTCTTCGACTGCTGGCTTTCAAAAAATGTGTGGACAAAGTGTGAACACACTGACAATACTAGGTTTAGATCCCTTTCACTTGCATGATTGAAATTTACAAGCCCTGACTCGGCACGACTAGCTGTGTTTAACTGCTAATCATAGCATCCCCCTTTAGATGTTTGCAAGGCACCTAATAAACGACTTCTGGTTTTCATCCAATGGAGCAAGAATTCTTTCAAATTTAACCCCTTTGACCACACATAAAACTATATTAGGGCTTCTCGTTCTTCCTCGTTTAATATAGTTTTTTCGGGCGTTGAAACCCTTATTTCATAAAAAAAAAAAGGATAAAAATAACCAAATGAATCTTAGATTAGGTTATTTATAATACAAACCCACTTTATCTTGGTCTTTAGACCCATATTTTTCTTTTCTGTGAAGGGCTGCATGATGCCCTCACCAACAAATTATTCAACTCCATAGCAGCACCCTTTCATTCCCATTGTTTATTAACGAGTTATTTGTCAAAATAATGATGGTGCTGTGAATAGTAGGAATAAAGCAAGCTTGTGAGACGGTAAAACCTCGGTAAAGCCATGAATTGTGCGCCCTAGATCTTTCGAGGGATTATAATATCTAACCCAAAAAAGAAAACGTGGGCTAGGTGTGGACACGGCTTTGGGAAGGCGCTACACGTTAAGACTTTGTGGCACGCTGGGGGCGGGGGTGGTGCGCCCCTATGACTTCAGGTTTCACACGGTTTCTTGTGGATTTCGGCTACTTTACCAACGCTCTGGAATGGTGCTGATGTGTTTGGTCCTTATCGATCTGCATTTACAGAGATTTTATATTTAACTGAATAGATTTTATATTTATTTTAAAAAAATCTCTAATTTAAGCGCTATAAATTTTAAGATTATTATTAGTTATTAATGTTGAAGTTTTATTAGATTAATTAAAATACGTGTAAATTTATCCGACTATTAAAATTAGAAAAAATTGCATGTCAGACATTTGTTGGTGGTGGACCAATTAGATTTGAATTTGTGTGCAAGCAGCGTTAACTCCAGATGGATGGGGCCTGTCTTTGATCAGGGCCGGGGTAGATGAATGACAGGGACACAGGCGAATACAAATTTGTCAAGTACTTTGGTGTCTTCTTGACCACGATGTCTAGACGCCATTAAAGCCAAGGTGCTTGTGTAGCCCTAGGAGGGGTCTTCTTCTCTCCCTTGCCACGCTTAAAATACCATATTCGTGGACAAAAACACAGATATCAGAAGCAACGGCAGAAGAAAACATAAAAAGGTAAAGAACTTGGTAGAATCTTGAGTGCTTCACCCGGATGTAAGAAAATGGAGACCACTAGGTCGGTAGATTTCATACCCAGGAGGAAAAGGAATAAAACCCGTAAAAAATCTATTTTTATTTTATCATGGACACTGCTTAACTAGCAGTAAAAACTTATCGAGATAATTTAAAATATAGTGTGCATAACTACATCAAGAGAGAGGGTGTATATCACGTAATATCAACGAATTAGAAAACAAACTACATAAAATATTACGAGATGATCTCACACTTATGTTTAATTGCTTAACTTAATTTAATTGAAAAACAAAACTCCCGTTGAAAAAGCTAAATTTAACCCATGATAATAAATAAAAAGACTCGAGATAACTTGAATAATCACTGGGGTTAATAAAAATTCATATAAAAAATAAATAAAAAATAACAAAGTTAAATCTCTAATTAAACAAATATAGAGAGATGAAACTAAAAAAATAGTAGTTTAAAAAAATAAATAAACTCAGGTGAATTATCTAAACTCGAATTAATATTTTAAATTCACAATCTGTAAAATTCTAGACCCGAACTCAATTAAAATACTCAATCTCCAATAAATTCAATGTTAAAACGTGAAATCAGAAAAAGAAAAAATCAATTGAAACAAATTATCAAGGTAAAAAATAGTAATTAAAATAATAAAGATTAAATTAGTAGAATAAAAAAAAGTTAAGAAGAATGAAATTGCAAAAAAAAAACTTTTTAAAAGCATCTTTAATAAAACAAAAAACATTTAAAAGAACAAGTACTAATAAATTTGAAAGATAAAAAAAATTTAAAGGGAAATGAAAGTGAAAACAAAGTTAATTTCTTAAATCATCTTAAACAAAACACATAGTACCTAGAATCAAATATAAAACATAACTAATTGAAAGATTTCTTTTACATAAGGATAGTATGGAAATCAAGGAGAAGAGAGAGAAAGGAAAAAAAAAGAATTACATGTGTTAAACTAAAAATCTATTTGGAACATCCACCGCATCAAAATGAAGGGGAAACTGAGATAATTTGAATACCATATTAAAAGCTATTTTTTAACCGCCTAATGATATCTCATAGACCACTTAAAAGGTACAAAAAATAACATATATATATATATATATTTAATAAGTTTTTTTTAATAATATTTATATTACATCAATTGCCAAAGATCCCCTCCACCAACTTGTTTATTACATAAAAAAGTTATGCGAAAAGACACCAAGGCCCTTGGATATAAGTTGTGATTTTTTTTTTGTTTTCTAATATCAAATGAGTTATTTAAAATTTTTTTGCTTATTAAATAATTTCACTGTATCTAAAAATATAAATATTAATAGAAAAAGATTATTCTATCCAATGCAGGACTTTATGATTTGTGAAAAAATGAAAAAAACACTGAAACACGGATCCAATCTAGTGTTTCGTGTTTTCATCTACCGTGAAAGCTTGATATCTTAAAGTTTATTTTTAATTTAATTAAAGACAATAAAGAACTCCAAAAATCAAGCATCTAAAAATGGAATGGCTTTGGATCTCTCACCAAGAAGTGAGCTGTAAGAATCATGCTTGGGATGGATGAGACGATGAAATAAAAACAAATAGAATGAGGCTTTGCACAGTCCTATAAGCTACGCGGATTTCATAAACTATTCCAGCCTGTCCATGTGAAGAACTGGAGATAAGTCATCATCCACAAACTTAATAACCAATTTAGTATTCAAGATTCACGTATGTGTTCGATGCTATTTGCTAATTCTTAACAAAGAAAAAAACGGTGGCAAAGGCGAAGACCAAGTCAGGATTCTTGAGATTTGAAAATGGGTATAATATTTTCGTGACCATGGAAGCACTAGATAAAACATGCTTGCCCAATTCAACATTACACGCTATTTTTGAACAGACCACTCGCAATGTGCTAACAGCTGGGGGGAGGAATACAGAGGACGGTGCCATTTTTTCTTGCAGTAAAGCTGCCATGTTCGAAACGAGAAAAGTTAGCACCAGCTGATCGCCTTTTGCTGCTTTGCCAAAATTACACTAACGTGAATGGCTATATGAAATTGATTTGAGAGACTTCCTAGAGAGTTACCAGGTCCCACTTCCACCGAGCTTCTAGTACATGTTCACGTTGCGGTCGCCAGTTTGAATCTGATGGAATGAGCAATATCGGTTTTGGCCGGTCCTCTACAGATGAAAATTAAAACTCGAGGTCAGGTATAGAAAAGTACAAAATGATATGTTGAACGACAACAACAACAGCATGTGCATTTCGCTATTGAACAAGTCTAAACTAGAAAGACTTTGCATTCCTGTTCCCAGAGGCAAGGGCGGAGACAGGGGCCCCGGCCCCCTGCAAGGAAATTTTTTTTTCCAGTCTTCTTTAAATTCATTCTTAGTATTCTTATAAAACACTGCATAAATCACAACATTTTAGCCCCTCTTGATTTTATATTCTAGTTCCGCCCCTGCCCAGAGGTAAAACAGAAGATGACTCGTCCAATATCACTCCAACGGCAAACATTTGAAAAGTTCATGGGTTTTATTAGTGGGGTTGGTTCATATCAAAAAACATTGCATCAATTGACCAAATCACTGATTGTTCGTACAAGTAATTGTTTTCAAATCCAATCTAATTATCACACATTTAACAGATGTACAACAGTTAGTGCGGTTACCTCTAAGGTGTAAGTTAAAAAAAGAGAGGCGAGAAACAGCAATTAAGAAGACTAATTACCGAAGATTATAGCACGAGGTGGCTTCTTTGAAGCATTGTTTCCAGGTAAAGAAGTTGGCTCATCCAGTGAACCTAGACTTATGAGAACAAATGTATGTCAACAATGCACCTCCAGTAACCAGCTTCCATAATTTACTGCGACTCTGGTCAGCGTAAGTTAATGATCTGTTGTCATCTATAAGCAAAGAAGGGAGGCAAGTTAACCAACCCGTCAATCACATCATGCCTGAGAAATTGATAAGCTTGCATATTTCATAGACGAGTCCAAGCCAGGGGTTTACCGGCCCATTCCCATTCTCATCTCTTTTGCTTGGCTCACATCCAGTTAAATTTCTCTTTCCCTAGGGTCATGCACAACATAGTCATTTGATCCTCTTTGCGAGACATACCATCCTGTTACAATCACAATAAAGAACTTCCTTATGTGTTGTGAATAAATTGATAAGGTTTTTAAGAAGAAGAGCGGTTCTATTTTAATAATTACTAACATGATCATGGTTTTTGCCTTCGAATATAAACCTACATGTTGCATGTGCTAAGGACTTCAAGGTTCTTGTTCACAGAAGATCCAAATATCAACTATTTAATGTTTTTAGGATGATTTGCACTGTTTTGTAACTCAACTAGTAGGTCTAAGAATACATTGAAAGGAATTTTTTTCATCTTTAATTTCACTCTGGATATTTTTACCAATTTGAAAACATAAAATAATATCAGGTCATGTGGTTTCCATAACTGTTCAAAGAAATTAATAGAATCCATACTCAAGCTTACCTTGCCACGTTCAGGTGCAAATGTCAGCCGGATAGTGCCCCAGTCAGACAAATCCTCATTATCAGCAACTCCAAATTCGCTGTTTGAGGCATCTGCCTTTGTAGAGCGGGCCTTTCTAAGTTTAGCTTAAACCAAATAAACCAGACAAAAAGGATTAAAATAAGCAACAACACTTACATGTAGAAGAAGAAACAGGTCAACTTGTGCAAGTACACAAACAGAATATAAAAGTGAAACAAATATTTGTAGAAATTTTTGCTTCATCCTTCAACCCATCCCTGTTTTGTCTAGTTGTTCATCATCGTTCATTTGATGGCTGAGAGAACAAGGAGATGGGAGAAAAATGGAAAACCCTTTCCTAATATTTTGATTTCTTTTCATTTCCTCCATCTCTCAGTTAAAAAAATGGAGTATATTCTGGCATTTAGCAAAATCTATCTTCATTCAAAACATTTTAGTTTCCTTTCCTTTATTTATTTATTTTAAAAACGAACATTTTCATCCCTTTTTCCGATGGTGTGTTGCCTAAAGGAATATGAAAAGGCAATATGATCTTAGAGAAAATTAACAGAAATATATTAAGTTGCTAATAGTATGAAAAACATGTTCATGTAATCCTCATCAATGTCCAAGTTTCCCCAACATTTTCATCCGCTACTCCCATGCATGTTCTTATATTCACCAGCATAAACACATCATTCTTCACTCGTGCATTTTCACACCAGATTCCCGACCTTCAAAATTCCCTAGCAGCTAAAGTTTTGATAGCCCAACATTATCAATCAGTTCAATTTTTCTAGCCTCAAACAGGATATGAAGAGAACAAACCAGATAAGAGGGATAAACCAAATCATATAACATACACCATCCTCACGTCCTTGAAATCAGCGCTTCTTCTGTTTCTGCAATAGTCTTCCTCATTCAGTTTCAACCAACAACTGTAAGTCGGCATCAGCATTAGCCATGCGTTCAGCCCTGGCTTATGATCATATTTACTTTTTCTTCAATGACAAGTTTTCCACCTTAGTTTGGTCATCATCTATGTTTTCAGCATTAGATCTGGCAGGAACAAAATTGTAATTCAATGATTTAACCTTGGTTTTAAAATTCTGCAAACACGAAACAATTTCACCAACTAACCAGGTAAAAGATTCCAACAACACAACCTATTGATCATAATGAAAAAGAAACAAAGATATGACCAACACAAGGTTACAATGGGGACATGCACCACACCAACCCAAGAGGAGCAGAAGTTACGTTGAACATTGATTACTAAGCACTGAAGAATGAGCACATCACAAAAACCCTTCAAGGAGATCCAACCCCAAAAAGAATAGTGACAATTCCAGGAAGAAAAAAAATAAAAATCATTCATGCCTAAACTTGCAGAGATTTGATGATCCTTCAAGCTAGAGCTCCCTGCACACCCAATATTAATCAAGAGATACATGTTAACAACCGAGGCAATCATGAAGGAGAAAATCATTCATCAAATGGCAGAAAGAAGTACGTAGCAGACGAGATGATGTAGACGCCAAATTGCCCAACCACTTGCTAAATATCAAACATAACAGATAATCAATCTAAAAAAAAACACCATCTTTTAGGCACTTGATGTATTACTAGGATGTTATGAATCTAATTTGGATATGCCAAAAAATGATGGACAACAAAATTACTTTGATGAACTTACAAACAAAAAAGATGCTAGTATAGGGATCTTCTTTGGGATATCAACTAAACTGTAATTGCAGGGGAAAAAAATCTTCCTTTCATGCAATAGCTTCATCAAGTAAAGTTGAAATAACAATAAAATAAATAAAAACCATAATATGAAAAATCAAGTGTCAAAGTCATTCCTTTATTCAATGATTCCATTTTTTGTTATGTTTCCATCAAGATGTTGCATGTGAGAGTTTTCGTAGCTAGCATTTAGTTTACTAATTGCTTATTTACAACTTGTATTAAGTGTTTGTATGTATCAGCTGCGCAGGCTTCTTGCATGTATATTTCTGTGTGTCTCTGTGTGTGCTTGTACACTTTGTTGCATTCAAGGTAGCAATTGACTAGTGTTACATGAAGAGAAATCACTTCTGAAATGGCCAACAAGCTATACAGCTAGCAAGGCTTTCTCTGCCACCGTTTTCTGCTATGCCATTTCAGATGAAAATAAAGAATTCAAAATCTAGACAAAAGAAATCTATTGTTTGGAAACAAAGAAAATAGATATGTTAAGTTGTGAAAATTCATCAAATGAAAATGTACTGTAAAGTGTCACGGCACCATTTTGCTTTAGCTTAGGTGGAAGATCACCAAGCTCCTTTCCTTTTTGAATTATTTTCTGGCGCATTTGTGAATCAAAAAGGGCATCATCTTCATCGTCATCATCACTGTTAGAAAAACCAGCTGCTGAGTCACTCCTTAGTGCTTCTTTCACAGATAAAGTGCCTTTCTTTGAGCTTAGAGCTTCTTTCACAGATAACTGAATATCCCTCGTTGTTTCACCTTCAGAAGAGTTCTGCATTGATTCAAACACATCACAAATGAAAAAAAATAGACCACTCTCACATGTATAGTGCATCAATTTAACTGCTAACTTGTAAGGATATCATTCTAAAGTAGAACTATTAGAATCACAACAGTGTTATTACAAATCAATAAGGGTGAGATGAACTAATGAAAAAAAATAGACCATTCTTACATGTATAGTGCATAAATTTAACTGCTAACTTGTGAGGATATCGTTTAGTAGAACTATAAGAATCACAACAGTGTTATTACAAAGGAACAGGGGGGGGGTGAACTCAGAACCTACAAATTTTAAAATGTTTGTGACTTGCAGGAGAGTTTTGCAACAGAAAACTTGGAAAATTTGACACTTGAGGACTAGACAGATCCACCTTAATCCAACAAAAACCAGACCATAAATAATGGTTCAAAATCCAAATTATTCAGTATTGCCAACGCACTGCACATTTTTTTAATAAAATTAAACATAACTACGTTTTTTGCAAAAATTGCAGTTTTTAAATATATTTGAACACTAAATCACAGCTGTATCTAAGTGTTCAATAGCTGAATTCCACTAGCATGTGGTTTTTCACTATGCCCTCTTGTCTAGATTTTTAGTTGCTGTACTATTTCTTCCCTTTAATTATGGGTCATACTGTAATTTTATTTGATCATAAACAGCATAACAGTAAGTGTGGCAAAATTACCAATTCTTTACTTGGATTTTCTTCTTTTAGGAGATGAGGATCATTTAGTACATCATGACCAGTCTTGATCTTTTGCTGCCAACTGCTTCTCCTCTTCTTCAGCTTCTCTCCAAAAGAAAGCAGGTACAGCTTTCTGCATTAAGCAAAGCCTTAACATGGCAACAGGGACAACAATAAATGTCTTCGCATTCTCAAATTATGACATTCTGTCAGGTTGGGGGAACTTACTTCATTGCTTTTTTCTTTGAATCTTTATTTTCAGTTTCAGTTTCAATTTCAGGTTCAATTGAGGACTTGGAAGGTACCTTTGGAATGATATCTTCAAAAGAGTTCTGCAGTACCTAAATAAGAATTTCAATATATATTGTGACCACGGATTATTGAGAGTATGGAGATTCAAAGTTGATACAAAATGCAAAAGTACCTTATATTGACATGTCATGTACCAGATGCAGTAAGAACAAGAAGAATAGGCACAATATACCAGCAATATATCATACACCTAAAAGACCATACTACACACATGTTTTTACATAATCATCTATCTCAATTGCCAAAACTTTTGAACCTTTAACAGCTCCAGAAATTGCTATGCATTTATAATAAAAGATACCCATTTCAGAGCACAAACAGGCCTACCTCAACTGATGTTATTCTTAGAGGTGGATCTAATGACCGATCATCATCCTTATTAGTTTCAACCTCGCCAAGTGACAGAAGATTGAATACTGAATCTTCAGTAATCTGAAAATGAAAAATATTAGTTTCAAACAACACTCAAAATAGCCCAAAGAATTTCAAATCAAAAAAGCAAAACCTACATTTCCTTTCCGGAAATAGTATTCTTTTTATCAAGCCAATCACACCTTTCCAACGTGATAAAAAATTGACTCCCATTTGAATGTGGCCTACCCGCATCTGCACACGCAACTAACTCTCTATAGTGAAATCTCAGACGTGAAGTACTCATCCGCAAACACAGTTCGTTATCTACTTTCACCACCAACAAATATCAACAAGCATCAATTTTCCAATTAACAATATCACAAAAATAAAACCATTTAAAAGACAATGATTCCTTCTATTATTACAAAAAAAAACCCTACAAAATTTAACCAAGGGAAAAAATCCACTTAAACTGTTAAATGAAGGGGCAAGCTTTAACCAAAATTTTAATTTCTTTTCCAAAAATTACCCAAAAAAAGTCACCAGCATGTAAATATACCCCAATTTAACCAAATAATTGATAATTACACTTTAGTCGCATTAACAAACACATAAAATCATCAGTCTATACTAAACTGCATGAGACCCTGAAAACCCTATATTAATTAAAAAAAATTTGCAGCTATCAAGTGAAACAGAAGCGAGAAATTACAGAATCACCTACCTGTGTCAGCGCCAGTAGGGTCACCGCCTTGAACAAGAAAGATTTTAATAATACGATGAATGATGGTATTATCATAGTAACCTTCGAGGCAGAGTTGAATGACGTTTCTAACAGCTTTTGGTGCTTCTTTAGGCCAGAGCTCGACGTCTAAAGGACCGTAGGTTGTGTTTAGTATTACTTTGCCTTTTGTTGGTGGCTCCGACACGTAAATTGATGGCATCATTCCGTGCTAACCAGGATCAGGGGCAGTGAGTGTGGGTGAGGTTTACGAGTTTTAATGAACGATAGGTGTTTGTGTTTTTGCCTCCGTGATTTGGTTCCCTTCGAGAGTGTAATAATTTTGAGCCGGCATCAAAGTCGTGTTTCAAAAGAAGAGAATAAAAAACGTTTACGGAGAAATTTGTCGGCTTGACTATGCTCTTTGGATTAATTTAGTATCCCTACTGTTAAATTTGATGAATTAAGTCCCTCTACAGTTATTGATATTTACAATCAGACACCTTCAACCAAGGGCCAGTTTAAAAAAAATAAAGTTTGAACAATTATTTTTAAAAAACATTATTCTACTGCAAAATATATTTAAATATTATTTTTTATTCTTTAAATTACTTTTAACATACATTTTAAAAATATAAAAAAAAATGAATTATTTTTGTTATAGTTTGGTAAATTAATCAAGAGTATCCTTGTCCACTGTGAAGTCAATTGTTCTTGAATTTTGACTTTTACATAGAAAGAATAATAATTGTCTAAAATAAACTCTGCTAATATTTAATTTATTTACAGATAGAAATTTTCTTTCCATTTTTTTTATTACAGGAATTTCTTTTACTTTATTTTAAAATGTCAAAAATAAAAAAATGAATAAAAAATTGTATAATCACGAGATTTTGTGTTTTATGAATATATTATGGATGGATATTCATTTATTTTTTAAAATGTGATTTTAAGTGGGTCTAGAGAGAGAGAGAGAAATCCAGATCGGGTTGGGGTAACCAGCCTGCACCTGTCCGGGTTGGAGGTAGGGCCGGATGGTGTATATGGATATTCCGGGTCGAGGACAGGTGGAGCAAAATCCGCTCTGACCCTAGCCATTGCCATCATCCCCAGCCCTCAGCAATTTGGTGGCTTTTTGCAGCTAAGGATGGGAGGCCGAGGAGTTATTGGTGGTAAATGGTCCTCAAGGATTCTTTGGGCTTATGCTAGCTATAGGAAGAGCAATCAGTGTATTTTCTTGATCCAACTCCTGATTTATTGCTAAGTTTTTTTTTTTTTTTTTTGACTGGCTCGAATGGTTGCATCGCAAGCTTTGTTTTTCCTCGAGGTTATCTTCTCTCTGATAGCCTCTGGTTATTTCTTTTCTAGGCCTGTATATGGTTGTTGTTGAAAGAAATTAAAAGACAGGGAACGAATGATGGCTGAAGGTTTGAAGAATACTGGTGCAGAAGCAGGCACCGGTACTGAAAATGTTTAAATGTGTGACTATAAATGCCAATAAACTCTGATCAGCAGTATTTTCTTTTGAAGAGCTCTCTCGATATGCTTACTTGAGTCAACTGTTCATGTAAGAGATTAGAGATCCCCTCTTGTTTTGTTTCGGCATTTGGAGCTTGAGGGTTTTTCTCTCATGACATTTCATCTACTTCTGATAGATGTTAGTGTTTCATATATCGGAGTAAACAGGACATACAGAGGAATATAAAAGAACAGCCTTTTAATTTTGCTGTAATCTATAATCTTTTGATTTGCCTCGTCAATTTGGAAGTGCTTTGCTGTTGATGTATTAACCATTTAGGTGATATGTCTACTGCTTTGCTTACACAGCAGAAGAAAAGAGTCAAATATTGTCCTGGCAATCTAGCTCGAGGCATGCATCTCGCTAGATCTTCTGGCAAATGGTTGGCAACTTAAGAGGAGGATTGCCAGCATCCCTTCCTTTCTGCCCCTTTGCTTAGGAAATTAATGGTTCTTTTCTTAAGGACAGAAGACTTCGATGTCTACTCAAAGTGCTGACCAGGGATTTATACGATTCGAACTCCCAGCTTCTGAAAATGATCAATGGTTTACTATAACCGGATGCCTTGCTAGGCACGTCTCATCAGAATCTGCCCCTGTCGTTCTAAACCGAAGCCTGCCATTTACGTCTCTGTCTGTTTCATCTCGTAATAACACCACTATATATAAATGCTTAGCTTTGACACTCTTTGTCAAAGGCACAAGTTTTTCCAACTTTATTAAAATCCAGCAGATAAAGTCGAAATCAGTTGAGACTAGAGAAGAAGATTTCGAAAAACAAGATCAAATATCTTATATGAACCACTACAGTAGTACTGTTACTATATGGAACCCTAGGTTTCAATGCTATTTCAGCTGTAATGACCTACCATGTCTGTTGGGTTATATAGGTTTGGTGTTGCTGCTACAATAAATAAATTATCGCACAGGCATCATCCGGATGGCAAGAACAAACCAATGCAGATATTTTCCTCATTTATTACACCACCAATGCCAATTTAATTTCTCTCTTAAGCTTTCAGTGTAATTTGCTGCTAATGCATAACGAGATAAAACAAAAAAAATGGTGGCTATGCTTGAGCTCCAGTTTTGCTCAGTCACAGATTCCTTTTGCCCACTGATGACCACAAACATGAAGGCCAGCGCCAATAAAGAGCTGGTGTTACTGGGACTGGAATTCGAAAAGGTTTTGAGTTTGGCAGTGGTTTGCGGATCAAGTGGGTGTCGTTGGTATTGGATTTGGGTGAAGTTCTAGTGGACATGGCAATGGACTCGGGTCGGAATCTGGTGGATATGGAGTCAGGCGAGACTCGAGTCATCTTTGTGGTTTATTCTACTTTTAACCCTATAAACTTCAGGATGCTCAATTTTTTAAGTTGGTTTTATTCTTACTATTATATTCTATTATTTTCCTTCATCATATTATTTTTTTATATATATATTTGATATGAAAATATCAAAAATAAATTTTTTAAAATATAAAAATATTATTTTGATGTATTTTTAAATAAAAAATACTTTAAAAAACAACTACTATCCTATTATCTATATTTTTATATACTTTGATTTTAAAAAAATAAAAAATATATTATTTTGATATATTTATAACTAAAAAATACTTTAAAAAACAATTAATATCAGTTTCAAAACATTCACTAGATCTGAGCAAAACTCACAAGTCCATCTTTTTGGTATATTATACTTTTAACCATATAAAATTTTATATATTTAAGTTTTTTAAGTTTTTTTTTACTATTATATTTTATTATTTTTCTTTATTGTATTATTTTTTATTTAAAAAATATTTGAAAAGCAATCATTATATTCAAAATTAATACTTATATATAATTTTTTTAATTAAGTATTATCTAGCAAGCAAAAAAAAATAATCAAGAGTTATGTCCCTGGAGGTTTGGTTTGACTAGCAAGTCAAATTTCCAAGATATCCAAACAAAGTATTTACTATTCAAAGCATAAAGAGGTTTATCACAAGCAAAGTCTCAACATATATCGTTGTATAAACAAGTACAGAGAGAATGTCCTGGCCAAATTTGCCTAAAAGAAGCGAGGGAGGTGGGAGGGAGAAGCACAAGAGTTGGAAAGGAATGAAAAGAAGTTAAGCATTAGTTTCTTTCTACCTTTTTTCCTCTCTTTCTGTCTCTTTTTACCCCCTTTAGCCAGACTTAACCTGTGGTGGTTTTGGAGATCCTGACGCCAATTTTTGTGGCATCAAAAACCTGACCTTAATTATCCATATATCTTATTCGAGGGGCATCATCAGCAGCATTCCTAAATGCCTTCCAATGCCACAGCTGATGACAATGGTGATTCACTCTTCAATGCCACTGCTGTAGCCATTGACAAAGACAAGAACAGCCAGCATGCTTTTCGTTGGGCTGTTGATAATTTCGCAAGAAATAGCCCAGTTATTGTCCTAATTCATGTCAAGCACAAAAACCATCAATATAGTAGGTACCCTCTTCTCTTTTCTCATTCTATAAATGAGTTGAGGTTTTGTCTGATTGTTTTGTTTTATCTGTTGAGATTCATTCAGAAGTTGCTGATGGTCAGGCTGAGGAGGTGCAGCGGCTTTTCACTTCCTCCCGTGGATATTGTGCCCGTAAAGGGGTAAGCAAAGCTGATGCCACGCATGTAGAATCTGGCCTTATAAGATTATATTATTATAGCTGCATTAAAATGGGATATAAGCTGATGCCATGCATGTAGAATCTGGCCTCATAAGGTTATATATATATTGCCAAATTCAGGTTCGTGTAAAGGAGGTAGCACTAGATCACATTGATGTTGCCCAGGCGGTCGCGGACTACATCAACAGCAGTTTAATTGGAAATATTGTTTTGGGAGCATCAGGAAGAAATGTTCTTACAAGGTCTCTCTCTCTCAAAAATTAGTACTGAACTTGGAAAATCTTTGGTTTATAGAAATTACAATGTACAGTACTAAGCTATCTCATGTTATGGGTGCACAGGAAATTCAAAAACCAAGATGTGCCAACTAGCTTAATGAAAATTGCCCCGGATTTTTGTTCTGTTTATGTAATCAATAAAGGAAAGATCCTCTCTTCCAAAAAAGCACAACGAATGCCTCCTAGTGCACCGCAAAAGACACCATCTATGCCGGCAGTTACATCTCGAAGTCAGCAGGATAATGCTGAACTAGATTCAGGTGGAGTTAGGTAGGAGTTTTTGCTGCACATCGCACTCCTTGTTGATGGAACAGATCCACTGATAGATAAGCAGAGGCTTGACCATCAAAATCTAATACTGCATTGTGTGTGAAGATGCGTTCCTTAGTATACATGATTGAAAAGGAAGCATGCATGTTTATTTTGATAGCCTATCTAAAATTCTCTCTTAATCATATGCCTTGTTTAATGTTACTTTTTTTCTTCTTAAACTAGAGCACATACACGGAAGAGAGAGTGTAGAAGTACAGAACCAGGTGGATTTTCTTCAGACAAGGTCCATGATCTCATTGGAAAACCACAGCATGGGAGAGGAAGAAAGTCCATTCCTAATGTCTCAATGGAAAGCACTGACCCTCCCTTCTCTGCCTCTGATGCATCTCAAAAAACAGGGACATTCGCTTTGGCAATCATGGACAGCTCGGCCCAAGGTTTAGATATTTCTGTTGCTTCAGCCTCCTCTCTGAACGAGTCAAACGCAGTAAGTGCAAAGTGTTCTTCAGTCAACACCAGTAGGTTTGTTTAGGTTGAACGTTTTGTAAATTGTATTCATACAATAAGAATTACTGCATTGTAAAAAATGGATATTGGTAACCTTAGCATTTTTGGATTATGCTTTGCAGGACTTCTTAGAAGCTGAGATGAGAAGACTGAGGCTTGAGCTGAATCAGACCGTGGCAATGTACAGCACAGCTTGCAAAGAAGCACTTTCAGCCAAAAAAAAGGTAGTTTTATACCATCATCGAATGCATCAAAAATTTGAAAGAACATTGCTGTCATTGAACGCAATCCTGCATTTGAACACATTTGCAGTTTCCATGCTCAGTTGGCTGCTGATACCCAGAAGAAACTTAATTGATAGGTTATAAAGAAAATGTTATGAGACGCCACAGCTTAAAGCATCATTAACAAATGTTATGTTTTTCAAACTGGTTCAAAAAGTTTAAAGCTGAAAGTTCTTGATCCAGGCTACTGAACTTAATCAATGGAAGGTTGACGAGGTTCGGAAGTTTGAGGAAACCAAGCTCGCAGGAGAGGCAGCTCTTGCCATGGCAGAGCTGGAGAAGGCCAAGTGCAGAGTTGCCATTGAAGCAGCTGAGAAATCACAGAAACTAGCAGAGATGGAAGCTCGGAAAAGAAAACAGGCGGAGATAAAAGCTGAGCGAGAGACGGGGGAGAAGAATCGTGCTTTGAATGCTTTGGCACACAATGATGTGCGGTACAGAAGATACACTATTGAAGAGATTGAAGAAGCCACGGATAAATTCTCACCATCAAATAAAATCGGTGAAGGAGGATATGGACCTGTGTATAAAGGCAAACTTGATCATACCCCGGTTGCCATTAAGGCTTTAAGACCTGGTGCTGCCCAAGGGAAGAAGCAGTTCCAACAGGAGGTAAGGTAGCAAAATAATCTTCTCAGGATTACAAGTGTGATTGTCTGCACAATCTAATTGAGTCATTCATCTTTAAATACTGGGCTAGTTTTTCCTCTGAACCATTAAATACTGTTCAGAAGCCTAATTATTTTTGGAGCTGTTTAAATTCATGACTGATTTAGCATTCTCGGTAATGTGAGTAGGTTGAGGTTCTCAGCACCATTAGACACCCACACATGGTCCTTCTTCTTGGTGCCTGCCCTGAATATGGAGTCTTGATATATGAATGCATGGACAACGGAAGCTTGGAAGACAGGCTGCTTCAAAAAGACAACACCCCTCCAATTCCATGGAGCACACGATTCAAAATAGCTGCTGAGATTGCCACAGCCCTTCTGTTCCTCCACCACACAAAGCCAGAGCCCCTTGTCCACCGAGACCTTAAGCCAGCAAATATTCTTTTAGACCGTAACTATGTGAGCAAAATTAGTGATGTTGGCCTTGCTCGTTTAGTCCCTCCTTCTATAGCTGATAGTGTCACACAATACCACATGACCTCAGCTGCAGGTACATTTTGTTATATAGATCCCGAGTATCAACAAACAGGATTGTTAACTACAAGATCAGACATTTACTCAATGGGAATAATGTTACTCCAAATCATCACGGCCAAGCCTCCGATGGGTCTTGCTCATCAGGTGGGGAGGGCAATCGAAAGAGGAGGATTTTCAGACATGCTTGACCAAACAGTATCGGACTGGCCTGTGGAAGAGGCGTTAAGATTTGCTATACTGGCATTGAAGTGTGCTGAACTAAGGAAGAGAGACAGGCCAAGTCTTGCCACAGTTATAGTGCCAGAACTTAATCGGTTGAGAGACTTCGGAATGAACTCAGAACAGCAGCAGAGCCGTAGAGTAAGCAGCAGAGGTCGTAGTTGCAGTCCTCTTCCGCATCCTACGTCAACTTCACAGGCAAGGATGTCAAATGCAACTCAGATTGGTCAATATTGAGTAATCATAGAGACACCAATATTCAACTTGTTTAAACTTTAAACTCGGTTGTTTGTTAGTAAGGTGCTGGGATGGATGATATAGAGCTGCAAAATTTGTAGGAATCAGGAGGACAAAATAAGGGACCTTTTGATGCTAAACAAAACTACAGGTCATGACACTAGAGAAGTTGAATTTGATCACCCCAAAATTACCTAATCAACTACAAGGATTCTTTTCACTGCTCATTTTCCATATTGGGCCATAGCATGCGTTGGTTTCTGAATGCATCTATTTTCTAATGTGCTGTTTTGATGCTAATTAACCAGGAGAAAGCACGTAATTGATGCTAATTAACCAGGAGAAAGCACGTACGTCCTGTAGTTAAGGCCTAACCTACATGAACCAGCACCAGAAAGCTGCTTGCTGATAGAAAAGAACGAAGTGTTCATAAACCAAAGAGACATGGAAATTCAAGGATGTTTGTAATGTGAGTTCTGATATTTTTGTAAGAAAACAAGATGAAACAAAGAGCCATCTATCAGAAATGATGGGAAACAAGAACCGTGAATCTTCACTCTCTTGCTAATGTGGCTTCTGTATTCCATTACTTTTGTTTCTCCAGCACAATAGACAGTTATTTTGTTTATCTTCTAATACTAGGCGGAGGTTGAAAGTACCTTTGAGACAGTGAATAGAGCAACAAAAAGGTTAAAAGGTCAAAGGAAATTTTATCTTTCCTCTTAACTTGGATATCAGTTTTATGTAATCAATGCCGGTAATTTTTCTTTGATATTTTTTTTTTTCAAAACTACGACTGAGACATTAACTGGAAAATAGGGTTCCTTGTAGTAATATTGAACACAAGCACAAAGGAGTATGATTACCGCTTCCTCATCTGAACTTTGAAAGATCAAGAAGACTGAACAAAGCCACAAAAGAACATAAAGAACCATCTCACAATTAATAGATCGAAAGGTTGTTAATTAGCGTAGAAAATATGTCCATGATAGTGGGGACGGTCCACGTAATCAATTTTGTCCCAAGGACGGAAGCATTCAAGATGGGACGGCACCAATTAATTCATAATTAACGTTGGTGCTACATGGGAGATAGAAGTCACTAGAACCTGGAGTGGGAGAGAAGATTCAGAAGCCCTATCCTGAAAGAAAAGAACAAATAAAGAAGAAAGGCATAAAAAGTGATAAAGTGAAGAGCGAATTAGTGCCCTCAAAACTGGATTATGATCAGAGAAAGGTATAGAAGAAAGTACGAATGGGATTGTCAAACAAGTTTTGCTTAGGATTCCTTCCCCCACGAAAATGAAAGAATACAAAAATACAAGCTCCAAACTCCAAAGAGATGATAAAGTAATGATCACAGTGCTTTAGCTTGATACTTAATTATCATGCCAAAATACTGCATTATAAAATAATGCAGGAACAGTTATGCTCAGCTAGATCTTTGAATTAAGAGTTTTTAGGTAAGTGGGGAACAATGTTGCAATGTCAAATGAAAAGTCTTGATGATTTCATCATGTCTCAGCCATGTAGGTCCAACAATGCGTGTTCTGTCTATTCGGATATGCATCCATTTCAGACCAAAAGAAGAAAAATTTGTACCTTCAATGATCTTGAAACTAGCTAAGCTCTCTGTACAGCACTCTGATATATTCTGAAGGCATCAAATTCGGGCACTTGACTGTAAGGTCCCTTCAATTAAGGGCAAGTTTGGCTCAATTTACTCCATCCTGGTTTATTAAATTATCACCCCATTCATTGGTGAATCCAGCCCTCTGCAGACCAAAGACTAATAAAGGTGTAGAAGTGAGGGCGTCTCCTTTACAGCAATACACCCCTCGACCAATAAAGAAGCATCTAAAGAAAATGTTTTTAAAGGAGCCATATACACGCTTGTAGAGCTAAAAAGGAGCTTATGTTGGCTGTATTTTGGTTCTTTATTAGGTCACAAGGAAGACAAGAACAACAAGTTCGTGAGTCAGGATTGACAAAGCCACTAACATCATAACCTGCAGATTCCTTGATTCAAGGTTGTCCAATGCAACTACAAGAGATGGGCTATGTCAAGGGTCCGCTAACATCTCCAAGAGGAAGATGGTTTACCTTGTTTTTCAAGATAGTGATTGTGTTGGAAATGGTCATGTTTGCTATAGCGAACTCTGATGCTGATCCAATGGGAGAACCTGCGGCGGGTTTACTTTGCATAAGTGATTGTGTTTCATGTCCAGTCATATGTTCACCACCTCCTCCACCACTCCTCTACCATCCATCACCACCATCCCGCCATTCTCCATCTCCTCAACATTCCTACCACTCCCCACCACCGCAGCCGCCGCCGCCTACATCACCCCCATCACCACCAGCTTATCATTCACCACCGCGGTCGCCACAAGCACCGTCATGGTATCCTATATGGGGCACTCCTCCACCCCCTGTTTATCATTTCAACACTCCTAACGGCCAAGCACCCCCTGGGAAGGGACTGTACCCCTATCCTTACTACTACTACTATTCCTCAAAGGCCTCTTCTTTTTCTCTCCATGCTTCCCATTTCTTTTTATTTGGAGTCATCCATGCTGTCTTCTTCCTGTTCTAGTTGCAAAAGGGATGGTGAAAACTGAAAAGTTTGCTAGTAAATTATTTTATAAGGGGAAATTTGAGGGATCCCATGGCGGTAGAATTGTGAAAAACTAATTACTACTAATTATGTTGTTTATTAATTAAATATATATTTTAAAGTTTGCAGTAATGCTGTTGATTTTGTCAAGAATGATGTTACTCTTTCCTCTTGTTTCTGCATTGCTCAATTCTAATTTTACGATGCAAGAGAAAGCATATATTGCAAGTTAGCATCCATGAAATTTTTTTACCATCAATGGAGCCCTTTCTTTACTCTTGTTGGAGGTCAATCTGCAAATGGAAACGCCACCGAGTAGTCATCTTCTCGGGTTTTCGGTCGAAGGCCAAGATACAACATGGCCGAGTTTTATGGATGTCTTCCGGGGGCATGCTCGTATCTGTGCTTTTAGTGCTAAAGATGTTCAAGAGTCTAAAGCAAACCCGGCCTATTCCGATGGGTCGATTGGTAATCTAAAACCAAAATTTAACTATATTTTATTTGAAATTAATTTAGATCGAGTCTAATAGTTATGCTCTAAAACATGAAAGACAAGTTTGCTTCATCTAATATACTGCCCCCTCGCTTTCCCTCCCGACGTCACCAAGCACGCCCATGTTTCTGGCCGACTTCTATTAGATACATGCTTGGATATATTTTTAGTTTTGGTATGCTAGAACCGCTCATCACCCAAGTGTCTGTGCATGTCTTTCCTTGCAGAGGTGCCCCATTCCTTGCGAACAAATATTTTCTGTTAACATCTTACCTCAAAGAGCACAGCCAATCTATCAACCCACTCACTGGCAAATGACACAACAAGCACCCTAATCAATGATGAGCATGATCACTTTATCAATATTATTATTGGGTTCCTAATATACACACTAAAAATAAAAAATAAATAAAAATAGAAGTTCTAATAATTTCATTAGATAAATTTGAAGTTATTTTAGGGTTTGTATAAAAATTACTTGAATATTATATGTTTTTTTATTTAAATAATTATTTTAAAACTTAGTTATTGCAAGCTATAAGTTATCCAAATATTAGGTTTTTAATGGTTATTTACATAAACAACTAATGAGAAATCTCTTAAACTCTTTTGTGACAGAGAAAAAAAATTATTTTGTCTTTGAGTATTAACTTTTTTTATGTGTTTTTTAAGTGTTATACGTAGTACCATGCATAGTACCATGCACAGAAAATAAAAGGTTTAGTCATTCTATTTATAAAAAAAACTTAAAAAATTCTATAAATAACAAAAATATCAATTTGCCTCCTGAGTGATATCATATATATTATTTTATTATAATTATAAAAATATATTCAATCAAGTTCTTATTTCTAGAGTTATAATTTTCTCTATGAATTATTTTATATTTTTCAATTTCTAAAACTTATTTACAATTAAAACATACTTGATTAATCATCTCATTTTAGTTTTTAACAAAATATTTATATGTGTGTGACCCATTAAGTTTTTTAATAAGTTAACTCAAATAAAAATTAAAATTCTAAATAAAATAAGATTAAATAAATAAATTTATTATTTAAATTAATTAATTTATAATTGAAGATCAAATACAATGTCTAGCAATTTGTCATAATTCTCAAATATTAGAAAAGTTATAAGTGATTTGAATTAACATTTCAATGATCAATTTCTCAATATAATTATTATCTCTTTATCTATAATATTCTGATTTAAACTTTATAGCATTAAGTATGTTTACTCTATTAAATCTTGTTTGTTTTCAACACCATAGTTATTAATTCTTTAAATAAAATTTGAAATTATTTTTATATCTCATTCCATCTTACACAAGAATTTACAATAAATATTATTTAAGAACATATAAAATATTTTTTTCTAATTCACGTAGGGTGATGAATCCTCTTTTGATCACTTATATATCTTTATATAATCCATGCTATATTTAATATCTACTTGTTTATTGTCCCTAGTTAGGATAACATGTAGGATAATCATAACATAATTTTTTTTTTTACATAAAATGACTTGATGATTTCAAATCTAAGAATCACTCATATAACCATCATGTGAACCTTTATATATACACAAGTGATCTTTTTATATGAAATTCTCATACAGGTCAATTTAATATGCATGTCATCTGATAATCATCTATATATTAATTTTAAATATCTATCGTATATTAGTTTATAAGAATAATTACTTCTTTTCATTAAAGATAAAAAAATATATATCTGTCTCAACAACTATAATTAATATCTAGTTTTAATAAAGAATTAATTAGGACTATTTAAAAACAATATTTTAATACAATAAAATTTTTATAATTATAACTTTATTTTTTTTACAAAATATTTTTATCTTTAAAACTTTATCTTTACTCTAGATTTATAAACCTTTATTAATAATTAAATATGTTTTAATGACTAAAATTAATATAACATATAATCAACTAATTAGATATATAACATATATATTGATAATTACAACAACCAACAACCTATCTATCACGAGAACTTCACACATCACAAGGCATCAACAACATCACCTTTTATAGGATAAAATAAGATAGTATAGTTAAGATTTATAAATAAATATTTGTATCATCAAATAAATAAATAAAAGCTAAAACACAATATAAAACAAATCTTACTTTAAACACAAAGCATAGTGAACACCATATAGCCATATTATTCCTACTATATTCTTCGTATCTTCAAAACTTGTTTTTGCAAAAAAAAAAAACAATGAAAGTTCACTCATCAACTTATAAGATCAAAAATCAAGTCTAACCATGCACGCCTATCACCTTCCTCTGCCTTAGAGGTTCAGATTTTACCATGCACGTCTGTCACCCCCGCGGTGCCTTACCTGTTCACTGGGCTTGCAGGATGTTCAGTGGACCGTGTGGATTAGTCGTGGTACGCGTAAGCTGGCCCGGACACCACATGTAAATCAAAAAAAAAATCAAGTCTAACCAACTATAAAGGTGGTGGCCAAATGGTAAAAACTTAGAACTAAGAGGTTTGTTGTCTCTGTGATCTCATATTCGAGTCATTGGTTGCTCATATGATGGCTACTGGAGATTTACATAATCGTTAACTTCAAGGCCCGTTGGATTAATCGTGATATGCACAAACTGGCTCGGAGATCCACATTAATCCTAAAAAAAAATCAAGTCTAACCACTCTATCACTCTATAATTATAATCATGAAAAGCTAACTCTAGCCGTAAGTTTTCATAAAATTTAATGTAATATAATTTTGTGATACCTCAAGATTTGGTAAGGCTGTGGCCTATTCTGCCTTCGGAAAATTATTCTCCACTTTCTAAAGTCTCCGTTTGTGGATGATCTTTATAACCACACACAAAAAAAAGAAAGACAGAACATTCTTGATAGAGATGGTCTTTCATGTATGATATTAACAACTAATTAATCGAAATTAGGACTTTAGAAATTCACTCTAGGGTAAATTTCAATTTGTATTTAAGGTTTATATGTTATCTTAACTCCACTTAAAACTTTTTATTTAAATTAATTATAGCTTTCAAACAATTTGTTTCAATTACGTCCATATCTTCACTGCTAATGCCTGGAATATTAATGTATATGAGCTTTGGCCCGAAAATTGTTCGGTCTAGTTGTAAAAAATCCCTGGAGGATCCAGGTTGGTCTTGGATTGCATGCTCTCAAAGATAGATTGGTAAAGCCAAATCTCTAGTTTTTTTTTTTTGTTCCTTTTTTGTCATGATTTTTTTTTGGATATAATAAACACGCATGGGCCAGACGTTATAATGCTGTTATTTTATTTTATTAAACTGTATCACATGAAAAACATCTAAGATGGTGCAAGACACCATGAAATTAAAATTAAAATTCTTGTATTTTAAACTAAATAAACTGGATTTTTTTAATAATCTAATTCAAGTAATTAAATTGTAAATATAAATTAATGTTATTATATAATTATATAAGGAAAGGAAGCCGGGAGATGCCTCAGTTACTGCTTATTGTCAACTAGTTTGATCACTCAGGCTGCTATTCTACAAGGTAGAACATTTTTTTCTCAACCCAAAATAAGTGTTGACATTATTAACCTTTTTATACCATCATTTTTTTTGGCTATATATATATATATATAATAATAATAATAATTGTGTAGATTACAATAAATAAAAGAAGTTGCCTCCTAGAAAAAAATTTTAAATAACTGTTTCGATTTGAAATTGAACCCATGAATTTTAATTACTTTGAATAAATAAAATTAAAATTTGTTTTATTAAATCAAATATTAACTTAATTTCAAAACTTATTCTTAACATTACAAGAATATTATATAAATTAAATGGAAAAAAAATATCAAACTCAATCTCAAATTAACTTAACCTAAAAGCATTAAATTAATTGAGCCTTCATAATCTTTTCTAACAAGATTTTTCTTTTGTTTTTTAATCTTTGAATGACAAGACGAGGATGGGTGCATGCTGACTGCAACGGACAGAATACGATCACAAGGACCCGGTGCCAAGACGTTGCCCAACAAAACAAGCCAGCCCCGTCACCAGTCACCGGAACCCACAAAACAAAACCATCTCCCTTCCTTTCCTTCCACCAGATCCAGACAAACGAACTCAATTACACAAATTAACATTTCGATATGCTCTTCTCCGGTCAATTGTAATTCAACAGATCTACAATCTCCTCTCTAACAAAGTCCAAAACCCTAAGCAATCCATCTTCATCCAAAATTATGGAGATAACAGAAAACGGACAAGACACGTCATCGGAGGTTACGAGTCTCCTCCCTCTCGCCTCCGTTTCTCAACAACCTTACGTATCTGAGCTTCTCTCATTCACTCTCGATCGCCTCCACAAAGTACGTTACATTTTTTTTTTGAAATTATTATTATTATTGAGAAAGCTAACTGAATCTGTTATTGGTGGTTGAAAAAGGAGCCAGAGTTACTTCGGGTAGATGCGGAGAGAATACAGAGGCAAATGCAGGAGGTAGCGGTGGTGAATTACCGTGCCTTTATTGCAGCGGCTGATTCTTTGCTTGCTATTCGACAACAAGTTTCTTCTATTGATAACCACCTTGAATCTCTGGTACTTCTCTTGATTTTAGTTCATTGATTGATGCATTGCAAATGTAAAATCCGAAGTGATCAGCGATTAATTTGTGATTTGGAAGGAATTAAGCATTATAAATACATGATTTGATTAGTACTACTTCACGGATCAATAAATAATTTGCTGGTTCTAAATGCATGTGTGATGATGAGAAGAGAGAGCTGTTAAGAGTATTTTCGTTGCCAGTCAATAGTGAAGCATTTTTCACTCGGCACGAGATCGCTAGCTTATTCTGAATTTATTTTGAGAAAGTTCTAAAATTTGATTGCAATGCCAAGGAGGATTCATTCGGTATCAGGAAGGTTGGACAGTTTCTTTTAAACTGTGAAAGAGTTTTCTGGATGTGGTACCCTGGTATTACTGGAGTTTTTTACAAATTAAGATTAAGGTTTATGTATGATTCTAGAAAATTCTTTTTTCGTTATAGGTATTTAATATGAAGTAGTTACTGAATATTGTCTTAGTAACCTTTGTATATGTGTTTTTCAAGTGCTTTTAAGAATATGGATTCTTTATAAATCGATGTTTAGTTTGTTTGTTTTTTCATGGCAGATAACTGAGATCCCAAAGCTGACATCTGGTTGCACTGAGTTCATTGAATCTGCAGAAGAGATTTTGGAGAAGAGGAAGATGAACCAAACATTGCTAGCAAACCATAGTACATTGCTTGATTTGCTTGAAATCCCTCAACTTATGGACACGTATGTGTTTTACACATTCAATAAGGTCATGCGTTATAGTTTAATCAATGTGTAACATGGTAGATATGGTGTTTCTCAAGCTTCTACCGTAGACGAACCCTTAGTGCATTTCTTGATTGGTAGTGTTGATTGGCCATCATATGCATTTTAAACTATGTGCAGCGATCCAAGTGTACAAATTAAGTTGGGAACTAAGAAACTGTTCTAACTTACCTGATTTACCATTTAATTAAACAATGCAATTGACTGATCATGGTAAGTTTAGACACTTCTTAGAAGGTGAAATTTGCTTGCCCTTGGAAGACTGAGATAGGAAGAAGAATTTGTTGCACCTAGATGGAGAGGAACTTGGAGGATACGGTCCTCATTTTTATTTTTGTTATTCTCTGGGTGTTTTCAATGGAATATGTTACTGTTGCTTTCTAAGAATTTTGTGCAGTTGTGTGCTTGTGTGGCAAGCATACTTTTCTTTGGAAGGAAAATTTAAAGAATTCTTAACAAATTGATATTTTATCCTGAAAAGTGTATTAAAGATTATTAAAAACTGGATAGGACCTGGCAGTTGATTGGGACCTGATATGAAAATGGCTGATGATTTTCTAATTGTAGTATGGCACCAAAAACTTCAACAATTCCTGTTACTTTGCAGGTGTGTACGGAATGGAAATTATGATGAAGCCCTTGACTTGGAAGCATTTGTTTGCAAACTCTCAACCATGCACCCCAAGTGAGTGATGTGCATGTCAAATGATATTATGTTTTCCATTTCTTTTGTGAAAGAAAGCTTACTTGGAATCTGTTTATCTCTGAAAGATTGCCTGTTATTCAAGCACTGGCTGCAGAAGTTAGGCAGACCACCCAATCTCTTCTTTCTCAGCTTCTTCAGAAACTTCGCTCTAATATTCAGGTATTGTGCAGCAGTCAAATAAAATGCAAATATTCAGGCTTATGAGATGTTGAACAAAATGCAACTCAATTGTTATATGCTAAGGATTGGATTTAATTACACAATTTTTTGGTTGTGCCATAAAACTGCAGCTGCCTGAATGCCTCCGAATTATTGGATATTTACGTCGCATAGGGGTATTTAGTGAGTATGAAATGCGTTTGCAGGTAAACTCACAAATTTCTTTTGTGTACAGTACTGATTTGCTATTCTAGGGTTATGCTAAATACAATTCTTTTTAACATTTCCAGTTTAATATGCTACTGGATTAGATACCATGTAAGTTGATTGTATGCTTTCTTTAATAGATAATATGATTGCACCTGACAAGATTTATTTTTTGTCCCAGTTTCTGAGATGTCGCGAGGCATGGCTTACTGGTATTCTTGAGGATCTGGACCAACGGAATGCTTATGAGTACTTGAAAGGGATGATAAATTGCCATAGAACACATCTTTTTGATGTTGTTAACCAATATCGAGCAATATTTGCTGATGATACCTCAGGGAGTGAAGAAAACTATGATGGTGGACTTCTTTTTAGTTGGGCTATGCATCAGATTACCTCACACCTTAAAACACTTAAAATCATGCTCCCAAAGATAACCGAGGGCGGGTCTCTGTCAAATATTCTCGACTCATGCATGGTAAGAATCTTGCATTGATATTGGATAATTGCATTTGTTGTAGAATTCCTTTGAGCCTTTGCTGTAAAAATTTATGCGTGTGCGTCTCTTTGATAATTTAAACTTTCTGGTAGACTGTCATCATTCTCCTAGCTTTTTTTGGGTCACGGAAACAAGTCTCCTTTTCTATTTTTTCTTATGAAAGATTGAATGAAAACATGTGTTTCCCTATTTTCTAGCTCACAAGAGTGCATTATCAGCCCTTATTATAGAAGCAAATTGTATTTAGTTAGGGTCTTGACACTTTCTGCATGCCAAATTTGATAGTGTGTTACATTTTTTTTATTGACAGTATTGTGCAGTGGGACTTAATTGGGTCGGGCTGGATTTTAGGGGCTTGCTTCCACCTCTTTTTGAGGAGTAAGGATACATCTTTTGTTTTATATTATTTATTTATTCTCTCTCATGTTTTCCCTTTGCAAAAGTTGATTTTGGTTATGTTGCAGGGCAGTTCTTAATTTATTCTCTAAGAATATGAATACAGCAGTTGAGAATTTTCAGGTATATGTCAAGCGTGCTGAAGTTTGGGTTTTCTTTCTTACGGCGGCTTGAGTTTTTTTCCTCATGTTTCTTCTGAACTGGTTATTAAGAACTTCATAGTCTGGTAGTTTTATTTTCCTTCAAGCTTCTTATTGCCTGGTATTCGAAACTTGATGTCTTTACTCCAGCTAGTTTTGGATTCACATCGTTGGGTTCCATTACCAGCAGTTGGTTTTCCATCATATAGCATTGGTGAAGAACAGCAAGAGGATGTGACCCCACCGTCTTATCTCATGGAACATCCACCTCTTGCAGTGTTCATTAATGGTAAGTTTGAGATGCACTTCTAAACATACACTCTCCTCTTTTGTGAATTTCAGTTTTGTAGCAGATTAAGTTTATAATGCAATACAGTTATGTTACAAAAGCTGAATTATTCAGAATTCATATTAGATATTTGAGTTTCAAATACAATCTTGTTGATAAATGATACATGATATTCTGAAAGATAGATGGACCTGCACAATGACAACAATGATTCGTACAAATCATTGACTTTTGTCTGTGATATAACTGAGATTGAGTGTGTTCTCAGGGAACAGTAGACTGAATTCCAGGAATGCATGTATGGTTGCTTGAAAAAAATAGAGCTTTGGCATTTCAGAGCATTGCTTGTTCTTTGGCACTGACTGCTGTGTCTTTCTGATGGGTTAGGTGTATCTGCTGCAATGAATGAGCTGCGTCCTTGTGCCCCAGTAAGTTTGAAGCATGTGCTTGCTCAAGAACTGATTAAGGGATTGCAGGCTGTTTCTGATTCTCTATTGAGATATAATGCAACTCGGATGCTCAGAGACAATGAATCCGGGCTTTTTCTCTCACTTTGCCGGTCATTCATAGAGGTGCCATTGAGTTATACCCGGGTTGATTTGATGCTCAGTGAATGGAATTTACAACCTTGCATTCTTACAAACCCTTGTTGCAGGTTGCTTACCCACATTGTGCCACATGCTTTGGTCGCTGTTACCCAGGAGGAGCTGCTCTTATTATGGATGCGAAGAACTTGTATGATGGAATTGGCCGTTTGCTGGCAACTTCTTCTAGAGAGCTGGAAAGACCTGCCTATAACATACAGGGAAAGAAGATAACAGAAAATGGGGACCAGCTTGTGGTGGAAAATGGGGTTACTCCAGAGGTAGAACAATCAGGGGTTGCTATTGCTGATGAAAAAGATCAGATAAGCCCCACTGTACAAATTGATGAAAAGCATGGTGATTCTGCAGCATCTGTGTGAGAAATTCAACCTTGTCATACATGCAGGAAAAGAAGAACAAACAGCGGTAAATGCCAATCACTAGTATGCTTTTCTTCATTCGTTTTATCTTCTGAATTGTATCTCGCCATTTGTTATATCATGTCAAGTGATGATTATTATGATTTTTGAAATATTAGTTGTATGATTACGAGAGGAAGGATTGTTTCATTAAGGTGGGCACAATAAAGCAAAATGTTTATAGGCCTAGATGTTGTAACATTCATAGCAAGGCACATTTTATGTCCCCTCTTTTTAGGCGAATACCAGTAAAAAATGGACAAGTTTTGATACTTTTTTTTTTTATGGAAATATTTTGATTTATGGTGTGCAGATTTTAGCTACCTTTCACAATCAAGGTGGCGTAACCCTTATTCAGATTGATTAAATGGCCTGAATGTTAGCAAAGTATCTGCCCAGATTATAGCACTCACAGCCTTCTTTGCCTCTCCACGGCCTGCTGCTTGCCTTTTCTCACCTGCAGGTTAGGAAGCTGTAATAAATAATGTACGTCCGTAAAACAGAACAAGTGCTGCACTTGAAGTTGCAACGGAAAATTGAAACTATTGCATTGAAAAAAAAAAGAGTATTGGAGAGTCTGATATGATGGGGAGGGTGGGTGTTAGATGTGTCCGAAGATTGGTCACAATATAATAAACCATCCAACTTTGCAAAAATGGTTCTCTAATTAACTGGAAGAAATATACTTGGGATAACTGAAAACAGAGAGTGTAGAGAAACCTCTTGAAATCTCTATCGCGATGTTTTAATCTCATGGCTGATTAATTAGCGGTGGCAAGATATGTTTTTTTATGAAGTTTATTAATTAATCCTACCAGCTTTACTTCGTCTGCTCTCTATTTTATTTATCTCCCACAAGTCTATTCACGTTTGATTGAACCAAAAAACAGCCATTGTCCTGTTCTTTCTATGATCCATGTTGGATCACTTTTTCTTCTTTTAATATAAACAAATATTTAGATATTATTAACTTGCTTTTTAATAAAAAATAAAATTATATGAGATTGATCTGATATAATTCAACTCACTTGGCTAAAAACTTGGGGATGTTTTAGGTGATATCATAACTAATCACTTGGCTAAAAACTTAGCGATGTTTTAGGTGATATCATAACTAATCACTTGGCTAAAAACTTAGCGAATAATTAGTTTTATGATTACTAAAAATTCAAATTAATTTTCAAAGTACTGGAATAATTAGTTTTATGATTACTAAAAATTCAAATTAATTTTCAAAGTACTGGATAAAGGATTGATTATAGAATATAAAAGTAATTAACTTGATCATATATGTTTTTTTGGCTCTTGTTTGTGTCCACTGGTATAAGAACTCATCAATTCCTGATGGTTTTGGTTTCTTGATCGTAGAGCACATGTATTAGAATTTAACTATTCCTAATGGTTAGTTGTAAAGTGTTGTTAAATATTTATGGCTAAATGAGATCATAGAGCAAGATGTATTCGTTACAGGAGAGGTGATGATGTTTTTTTTAAACACAAGTAATACAAAAAAGAAGATGAATATCTTATAGTCAAGGATATTTTAGTATTTAAGGATAAAATAGTAAACTTACTCATTACTCATATTTCATGTGAATTCTTAATAATAGACTAAACAAAACACATTGTTAATAATTTTCACTTTTAATCAAGCACAAATATTATACTTTTAGCAATTACATTCCTAGTAATTATATTGTTATGTTATGTTTAATATTGTGGTATAAGGTGTTTTTTAAAATGTTTTTTATATGAAAATATAATAAAATTATTTTTTTAATATTAATATATCAAAATCATAAGAAAAAAAACACTAAAAAGCATAAACTCAATGTCTTTTCAAGTAAAATACTCTTTAAAATTCACCAAAATAAATAAATTAGCACACTCTAAAATACTTGATAATTAGCTTGTTATGTTGTGGGTGTAACTAAAAATTTTTTGAACACGATAAAGACTTTTCAAACAACAAAAACTTTTTAATAATATCATTAAACTTTACAAAGTTAGTTAGCTTTGAAATCTTATGACTTTTGTTATTGCTTAATATGATCTTCAAATCATATTACCTGAGAGTTATCTTTAATGAAATATTTAATTTGGTATGTTTGAAAATAACCTAGATAAATAATAAAAATATAATTTAACTTATTTTAATTTTTTAAATGATATTAAAAAAATATTAGAATAATAATATATTAGATTAACTTTAGTTAAATAGTCGAACTCGAAACTCATGTTATACACTCTATTGGGTTTAATAATTTTTTATGTAAATTTAATTAATTAATTAATTATATAATAAAAAATATTCAAAAAAATCAAGCATCAATCCAAAACCTATACATTTATTTGAGATTATGATAACATTATCAAAAATAACTCAAAAAAATTATTAAACTCAATTTTTATTATATTTGTTTAATTGAGAAACAAAAAGATGCTATTTATACTTTATAAAATAAATTAAAAAAATATTTGGATCTATAAATAAAAAAATAGTTGTTAACAATAATTAAATATTAAAGCAAGAAGTTAATATTTATATTACAAATAAAAGATGGATATACATACAAATATTTTACACTGAATGTCCTTTTTATTTTAAAGATTTTTATTCATTTTATCTCAACAATTAATTATTGTTGCTAAAAATAAATAATTTTTGTTTTTATATAAAAGCTTTATACAAATACAACTAATTCATATAAAATATAAAAGGAATAAAATTTAAGACAAATTAATTTAATTTTTTTAAAATATCATGCAACTAAAAAATATAAATGATAAACCACTATTTTAAAAGCAAGACCGATTCAATAAAAACAATCAATGAAAAGAGGAAAAAAAATAAATCCAATCACGACTTTTTTCTCGTGTCATAAAAAGATCATTCGTGCTTTTTGATGAAGCATACAACTTGTAGCCTACTAGGCTGCTACCTAAAATCTGGGCGTCATTGTTATGCAAAGAAATCAAGGTTTGGTTTAAAAATTTATTTTTAAACTATTTTCATCTAAAATATCTCATAATTATTATAAAAATCTTTATAAATCCTCTACCAACTCCCTAAAATCAAAATCACTAAAATAATTAACTTAATTTTAAATATCTTTTTCAAAAAATTTCCCAAAAATACCAAAATTAAAATAAAAAAACATCTTCAACATAATTAGGTTAATTTCTAGTCATTTCATAATCTTTAGCCATTTTGTTTATTGTTTTCGTATTGATAAGTTAAAAAAATAAAATAAAATCAATCAAACAGAAAAATAAAATTTTTGGTGATTAAAATGTTATTAAAAAAATTAACCAATTTAGAAAAAAAAAGATTTTAATTGCATATTGCTTTTTTAAAAAAAAAACAGAGGGAACTTTTAAAAATTAGAAGCTAGAAGGTAGTAGAAGTTTTAGAAAAATTAAGAAAATAATAAATGAATGTGAAATATTTTATAAATTAAATATAAGAAAATTAAGAAATATAAACAAATGATTAGACACAAAAAGAAAGAATTAGTAAAAAGATTAGACACAAAAACGTCCCCGCACTGGAAACACTCTTCCTTATCCTTTCAAAAAGAAGGGGATGTTACACGTGTCTTTAAATAAAAAAAAATAGAAAAGAATTCGGGCCATTGTTTGAGCCCAACTGTTTTGTTTAGGCAATTTTTTTAATCTCCTTCAGATATGGGCTTATTTCTTAGCAGAAGCCCTTTTATTTTATGGGTCCAATTGGTTTAGTATTTTCGGAGCACATGGGCTAATATTAAAGATTTGGATCTTTAATTAGATTTGAGTTTAAATATTTATTTTGGGTTTAAAGCGTGGGTTAATTGTTTGATTTATTCCATTTATTCGGTTTGCTTCTTAACTTGATGGTGGATCATTATGGATTGCATATCTTTTATTATTATTAAATGAGATACGTGATGAATAAATAGTCTCCTATGAGTCCATGTGTTCAATTAAAATGGTCATCTTTTTTACAGCCTTTTTTTATGTTTTTTTTTTCTAGAAAAAACCAATAATGTTCCTGATATTTTAATACAAAAAATATTAAGAATTATAAAATTATGTATAAGATATATTCTTGATATTAAAAAAAATACAAAAATTACATTTTGATTTTAAAATAGTTAGATTTAACTTGTAAAGTCATTATCTACTCTGTTGATATTAAATTATTTTTACAAAAAAACAAACTAATAATTACAAAAACACAATGTTGTCTCAATAACAACTAGACAAATAACTTAATGTAGATAAAGTGTATTATATGTGACATTATCTTTTCTGTATAAAATTAATTCATTTATCTTGTTTTTTAAAATCAGTTTGAATTTTTAATAATTTAAATATTAAATAATAACTCCAAGATTTTTTAATCAAAAAATTAAAAAATTATTTATATTTTTCACTTACTCAAATCTCGATCCAAAAAAATAATAGTTGTGACATCATATATGTGCAATATAAATAAATAAAAAAATCTCAACAAAATCTTATCTATTTTTCGAAACATGTTTACATTAAAAATAATCACTATTAAATTTTTATTATTTAATAAAATTATTGATACAATTTTTTTTCCAACTTTCCATTGGCTTTACTCTTTTTAGATCACATTCTCTCTCTCTCTCTCTCTTTAAACTCAAGAGTTCAAGATTTGTTTTTTAAGATTTACCATGATTTTTTTTTATTTTCATCCTCCTTTGTTGAATTGGTTTTTTTTTTGAATTAATTTTTAATAAACTGATGTTAATTTGATACTAAAAGATTGCAATTAAAAAAAAAATTGGAATGAAAATGAATTTTTTTACGTACGGTTTTACCTATATGTTTTATTAGAATATTTTGTAATGTAATTGTAATTGACATCTGAAATGGGCAGAATTTTTCCTTTCCATGCTAGGGGTTTTAGTGTGCAGATGCGACATTAACAAATTACAAGTAAATTGGTAAAGGGATGACATTGAAAAAAGGAAACAATAGTACAAGGACGAAACCCCTCTGCTGGGGCTCAAAAAACAAACCCTAATTTCAGAAGTCTCTCCGTCTCCGTTGCCATCTCGCACTCAATTTATTCCTTTCTCCACATCTCATTTTTTCTGTTGTAAAGGTACAATTTTATTCATTTACTCTATCGTATCTTTTCGTGTTTGATTGAATGAAAAGCTGCACCTTATGCTTAACTTTTCCTTGATTTGTGATTAAAGTGTTTGAATTTTCTGTGAAGGGCTGTGCAATGGAATCCAATGTGGAACAGCAAAGCCCATCTCAGAAATTTCAAATATACTCTACTGCTAACACTGGTGTCACTCCCTTCTGGAGAGGTCTCTCTACATTTCTTTTTCTCAAAAAGACAAAATTTCTTACATAAAAATTCGTTAGTTATTTTAATTAAACTCTGTATGTTTTGTTTCTGGGCAGAAAAGTATGAAAGGGATGCTAAGAAGTATTGGGATGTTTTTTACAAGCGACACCAAGACAAAGTAAGCATCCTTGGTCATTTTTATATTTTCTGCTGGGATAATTCAATTTCTCAATTCGTTTTTAAAGTATTATGCTTGAAGGGACTTGGTGCGATTCTGAGTTATTTTTATCTCGTGTAAGAAAGTTTTGAACTTATTATGGTTTGTGAGTTGCACTAGTGGTCTAATTTACTTTCGGTATTATGGATATTGATTATCATTGTTCTTCAGTTTTTTAAGGACCGTCATTACTTGGACAAGGAATGGGGTCAATATTTTGCAGTAAGTTGAAAAAAGATAACTTTTTTGTTTATCATGATGGTTGGCTGAATTTTGTAATCATGTGAAATTATTGACATTATTGATTTGGGATTTTGTAGGGCGAAGAAAGAAGAGTTGTTCTTGAGGTAAACAGAAAAAATCCTTCTCTGCACAATGACCTTTCTAATCCACACTATTTTGGTTATTGATAACTCCTGCTGATAAACAGCTTGGCTGTGGAGCTGGGAACACCATTTTTCCTCTTGTTGCTACCTACCCTAATATTTTTGTCCATGCATGTGATTTCTCACCGCGCGCTGTTAACTTAGTTAAGGTCTGATCTCTTACCCTTTACTAGCTGATTTATTGCAACGATGTATGATTGAACATATTCAAGAATTTTACTATTTCATTTTGTTTTATTTTTCTGTGAGAAGTAACTGTATCAATCAGAACTATACATTGGATCTGGCACTTATGTTTTATGAAGGTAAAGTTTTAGAACTGATAGTGTGGTTAAAATTTATTAGTCTAAAATTTTAAATTTCTGCATTATTGACACTGTTCTCTTGATGAATTGACGATGGGCATTATATGCTCAGGTAGCTGCGATAGTATTTATCTAAGAAATTCTTCTGCTCCTAATTCTGGCATCAAGCATCGCAATTGCAGCTGTCCTGACCCATGTCCGTTACATATGTAACCAATATTGACTCATATATCCTAATTCTTCTTGCATAAGCCCCCACCCTCTCTCTGAATATAGTGAACCACCATTTTTGTTTTCATATATGTCTCCACTATGAAGAAAATATGATAGATTGCATTATAGTTGACTTTTGTATAACCTGGTATGATTGCATGCACTGCAAGGGTCAAGGAAGCATTGATCTATAAAGTTCTTCAATATCACACATTTCTTTCTTTGAGATTAATAGTTGTTGTTTTGATTTTTACAATATGTTCTATCCTTGTCAATATTCTGTGTGCTGAACTTAGAATTGTGCCTTTATTTTATAAATTGATGAAATAGTGGCATGATCTTAGTGGGCATTATGTTCTATTTTGATCACATATGAGGCTTGGCAAATTTTACCTTGAACTCGTAATTTCTGTAGCTGCATTTATTTCTTACTGTCTGCTTATAATCCATATTTTTTTAGCATAAGTAGGTCTAGTGGTGAATAGATATCTATTGCTTGTTGCAGACTCATAAAGACTACTTAGAGACATGTGTTGGTGCATTCGTATGCGATCTGACTGTTGATGACTTGAGCAAAGAGATTTCTCCATCTTCAGTTGATATCGTGACAATGGTATTTGAATGCAAATTATTATCTACAATATTTACAAAATAACAGGATGTCACTTTGTTCAAGTTCATGATTAGTAACTGCTATCCCGAGTCTCTCATTGAGAAACTTTATCATGTTTAAATTGTACTTCTCAAGTTTCTTTCTCCTTTATTCAACTTTCTGACTTTTTAAGTAGATATTTGTGTTATCTGCAGTGTCCCCTGAGAAGATGCCTCTAGTCCTGCAAAACATTAAAAAAGTAATGAAGGTAAATTTTTGTAGCTGTAAGTTTCAACTTATTATCTAATCAGATAAATTGATTAATTATGATGAAACTCACCTTTTTCATTCTTCAGCCTAATGGTTATGTGCTGCTTCGTGACTATGCTGTAGGGGACCTTGCTCAGGTTGATCTGCACTCTTCCTTTTCTTTTGGAAATATATTCTATTTGATTAGCAGGTCATTATAGTTCTTTTTTTTACACCACAACCCCATCTTGGCATTTATGGGGCTGAGTTTTCAGTGCTGTTGTCCTTCTTTTTTCTCAATTGATTTATTTAACGAGCTAGATAAAATATTTCCCTCATGGTTTTTGTCTTGGTGCATCTATACCTATTAATATGGGTCGTATGTGTATAAACATGAGTCTTTCTCTACCTAGTTGCTTCAGTGGTTGTTAGCCTTATTCTTAATTATCTTCTCTCATGATGGTCAACAGGAAAGATTAACTAGCAAGGATCAACAGATTAGTGAAAACTTTTATGTCAGGGGTGATGGCACTGTAAGTTTCAGAATGTGTGCATTCATTATTCTTAGCATTCTACTATTCTAGTTTGGAAATTAGCTATAATTTTATTCCTTTGGCTTCTTTTCAGCGTGCTTTCTATTTTTCAAATGAATTCTTGACAAGTTTGTTTAAAGATAATGGATTTGATGTTGAAGAACTTGGTTTGTGCTGCAAGCAAGTTGAGAATCGGTCACGTGAAATAGTGATGAATAGGTAAATGATGAATATCATGGAGAAGAAAACAGAACTCCTGGAACGTCAAAGTCATTTGTTTTTTTTTTTTTTTAACACACACACTCAAATTATGTGGAACTTTTCCTTCTAGTTTTCTTCTTTCAATACCATCTCGTGCAATTTTGCCTGATTTCAGGCGTTGGATCCAAGCTGTATTCCGATTTTCAGACAGCTCAAACTATTGTGTTAGCAAAGAATCTGCAATCAAGGAAGCCCTCTGTCAAGAAAATGTAAAGTCTAATGTCAAGGAAAGCACATCACAGTACCCTGCAAACAATTTTGAGATCGATATGTCTGAGGGTGTGGCAGCTGAAATGTTTGGAATTTCTCCTTCCAATGATAATGAGGTATGCTCCACCTATTTCCTTTTGTTTCCTGTTTTTTCCAATTGCTGATAGATTTTGGCGCAAGAATCTCTGATCTTTGCCTCACGAGATTTATTCTTTTCTCAACTAAGCATGATGCATGTGAAGCGTGAGTGTATATATTCCATTCCATATAGAAAAAAGGATATAACTTAACGGACATTAATGTATTTTTTTTTTCTTTTCAAAAGGTGATTCACGTTAACCTTAGGGACCAGAATTTCAAGATTAATGTTCTGTCAAAAGAGTATCAGCATACTTGTAGATCAACAGGATTGATGCTCTGGGAATCAGCTCGTATGATGGCTATGGTGCTAGCAGTAAATCCAACTATTGTTGAGGGGAGAAAGGTGTTAGAGTTGGGGTGTGGCTGTGGGGGTATATGCTCAATGGTTGCGGCCAAATCAGCTGACCTTGTAGTTGCTACTGATGGGGACACAAAAGCACTTGAACTGTTGTCCCAGAATGTTGCTTCTAACCTTAGACAGCCATCCCTTGCAAAGCTAATTATGAAGAGATTGGTGTGGGGAAATACTGAACATATAGAAGCCATCAAGGATCTCAATCCTGGGGGCTTTGAAGTCATAATTGGCACAGATGTTACATACATTCCTGAAGCTATTCTGCCCTTGTTTGCCACTGCAAAGGAATTAATTTCATGTGACAGAAATGATGGAGACCAGCAACCAGCTCTAATTCTCTGCCATATCTTTCGCCGAGTCGATGAACCATCGTTACTTTCAGCTGCATCTCAATTTGGTTTTAAGTTGGTTGACAAATGGCCATTAGGCATTCCATCTAATCCATCTCAAAGCATTGCAGGCTCCTGGTTCCCAGAGAATGGTCGTGAGGAGTACATCCCAAATGCAGCATTGAACATCATGTACTTCCACTTGCAGTGAAGCCTTGCTGTGCTCTACCATTTTACTTCTCTCTTTGTTCCTCATTACATCGGTCTGATTTATAGCTTGATTTGTTAAATCCATATTTTATTGTAGCATGATCGTGCACTTTAACCTTTCATTTATCTCAAACCGTTATGATTTGTTGTGCTTGTACAAGATCCAAATCAATTAGCAAAGTAACTCAGAATAATTGTCACACTGATATAAAAGGATCCTTGGTTTTTTAATATTTTTGGATTGAATGGAAAGCCATTGTCAGTTACCCCCCACAGAGCAAGGCAACGGGTTGTTACCTTAAAGTGGAAAGACAATTAGATCCTGTCGCCCGGAAAAAGGAGGGTTGTGTTATTTGCACTTGGCAGTGATACTTTTAATCGTCAGGGAAGATTCTTCGTCCACATTGTGTTAAACTTAATCCTCCCTAATCCCCAATCCTTATCCTCGAGAAAAATATGAATTCAAATCACTTGTGATTGAAAAATCATCCATCCTCTGTCACTGAAGGAATTAAGATTATTAAGTGGTCTTCTTTTTTAATTTTCAGAAAAGATTCGCCGGTATCTTCCTCCCTGACTGAAAGCATTCATATAGTGTTACCATAGTCGGATTAAAAAAGATGACCTTCTATTAATAAGTCTGTTAGTTTTGATTACAGTAAGAGCAGTGCAGGAGTAGAGAGCTGTACAAATTTAATTAGGGTCCAATATAATTAAATATGATTTACATCTATGGTATAAAAAATAATTAAAAGAATAACTAAATTATAAATCAAATAAAATGAGTCCCTTTTCATTTTCACTCAAAAAAGTTCATTTTTTATCCATAACATCTTCATTTATGCATTTTCTTATCCTTTTAGTTTTAGATCCTTTTAAGGCCCTTGGCTACCACGTTTCCTTCCAGTGCTGCTCTTGTTCTCTCCTCAATCATCGATCCCTTCTTCTTGACATCCAAGAACCAACCGTAATATAAATGAATCTTGGAAGATATTGAATAAAATTAGGGTTTGAAATGGACATTATTCATAACCTATTGAGATAAAATTGAATCGCATTCCATTGGTGATAAAATATATCACAGGACTTTTCAATCCCAAGCTGTGTTAAACCAGCAATATACACTGCAATCTAGGGAATTATCATGCTTTCATTTTCACCCATTTTCTCCTTATTGATGCTTGCATGCTACTATTTACCAACAGCAGCTGTGATCGCTGTTCTATTCCCTAGCTAGTTGGCTGAACAGGCTAACTATCTCCTTTGTTTAAGCTGCAGTTTGGCAGCCATGAATATTGTAGATTTTTAGCTCTCTTATCACTTCTTGGAAAAATATTCTGCAGTTCGATTTATGTAACCTGCCAATTTGACTTCTTGCAGCATGCATGTTCAAGTGAAGTGAAGCGAAGAAACGGGGACTTCACTATTATGCTGGTCACTGTTCCCTGGTCACCCGTATAAACTGTATATGACTGCATATGAACAATGTCGTGGAATTGACACGCACATTCACTGAAAAAGAATAAATGATCTGGTGTAAATGTTTTATCCCACAACGATCATAGTTCATACTGTATTTTTGCTATAACTATAATTATTTTTTTTCTATCATGGAAGGAAATATATGATTATATTTTGCTTAAAGTAATTCCTTGCTATTGTGGTGTTTGGATGATGTTTCAAGAAACAAAGAGAGATAAAAATGAAACGATGAAGAGAGAACAAAGATGGAGTTATGTTTGGTAATAATTTTCGAAACAAAACCTTGTTTGATTGACGAGGAATAACACATTACAAAATACAAAAAAAAAAAAATTTATATTTGTATTGTTTTGTTTTTATATAATATGTATATTTTATTTATTTAATATTCTCAACTATAATACTATTCTTCCTTTAATAATATGCTAAAAAAATTGATTTCTTCAAAATCTAATTTATTTATTTTTGTTTTTTGACCATAAAAAAATTAAAATCATAGAAAATTATTTAATATTGTTAGTTAACTCGAGAAGTTAACTTTTTATTAATTCAAGTTTAAAATAAAATTATATTAAAGTTGATCTAACACGATTTCATTAATTTGACCGATTCAAATACAATCCAATTAACTATTAAAAAATTAATAAAATTGATAATTAAAATTTTTTTGACTTAACTTTTTATCTAGTAAGGGTTTAAAATTAAACAATATAACAGTTATTTTGATATAACTTGATTGACTTAATAAGTTTAAAAATAATTTGAATAATTAGTAAAATAATAATAATAATTCATTATCCAATCTTGCTTCATTTGTCCATATAAAAATACTATTTAGTGATCGTAATAGATATATTCTAATATGCAAAAAAACTTATCACAATAGTTTACTCCAACCTGTTACTATATAAAAAAATAAATAATATTCTAATTGGTTTACACCTTATTAAAAATTAAATTATTGCAAGCATCCTAATCCTAAATGAGCCTAAGAAAAACAAAGAACACACTCCCCCCNCCCCCCCCCCGCCCATAGATTTCAGTATCATTCCATGCAAATAAAAATCATCTGAAGATTGGTAAAATCTATTGTTGTCCTCACCAAGCCACCACTAATAACCATGACTGTCATATCATCTTGCATTAAAAAAAGACATGCTCTGTAGTCTTAATTTCTCTTTTATAAAAAAAACAACCCAAATCATTTTTTTATAGCATATCTCATCGTTGAAGAAAAGTTTTTATAGTTAGTTTATTCATAATGATAAGCTAGAGATTAGACTCGGAATCTTTTTTACTTGGTAAATGAGTTTTTTACATCAGAAAGATGCTTAAAGGTATTAATTTGGCATACGTCGCTTAATACCAAAAACAAAATTACCAAAGCTCTTCTCCGACTATAGGCTGATCAATATGATTCATGGGACTTATAAAATTGTGTTAAAGACCCCCTCTAACGAACTCTGGTATGTTATCCAAGACTTAATTAGTGACAACCAGACATCATTAATTTTAGAATGACAGATTATTGATGGTTTTTTGATATATAGCTAATGAGATGGTTCATAACTTGAAGATTGATGGTAAAACGTGTTTCGTTTTTAAAGTAGACTTCCATAAAGCATTTGACACAATTTTATAGGATTATTTAGATGAAATTATGGGATATATGGGGTTCAATAATAAATAGAGAAGGGTTTTTATTTATTTATTGAATGTCTCTCTACCTCATACCTCATAATTGCCTATTTTGATTAACGGATCTTCCTTAAAGGAATTCAAAGTTAGTCGTGGAATTCGACAGGGTAATCCTTTATCAACCCTGTTATTCAGCATAGCTGTAGAAGGACTTTCAGTTTTATTTCAAAGGGGTTTAATTGCTGGACTTTTCAATGGTATTCAGATGTGAAATAGAGAATGTATCACTCATTTGTAGTGGCACTCTTGTGTTTATGCTGGTCAGTTTACAATCACTGCAAGCAGTTAAGCAGATTCTTAGATGGTTTGAATTGTGCTCTGAATTAAAGATCAACTTCCATAAAAGTTTGGTAGTTGGAATCAACCTTGATCAACCTCACACTACAGGTATAGATCATTCTGCTATTTGTAAACATGACTCAATATGGAAGGGTAAGATGCTTGAGAGGAAGGATATGCATGAAAAAGAGTGTACTTACATTATTGCCTCTTAATTTTATGTTTATCTCCTTAATGTCTAAGGGTGTTTACAACATTTTGACGGCAATAGCCAACGACAATCTCTTTCGGTTGGCGTTGCACAACAAATGAAGATTTGTAAGGTTCAATGAAAGGCTGTGATTAAAGAACAACAAAAGAAGGATATTTGAGTATTGGCTCTTTATTGAGTAAGAATAAGACACTGCTTTTTAAGTGGTTACGAGGGTTATGTAGTCCAACTCAAGACAAATAGAAAAAGATTGTTTGTAAGAAGTAGTCTCGGTCATAAAACCAGGAGAGGAAACTGCAACATCCATGCGAAATTGTATCAGCTTTGTAGTTCGGAATGGAAAGCATGTTTCATTGTGGAATGACAAATGGGCAGGAAATACAATCATCAAGCTTTCTTTTCCGAGACGATTCATGCTTACATGCAAACCAGCAGCAACAGTATCAGATATGGAAATCAGGATAAATGGAGAATGAACATGAGATTTAAAGTGGAGAAGACCTTATACATGTTTTTGGATTGAGCAGTGTGAAGCTCTATATCAATTACTATCATCGACTACTCTACTACAAGATAGAAATGACAGAAAGATATTGAATCTATATCCAGATGGTAACTTTATAGTCAAGACTTGTTCTTCTTTAATTGACATCATTGAATTCAATGGTGTATGTTCTTTTCTAACAAGGTTCAGGATATCTACATATAGCTCCTCTAAAAAAACAAACTTTTATTTGGTTGGCGATTCAAGGCAGAATCTGTACTATAACTTTCTTAAGTCAAGAGGTTTGCTACTAATAGAGCTTTCGGTATGTCCTTTATGTACAATTGATATGGAAACAACTAAGCATCTATTGGTTCATTGCTCATTTTCATGGAGACAGTGAACTAAGTTCATGTCATGTTAGGGCGTTTCTGGGCGCGTTCCTAAATCACTAGATAACTTACCATTTGAATGGCCTCACATGATTTTTAGGAAATTTTAGAAAAAGACACGACAACTCCTATATCTTTTGGCATCGATTGAAGTGTTTGGCTAGCTAGAAATGACTTGGTTTTTAACGAGGTTCATCCTAATGCAAAAATATGCTTCTCCATAACTTTTGTTTCGTCTTTCTTCTTGGTCACAGGCTAGTGAGAAGCATTTCACTTGTACAGGTTATGGTTTAGAAGTAAGTTCATCCTGTATCAGTGCATGGTCTAATAACATTAAGTCAAGATGATTAAGGAAATAGGGATCTCTGTATTTTGTTTTCCTTTGTACTGTTCCTTCCGCCATAGCTTTTACTATTAAGTTGTTTAGTTATTTACTAAATAGCCAACAACTATTTTTCAATAAAATTATGGACGATTATCCAAAAAAAGATATCATTACATATATCAATCATAGTTCCTTACAACACCTCCCTGATCTTGTCCGCTTGCCAATCATTCAACTATATTCTATTTAACACAATTAACTAGGGATGAAATTAATTTCCTTGTTGTCGCGCTCTTAATTTTTTCTTAAGTTTTGATATCACTTAATGAAAACAAAAACACTTAAAAGCATTAAATATCCTGTCTTAGTCATTGATATTAGAAAATATTTTATATAAAGATTACAAGCTCCAATTATCATAATAAGCTCAAATTATCATAGTACAATAAATATTATAATTAACTAGCTAAATAAAGATTCTAAACACATCCCTATTTTTATTTCAAAAAATTGATTAGGATTTCAACTAGTATCTCAACATGCTTGCTATTACATGATCATAGCTATTCCTAATCATAGAATATCATGAACTTGAAGCAAAATACAAGGAAATAATTACACGAGTGGTCTTTTTTTTTAAAAAAAAGGGCACAACAGAACAGGAACAAAGAGAGAGGGGAGCCCCTCAATAAAAATCGATCTAGCTGAAAAAAAAGTTCAAAAAACAGGTGTTGAGGAAGACGCCCCGCGCCTAAACTCTCTAAGGCGATAAAAGACCACACCCTTATTTAAGAGAAGCAGCAAACCAATGGAAGATCCTCAAAATTAGCACACATGAACACCTGATGAACACCATTAAACAAGGATCAGCAGTGCCTCGAAACAAACCAGAAAACATGACCACAACCAGAAGGAACTGAATTGGTCAAAACTGCATAATTTTCTGCAGCAAACGTTAGAAATTCAATATAAAACCATTAATAAGGCATTACATAGATTAATTTTTTGAGTTGAACTGATTCTTTGACATAAACCAGACCACAAAATCACTACTACTCCATTCGCCTTGCTTGGCCACAGAGTCTGCTGCAGAATACGCTTACCTAAAGACGTCAGCAAAGACCATCTAGGAAAATTTGGCAACAAGATCTTCCATGTCAACAAGAGTGTTTTCTGGTTTCCAAAGATGATTAAAGGGATTTCACGAGCTCAGATATCTTATCATAAAACCTAGCTAGATATATATTTCCAGTGGGGGTTTTAAATTGCACTTTCAGCTTCTGTTTTGCGGGAACATCACGTGACTTATGTCAAACTTTCCTATAGCACTAGATTGTCCTGGCTTTATATTTAATAAACACTAAGTTAAGCACAGATGATGATTTATTTATTTATTTATTTACTAGGCCAATAAGAAGGATTCATCACTATAAACAAAGGATATGCATGTATCAGAAAGAGATCATATATATATATATATATATATATATGCTATTTCAATTAAGTATGATGAACAGCCAGATCTAAAGTATCCTACTGACAGAATTGTTGGCCGGATCCCAAGTGGACTGGCTAAAGGGATGAAACGAAACCCTAGCTCTCTAACGCGTGTCTTCAAGAGCATCATTCCGATTCACAATTGGCACTCATGCCAACATAAGCTGAGAAGGGAAAAAAAATGCACTACTACAGATAATTAGTTAATGTCAAGTGTCAGTTGCAACCAAATACAACCAAGAACAAGGCCAGTGTTCTACTTTTATGCATCAAAGTAGAATAAAATGGCAAGTTATTAATTCTGACCTTATGGGTACAAAAGTAACGATTTGTGTGTTTGAACACTGACCTATGAAGCTAGCAATAATTACAATGAAAATATATATAAGAACATGGATCTACAAATAGTCAATGGAAGGAAACAATCTAAATGAGAGCCTGTGCCCACACTTATGATGCTTGATCTCCTTGATCATATTTGCAAGAAAATCAATCAACTCAGCATAATATTATGTGCAGACACTAAGAATTAAGAAAGACAACATACAGACAGCGAAACGGGAAGAGAAAGAGAGAGAGATGGTGGTGGGGTGACAGATAGAGAGTGAGCACGCAAAGTTTCAAGCATGGATATCATGCAAGAAAGTACCCTGTGTGCTCACTCTCTTCTGTCACCTCCCTTACCCTTAAAACCCTCGATTCTTCAGGCTGTAAGCACAACCCGTGTGGTCGCTTGCAGCAGACAACTCAACAAAAACCCAGTTATACTACTATATATCATGACCAAACTATATTGTTCCGTATAAGACTGGAACCTTGGTATGTTTGCTTTGCTGTGTGTAGAAGTAGTGCCATGTTAGGGCCTTTATATAGAACCATAAAGAGAGTTGCATCACGTATGGAATAAATGTGGTCTCCAATATGATAATACAATGGCATGACACAAGGAAAGAGAGAGAGAAAAAGATATTCCACATGAAGCATTATCTTTTGATGCCTCCCAATACAACCCTAACCACATACATTTATTCAATTACTATTACCAATGTGTCTTGTAATTCTAAATCTCTAACCCTCCAATCCAAATACTTTCCCTTTTTTTCTCCTTCACATCTTTATCCTATCTCTTCCAGTGCTCTGCTCAATCTTGTCTTCTACTGTAAATGGCATGCGTACAAGATTTTCGGCTTTTATCCATGGATTGTTAGAGTGATTTTTCATGCTTTTTGTGGGTTTGGGGATTTAAATTTTCGCTGGAGTCCGAGTTTGCTCTCATGCATCATCACTCTCAAATGAAAATCCAATTTTAGTTCTTTAAGAAACTTGATTCCGCAACAACTTAAGCTTAATTTGGAAACCTGTATCGGGCAAATAAACATTATGCAAGCTGCATAAAATGGTAAAATCATCGGTCCACACACACATGTAAAGATAGATAGATAGTTGATTAAGGCAGCTCAGTTATTAAAATGATCTTGCATTTTAACGTTAATTAAAGGCGTTTTTTATTTGATGTGTCTGAGAGCTGACGTTCTCGTATATACTAATTTGAATGCTTATGTCCATGAAATCTGTTGCTTTTCTAGATACTTGTAGATTTCTTCACCACACACAATATATACGCATTATGTTAGAATTAATTTTTAAGTGTAAATTCAACGTGCGTTGTTAATTTTTCCAAGTGCATGTATTGAGTATTAATGATGTGATTACTCATGGTTTTGCACTGATTAAATATATTTTCTGTATCGAGGAAAAGAAAGATAACGTGATAAATCAGTACAATCCAATCAATAATTCATAGAAGTTGTATGGCTTCTACAAATGAATTTATTTTGTATGGAGGGAAAAGGCTACAAGTTAGTTTAGAGAATTCAATAGAAAATTTAAAGAGGTTTCAAGAAACTGATCGACTGTAGATAAAACCTTATCAAGTTTTTAGGGCGTCTTAGTTACCCCTCCAGCCTTAAATATCACTTTTATATACAAATGGGAAATTAATTTATTAAAATAAATAACATGTCACAATCCGACCAAGCTAGCCATCGGCAGCCGTTGAGAAGATGATTCTCAAGAATAAATTCAGAAACGATTGTGATTGTCAAAGCTAATCTGGAAGAAAAGAAAAATAGCAAGAATTGGGAGAGAATACGTGGATACATAGAGATGTATTATCCTCCCCTTCTTGGACATCTTGGACCTCCTAGTTCAAGATTTTATTCCTTCTCCTCTACGTTCATCTCCATCTTTTTAGGAGTTTGTGTAATGTAATTAAGATTTTTGTATGGAATATTGATAGTAATAGCTAAATTAATATTATAAAATTCTATTGTTCAATTTGTTGTTTGTTATTGTTGTGATTTTAAGTTTAAGAAAATGCAATTGGGATTATTGCAAGTAAACATGCAAAAATAAAAAATAAAATTGATGACATAGAGATAAAAGCATTGACAAAAATCAGTATTCTATTAATGATTTTATCGGCGATACCCAAACCAATTTTGGTGGAGAATTAAAGAACGTTGTGAATTTTTTGATCTTGGCAACTAGCTGATTGATAATTATTATACCAATATATTTGTCAACAAAAATAATAATTGTCAGCATTTCACTTCACCAACCAAATTACAGATAAACATTAAACTGATTAGCAATATAAATTTATTGATAATTTTATCATAAATATGTCAATAAATATAAAACATAAATGCTAATATAATATTTTATTGGTGTTTAGCAACTTTCTAGTAGTGGTAGGGTTCAATTGGCATGCTTCTCTTTAAGGGGGGGGGNGGGGGGGGAACATGGATCTCACTATATTATATATACAGGGGCTTTGGGTTAAAGTGAACACAATAACAAAAATATTCTCCTCTTTTTAGTAAGATTTTACACAAGTGATTTGATAATTCTTTCATTTCTAGTTTGTTTACATATATATATATGAAGAAAAAAAACTAGTTAATTGTGTTAGTAGACGCTATTAACTGGCTTCTTGGATGTTCTAGAAATCTGACCAGTGGGGACATACCAATAAGGTTTAAGAAAAGCCGTTATGTATAACACTTTGAAGCATTTGCAGATTTTGAGTTCTTAATCTCAAACTGTACGAAATCATTCTTAATTATTGATTCTTGCAATAAGCCGCTCTCAAATTAACCTCGTACCTGTAGCAGGATATGTGAACTCTTCGATTTGATCACTAGGGCTAGGGAAGCTTTAACTTGATTAAAAGGTTACATATTTTTGAGAGTTACATACGAATAAATACCTGGGAGAGACGTCGACAATCTGGTGTTTCCCTTGACAAACTTGAAGAAGACCCAGTTGCAGTGACCTAACTTGTAAAGATGCCATTCTCTTTCAGCTTAGTTAATTGGTAATTAATCACCCGAGAATCCTGTAATTTAAACCTAAAATTAATGGCTGGACGTTCCTTCCCTCTGGAAAAGATAAAGAAAAAAGATATAAAGAGGAGATGTTTTTGAAGTGTTGATCCAATGACAGATCAACAGAGTCTCAAAGATCTCATACGGCGCTAAAGTACGTCTGCTTTATATTAATTAATTAAGCAAATAATATTGTAAGAGAATCATTGACAAATGTCCTAACCAATCAATCTAAACCGTGGTTTACGGGACGTCATACCTTTTATACATTCCCTGCTGTGTTTTGTATAATAATTATCATCAGATTTGATACTTGTGTAAAGCAGGTAAATCCAAATCGAATTAGTTCGTTAATTATATTCCTTCTTCCAGATCATCATGCACGCGTCGAATGTAGCGTAATTATGCAACAAGATTAAGCCAATCATTTAGCCCGGAACCAAGTTCACAATGCCTGATGATTACCACTTGGTAACCGTATCACGGGGAATAGGGTCTCAACCTCGCCTGCTCGATTTTTTATATAATTTGGCTGTGTCAATGTCTTCTAGAGGGAGCTGGGAGAAAATTCTCCATGATTAAAACACTTTATGTTTGCATCCATTAACTAGGAAACCCTAATCAGAAACGCAACCATAACCTCATAACACATGATCAATGTCCTCTTTTCCTTGCGCTGTCAAGACAATTGTCAAATATAAATAAAAATATCAACGGAAAAAAACTTGGTAAATCACAATGATATTTATTGATAGGATATTTCCTTGTTATTTCCCCTTCCTGTAAACCCACAGAGTCTTTCCATGGGACAATATTGACAGAATTACAATTGAAAATGAAAGAATGAAAATAAAATGATGTGTAATTATTATAGACATAATTATTGAAAAAATATGATCATCACTAATACCCATAAGAAATCCATCGGTAATAATATACTAAAGAGTATGGTTAGGTTAGAAAAACCTATAATAATAAAGTTTGTATTATGAGATTAACTTCTAATGAGTTAGAAGTTGATTATTATAGAAAGTTAGAAGAGATGATTGAATTGCAATATTATACTAAGCTTAATAAATTTTTTTTAATACTATTAATATAATACCATCGATAGAGGAATCATAATAAATTTTTACCATGATTTAGTTGAAATTAATATAAATATTAGACTTTGAAACACAATGATGTTTTTGTTTTTGCAAATAAATCTCAACAAGTTTAGTATATATACACTCCTTCATTTAAAAGTAATCATTCTAAGGTTGATTAGTTATACGTAGTGAAAAATAAACAGAATAATCTTACTTGAGTTGTTTAACAAGGCAACAATGAAGCAACTATAAGAGAAGATGCCTTTCAAATAGATGACTTAGTTGATGCATAACAAGTTCCATCGTTTAAAAAATTAGAAGAAAATTCAATTTTTTTTGTGTTGCTGCAAATATGTTTATTAATGTTGACGTTGAGGAGTTAAATAATGTATTGAGAACTAGTGAATATACAAAAGTTGATGAAAATAAAGACATCGACTTTTCATTAAATGGTAAACATTAATGTGTGATGAAATTAATTGATTTTAATATAATCTCTATCTTTATTCCTTTACAATAAAATGTTATTAACATTGATGAAACATTTATTATTATGGTTTTATTATTACAAACATAAATGGATATATATGGAAAACCATAACACTTATAAAAAAAATTTATTTTAATTACCAATGAAATGTAAATGGCAACAGACTTATAACGAACTAAGTTTCTCAAGGAGTTCTAAAGAGATGGAAAAAAATTGTAAGGCTTTGACATTGACCATTATAAAGAAAATAATTGATGAACTAAATCCATCAAAAAGTTCTAAAGAGCCAATAAAGAATCATATAATGTTTTCACTAACAGTTACAAATGGGATCACTGATATATCAAATCCTTTACAAAGTTTCAGAAAGTTAAAAAAAATTTGCATGACCTTGCCAATGACTATTACAGACAGAATTACTAACAAAATAAAACTTTATCAAAGGTTTTTTTTTATTTGGTGGGGGTTTGAAGAATTTAGGGTGTAATTGAAAATTTTAAGTTTTAATCACCAATAGAATTTAAAAATTAATAAGTATATAATGGTCCATCGATAATTTTATCAGTAAAAAGCACAATTAGAAAACCCTAATCCCTAATAATATTTCGTTATAGTATTTTTTATCCTTTTTTTCTTCCTCTCTCTCTCTCTCTTAATCTTCTTCCTTTTGTTTCTCTTTATCTTCCCTTTTATTCTCTCTCTCTTTCTCTCTCCCCATCTCCTCATCCTCAATACCATGTAAGCCCTTATCCTTTATACCTCCATACCAGGTCAATCCACTACTCTTTTTTTTCCAACCCATTATTTGGTTTATATGGCTTAAAATCCTTTTGGAGCCATTTTTAGTTTCTTGTTTATTGGAATGATGTCTAACCGTGTCTTTATTGGTTATTATTTGATGTTAATATTCTCAAAGGTCTATTGGAATTTATCCAATGTTGCATGATACTAGTGTTTTTTTATAGTTTTGATTTAAGGTTTTTACTTCCTAGAACACTACTTAGACATTTTTGAATCCTTAGTTTTAGAGTTTTAACATTCAACTTACTTGCCACTTTTAAGGGAAAAAAAGTGTAATATGATTTAGTTTAAGTAAAAAAACTTTTTTTTTAGAATAATCCATGGTTTTCCTAAACAATGATGCATGCTAAGGAAAATGTTTTTTAGAATAAAGTTTGAATGAAAGATATGGTTCAACAATATAATTTTTTTTAGTTTCTTATTTCTTTTTAGGTGCTAAGGTTAGCATTTATATATTAAGAATATTATTACCTTTTTATGCTTTAATTTGTTTAGATGCTGGAAAAAAAAATCATTGGTAAGTAATATGAATATGATCATTGCTAGTTCTTTAGGTAACACTTATAATAACTATAAGTCACTAGATTCTGATAATGACCAGACAGCTGAGACACAAGCATTATCTTTCAATATAGGCTCATCAAGTGCAATTTTACTTCACAATGAGGTTTTTTCTCTGAGCATGATGCATATACTTGAAAGTATGTTATTTAGTAGAAGCTCAATCATAACATATAAGTTTGTTTTCTTTTCTTGCATGATTGAAAAGCTAAAATAACAATGGATAATTTTTTAATAATTAATTTTAATAAACAAATAGAATTTCAAGTTTATAAATTTGTAGGTTACTCGCATGATAACATCAGCAATGAAATAGTAGTTGGAAGTGCCTTTGTTTCAATGCAATCATGTTTTCAAAAATTTAAATGGAAGACTATAATTGATGCATGGTTTGGAAAGTTTAAGGTTACTACATACATAAATGGTTTTTTTTATTACTATTTTGATTTTGTTAGTTTTTAACTTTTAATGAACTAATTATTTTACAAAATTGACATGCAATGAAGATCTTTATTAAAATAGGGTTGACAAAGTTATTGTTAGGAGGCAGTGAGAGAATCATAGTGCATTAAGTAAGATTGAATTCAAAATGTCATGTTTTTATTTAAATATTTAAATTTTATTTTTTATTATCTTAACCAATAATTTATTTCTACCATATGGTTATGTGAATTTGGTAAGAGGTGCAAAGAAATATGCATAAGAAATAGGTCTTCCAGGTTGTGATGACATGGTTTTGTAGAGGGAATTCAAAGCTCTACATGTCTTGGAGGCTATTTAGGAAACTTATATCCAGCACGTGATGTTTGAGCACTTTGTATAGCAATCACAGTTTGGTGTAGAGAACCTAAACATTTAGATTTATGGTTTAATTACCATACATAACAATGATTCCATTCCATTCGATTTGCATGTGAAGTAGATAATATGATTTTGTTTTATTACATACATATTTTTTTAAAAAAATTATTGTTATATATGGAAATATTTAACTAACAATAGTTTTCTTTTCTAGATCATAATTCTTGAATACAAACCAAGATCGACTATGATTTTTGTAAAAACTCACATGCAAAATAAGGATTGTTGAAAAGGGATACAACAACTCATGGATAGACAAACTTAGAAGTTTATGGTAAGTTGGCATACAACAATGTTTTTTGAAGTTATATTTTTCTTAAATCTGCTGACTGGTTTTTTTTTCAAGAAAACATATAACACTTAATTGCTAGAGAAATATAAAAATAATCATTTAACCCATTCGAAATTCGATCCAGATTTATGGTTGAAGGTTGGATCATTTAGAGAATCTAATATAAATCATATTTATAGTATCTCAAACGATACAACTGAGGATATACAAGCATGTCATAATGTATTAATTGTTGGTTTCTCATAATCAAGTTTGAACTCATAATCTCTAGTTGTCTAAGCATTTGTATGAGAACAAATTAAAGCTTAAACGACTTGACTTAGTGTTGAGATGACTTAACTTGGGTCTGAAACGACCAAACTTAGGCTATTATATAAGTAGTTGTTGTCAAACTTCGATGGTATATGTAGCCTACCTCGTTGCCCACCTAGTCCTGATGAAAATCTGCCTCCTCTTCCTTCTCCTCCTTTAACTTCTATCTTCTAAATAAATTATATTCAAATTGATATTTTTTAAATTAGTAATAAATATTTAGTTTTTTTATTTTTTTGTTTTGGTTTTTTAAAAATATTAAATACAATACTGACATGATTTAAATCATAAATCAAATGACCGACAAAATAAGTTTCTTAAAAAGTTCTGCAAAGTTGAAAAAAAATCATAGAACTTTATCATTAACAATTATAGATGAAATTACAGACAAACTAAGTCTTTTAAAAAGTTATACAGAGTTCAAAAAAATTATAGGAATTTTTATTAACAATATGTAAATCACTCATGAGTTAATTGAGTTGGTAATATGAATCTAACTACCGATAGAATTACTAATGATTATTTATATTGGTAACATATCATATCATCGATGAAATTACCGATAAAATAATACTTATATTTTTTTTGTTTAGCATGCTTTTTTTATTTATAAATCCATCAATAATTAATATAAATTTATGACAACCAGTTATGATATATGATTTCATTGGTAAATATTTTCCCAACAAAAGTAGCGTTTAAATACCAAGAGTTCCGGTTGTGTTGAAAAATGAAATACGGCAAATATACAGCGTAATCTTAATGAATACCGGGTTCAATCCTGACAAAAAGTTTGAACCTATCTAGCTTGCTATATCGCCCCATAACAAGAGTCTTTCTGCACATGTCACTGAGCCAAGTACAAGCTATGGTTCAGTACCATCTGATTTAGCTATGTAGCATGGAGCCAGGGGGTTTGGTTGTACTTTTATTGATGTGAGGAAGTGGGCACAAAGGAAGTATGTTGGTTATGACATTTCCGATTTCGGAAGCAGACGTTAAAATAGTATGGTCTGGAAGCTTTCCCTTTCGGGAGTGGGGAGTGGGGAGTGAGGAGTGAGAGGAGAGCTTGCGTCCATGTTGATTCCCAATCAACAGATGTGAAAGCAAAGCTTGTTTGTCAAAAAAGCGCATGCCACTTGCATCGCCAATTATGATAGGCATCTTCTGCCATATTGTAAACCTACTTTTCCTTTTGGAAACCGTAACGCAAGTAAAGAGGACTTTGGTCTCTCTACCATGTTCCAACCCTATCTTCTACACCACTTTCGGCAGCAGGGAAAATGGATAGAAAGAAGAAGTGTGGATATTTGTTAAGGCAACAAGTGGCATTGTAGGGTTACCTACAATTGGTGGCCAAAAACCAGCCATAAGTTTGCTGTCTTGGCGACTAGCAACACCATAGCTGGCTAGAATTAGTGCTGACATCTGTTCCTTCCCAAGTAATTTGAACTATGTGAGAATCTTGTATGTGGTCCAAGACGTTGGGGTATCCAAGGGGGCTGGAGTACAGCCATTGATTTCTTCATAAATTATTAATTTGTCCAGATGATCTATACACTGCCACATCATTTTAAATTAGACAAAAATGAAAAGAAAGTTAATGAATACACACACACACACACAAGAAGCAATTAATAATAAGAAGATTAGAAAATTCAAAAGAGAGTGGAGGACCATGGCATTCCGGCCCAGATCAAATGCATCAACGAGGCATGCAGTCGCTGCTGGCTACTGGGTTGAAGCATGCGAACATGCGGGTGAATCAGAAACCATGTGCAAGTGTGCATGCTTTGATCACATGCTGTTCATCTTAACTTAGTAACATGCAATGCAATTGGCTTAGAGTGGAGGTGTGGCAGCATCCCACCAGATATAATTAATATTGTCCCGTTAATATTTGCCAGAAAGCTGCATATTCTCTCTCATTTTCGCTCTTTCTTTTTTATTAGTATATTTCTGGGCAGAGGCCAGAGGAACAGGAAGGGGGGGAGGAAGGGAACACTTGCAAATTAAAGATAAGAACATCTCTCTCTGCCCCTGCATGAATGGAGAGATGCTTTAGATTTCATTTTCCTGTGTTTAATTTCTCGGTATGCACTAATTATTGCTTGGAGTGAGTGATCATTCATTTAATTAAGAAAGCAATATAATTGCGTTTTTTTAATTATTGTATTGGGATAAAAGAAAAATAGAAATATATTTGGTTAAAAATATAGACATATAAAGTAAATATATTTTTGTGATATTTTTAGAGTGAATTTATATATTTTTCAAAATTAAAATGATAGGAAAATATATCTTTTTTTATCTTTGCTTTTTATATTTTAAGACAATTAATAACCAAACATTATTATATAATTTAAAGGTTGAAATCAATGTACATGTACCAATCTAAGTTGTGCCATAACAAAAAATAAAAGGAAAGAAACTACTTAAAACCTAATGAAAAAGGAACTAGCTCAGGTATTTAATTAAAATGAGCTGAAGAACTCGTGCTGTTGAGAGGGGGAGGAAGAAAAAAATTAAAAAACTGATTAAACTGAGAAAATAAAAAAAATACAAGAATATATTTTATTTTTCTTAATATTGATAAATTTTATGCTAATCAAATCTTGATTCTTAAATTAAAATAAATGGATATGATTTTGTTAAGTTTTTTTTTTTATATATATATATATATAGAGAGAGAGAGAGAGAGATTTCCATCATGTAGGGTATTTTTTGGTCTTTGCAAGTTAGAATAAAATAAAAGGAGGTATTTTATAAGACTTTCTTCTCCTCTTTGAAATAATTAGCCTCAAAAGAAAAAAGAAAAGAAAAGAAAGTATGACACGTGGTCATGAAATTGAATGAACAACAAGTTTGAAGGGGACTGAATTAAAAAAAAAAAACAAAACTAAAACTAAGGATTATTTTACAGGGCACGTGTAAATCCAAGAGTCCAATTGCAAAACTCCAAGGGTCAAATTGAAAATATTATAAAAGATAAGGATAATTCCGGGAAAGTTTCAGAAATTCAAGGAGCAAATTGAAAACTAACATTTACTCATCCTGATTCTTCTTTTTTTAAATAAATGACACGTTGTTTGTTTTGAATCCAGGGATACGGATGGTGTCCGATTATTGTTCAAAAGCCGCTGGAGAAACCACCAAAATGGCTTTGATTCAATGTAATCTACTCACCAAATCGCATCAAATCTGCTCCAAATCTTGGACTAGATTGTCTATTCCAAATCCCACTAATTGGTCCAGTTCTCTTTGCCCTCGCAGTGATCACTCGACACCAAAAAAAAACTACTGGTGTTTTCTTTTCACCAAACACGGAATAAACTTGAAAACCCAGGAGGATATGCAAGGAGGTTCTAACAGAGTTTTTAAGAAAAGACAGCGATTTAGAATCTTTAGATTTGTAGAATGATGGGCTGTTGTCGTGTGATGTGGTCTGGTCTGGTTAGTGTGGGCTTTGAAATCATGGGCTGTGGTTCATGATTTGGTTAATCTGTGAGCTTCGGTGACATGCGTGTGCACGGAGTTTTTCTCTTTGTGGGCTCATTTGAGCTTCCCCTTTTTTTGTTTTAAGGAAAAAAAAAAACGAATTATCTTGAAGGTTTTTTTTCATTGCACAGTTCAATCTAAAAATCATTATGGCATATCTTATAATTTTAAAATAAAAACCTTTTTTTTTTTGCATATTGTGGCATTTATTCTAGCATTCTCATGGAAAAAAAATACAAAATAATGTTTTTTTATGTATATTCAAAATTTATAAAACCCATTAGTACTCGGTTTAAATTTTAGTACTCAGTTTAAATTCAAAGGTTATTAGACCAAAAAAAATCTAAATTTTAAAAAATAAAACCACTAACTTTTTTTTTTCTACCAGAAATTTTTTGTCCATGTCCGAGGTTAATGAATTCATGGCAAGTCACTGCGTTGAGCAATAAAAACAAAAATATACTTTATAAAATTTCATGGAAAAATATTTTTTTATTAAAAGTTTTATCTTAATTTGTATTTAAAGTGGTGAATGTGTATTTATTGATGTCAGAATTAAAAATACACTTGATACTCATTAACACATACATAATATTTATTTATTGGTATCAAAATCCAAGATATTCATATGTCAAAATTGAAAATACTCTTGTTATTCACTAATGTAAAAATAAAAAATATTGAATTAGAAATTATTTTAAACCACAAAATCCATTGATATTAAAGTTAAAAATGTTATTTTTGTTCACTGTTTATTTTTTTTGAATATATTAAATCAACTGATTTATGTTAAAAATAATTCTTATTTAGTTTAATTTTAAATTCAACATAAGAAACCAATTTGAGATGTTCCGTTTTCAATAGCAATCCAGTTGGAAATGCAGTTCTTAGCAGCGAAATCCCAGGTAGCACCAAGAAAGTAAAAAAAAAGCAAGTTATTAAAATATTTTAAAAAATAACCACAGACACCCCTTTAAACAAACAATAAGTTCTGGAAGTGCTTATGTTGACAGGCCAATCAATGGAAAACTGCCCTTTCGACTTATTTAATGGAGTTACGCGACAATTTTATAAATATTATCTTGATGATTTTACTTGAATAATTTATTAAAAAAATAAGAATTAATTAAAAAAAGGAAAATATAAAATGTTGGGCTAGAATGCCCATTAAAAAAACAGATGGACCCTCTAAGGTCTGGAAAATCAAGCCTACATACCTAGTCTAAAAGCAAAAGGCCTAGGCATGCCTGGCTAGTTTTTAAAAAAGATCGGTTAAAAAACATTCATTACGAATAAAATACTTTTTTTTTCCAACTTTTAATATAGTTTTATTAAATTACTTCTTTATTTTTTACGTGCCCGCTCGGAAAATATCAAGGTGGGTTTTTGTTTGGTTATTAAAAAATGATAATATTATATTTAAAAAAATATATTTCTAATAAGAAAGACTTAAAAATATGTTTTTTACTCAAGAGTATAAACCATTGGAATTGTTGTAAAGAGAAATTACAGTAATCTTCTCATAGTTTATTTGCTATTACATTTTGACTCCATAATTTCAGAAATTATCGTTAATATCCTGAATAAATGTAAATTTTAAATTTATATGAAATGAAAAATCTATCCTTGCATACAATATCATCTAAATAACCTCAATTCATCATATTCATCTCTCTCTGTCTCAATCAATCAATTCAATTCTCGTCCTTTTCATCCACCAAATCTCTTGGTGGGAAACAAAATCTGGCAACAAATTAAAATCCTCTAATGGTTCGTGATTTTGTGATTTCCTCTAACAAGTTTTGTAATTTCCTCTAGCTGTGACCCCATAATTTCTAAGAATAACAAGGCTTCAGATGCGTATAGAAATGGCGGCGCTCTTCGAACTTACAAAAGAGCATCAGTTACCGTGAACAACAGCCTCCTGCTCGCCTTTCACTAGCCACCACAACCCCACTTTCACCAGCCACGCAGCCACCAAACCACCACATAATAGCTCCAAATCAATACCAAGACGGGCAAGAACACACACATGGTTTATTTCCCTCTACTACTGTACAATACTTATAACTATAAACAAGCTAAGAAAACACCCTTGAAACAGCCAGTTCTGCAGCATAAAACCCACTCTAAACGCCTTTCTTTTTGCTGCAAAATAGTGCGCCGATAATAGGGGTTTGAAGAATGGAATGAACAGAATCAAACCGTGATCTATATAGAAGGACATGTTGGTTTTTGAAAGAGAAGTGGAGAAAGGAAAGAAACAAGTCTGGGTGTGAAGAGAGAATTTGTTGAATATTATTGGGTTTTGTTCAACAAATCTATGGAAATTTTGTAATTTCAATATTGGAATTGTTTTTTTGGTTATTATTTGGAATATAGTAGAATATAATTATTTTGTTGATTTTATTTTCGGTACACTTCATTGAGGCTATATAAAGATTTATATAAATTATTATAATAAAAATTAAATAGTGTATGGAAATTGTTATAGATGAATAGATTTTTTACCATGGATAATAATAAAAAAAAAATTTCTTTTCATAAGTGGATAAATATTGTTTTAGCTTTTATTTTCTTCCCGGCCAACATCATCATTAAATGTTTAAGTAAGAATATTTTAATTTTGTTATATTTATTTACATAGTAAAAATACTATTTTACTATGAGATTAATAAAATTAAGACCTGTTTCTAGATTATTTTTTTTACTTTTCATAAACTATTAAATAATTAAAATATATTTATTTCATATTTTTTATATAATTTTCTATAATTATGGAGATATTTTAATATTATTTTATTATTTTTAAAGTTAAAAAATTATATGAGAGTCCTATTATTTGGATTTGATAAAAAATTGAATGAAAATTTAAAAATTAATCTATTTTATTAGATTTAATAATACTATTATTACAATATTTTTTTTATACTTTTAAATTTTTATATTTTAAAACAATTAATATTAATCCATTACGGTGTGATAATAATTTTTTTTATTTTAAAAATATTTATCGAGGAATTTAAATTTTTTTATTGTTTTAATATATTAATATTATTTTTTAAAAAAATTTAACATATTTTTAAATTAAAAATATTTTAAAAAATAACCAACCTACTATAATCCGTAAACTTACAACCATGTCTCGTGAAACAAGATCGGAATTGGGCCTTCCTCACCTGTAAGTCCATGAAGGCCCACCTAAACTCGAGAAAAAAAGGGCGACATGGTAAATTAAAAAACCAAGGCACGGGGAAAAAGAAATCTCTCGGTTAGGGTCATAATTTAAGCAAGCCCGTCTCCGTATCGTTTCCTCACATCACAGTGCTGCTATCGATCTATCTAATCAAACAGAGTGTTCCTTGAAACTCCTCCAAAACAAACTAAAAAGATCCGAGGAGTTTGTGGATTCTCAATCAAATCTTCTATCTCTTTTCTCTTATCAATCACCACTTTTTTCAGGTAACCAATCCTTATGCTCTTGTTTGTTTCTTGATTTGATGTTTCGATCATCTGACAATCTCATTGTTTTTCTTTTAACTTCTCTTGTTGCTTTTGTTCTTTATTGTTTGTAATCAGATCCGTAAGTTTTTGTTCTTTTAAGACCTTGTTTATTGAGTTTTGCGATAGTTAAAGATGAATCAGTGTTCAAAATCTGTTCTTGATTGATGAATAATCGCTGATTATTGTATTTTTATTATGATTTTGTGGGGGCCTAGCGATTTGGGTTTGGTGGAAAATTGGATGTGTTTTTCGGTTTGATAAAAGGATTTACTTTTCCCCCCCTCTTGATATGGGAAAGATGGGCATGGTATATCATATGGGCTTTACTCGGTGTGTACTTTGTATTGTGGTGCAGGGTCTTTTTCAAAAGTGTTTCTTCTTGAAAAATGATTTCTTTCAGATTTTTTATTTTATTTTTGATAGCGGTACATCAAATTCTTCGAAAAACACCTAAAAGACATTACGTTGATGTTTTTTCAAGTAAAATGCACCGAAAAGTAAAAGCCACCACACTCCCAAACACCCACTAAAATTACTTTAATGAGTTTGTTATTGGGTTACTGAGTTATTTATTGGTTACTGTTTGCAGTCATGGCTAGTTCGGCACCTGAAGGATCCCAGTTTGATGCTCGTCAATTTGATTCTAAGATGAATGAGCTGTAAGTCCTTATTTTGCTCTATGATATGTTTGCTGAGGTTTGTTGGTTATAATGTGTTTTGTCTCTATTTCACCGTTTGAGCTTCTGTTTATCCTTAATTGCCCGGGGCCCTATGATGTTGAATTTGCTAGCTTGATGAGTGCAGGCTCACAACTGAAGGACAGGATTTCTTTACCTCATATGATGAGGTGCATGAAACTTTTGATGCTATGAATTTGAAGGAGAACCTTCTGAGGGGTATTTACGCATATGGTGAGTGGCATTAAAACTGCAGTCCTTTTCATGTTGAATTTATCTGAGTGGTGTTGCATGATGAAGCACAATTTGGAAATTTTTCTGGTTGCCTGAGTTTACATACGCAAGCATTTGAGATTTTTTCATTGCCTAATCAGATCAATTTAAAATGAAATTCAGATTTCAGGTGGTTGGCTGGGTTGAATTTAGTTTCTCATGCTCCACCTATCAACTGCTTTTTTGTGCTGCAGTTCTTTTTGTTGTATATGTTGAATAACAGTTATCTTAAAGCTCCTGTTTTGTCCTTGGAATATATTTGTATGCATTAGACATTATGTCTTTGCTGATCTCATGGTGCGATCCAATTTTGTTTGAAGGTTTTGAGAAGCCATCTGCAATTCAGCAAAGAGGGATTGTCCCATTCTGCAAGGGACTTGATGTAATCCAACAAGCACAATCAGGAACTGGAAAGACAGCTACGTTTTGCTCTGGGATTTTGCAGCAGCTTGATTATGATATAGTTGAATGCCAAGCATTGGTTCTTGCACCTACCCGAGAACTAGCTCAACAGATTGAAAAGGTTATGAGAGCACTAGGTGATTATCTGGGTGTGAAGGTTCATGCTTGTGTTGGTGGAACTAGTGTTCGTGAGGATCAGCGTATTCTCTCAGCTGGGGTTCATGTTGTAGTCGGTACTCCTGGTCGTGTGTTTGACATGTTGCGGAGACAATCACTTCGCCCTGACTATATCAAGATGTTTGTGTTGGATGAAGCAGATGAAATGCTCTCAAGAGGATTCAAGGATCAGGTTCCTACTTTTACTTAATCATCACATGCATTCTTTCTTAAGGCTTTCTACTCTTTTTTGCACGGTACTGTCACTTTGAAGTTACACACGAGTGTTTCTACTGGAAGTTTTCTCTCTATGATCAAACTTTCTTTTAACAGATATATGATATTTTCCAATTACTGCCCCCAAAGATTCAGGTTGGGGTCTTCTCTGCTACTATGCCACCTGAGGCCCTAGAAATTACGAGGAAGTTCATGAATAAACCTGTGAGGATTTTAGTGAAGCGTGATGAGCTTACCCTTGAGGGTATCAAGCAATTCTATGTTAATGTTGACAAGGAGGAATGGAAGCTTGAGACACTTTGTGATCTATATGAGACCTTGGCAATAACCCAAAGTGTTATCTTTGTGAACACCAGGCGCAAGGTGGATTGGCTCACAGACAAGATGCGCAGTCGTGATCACACAGTCTCTGCCACTCATGGAGATATGGATCAAAACACAAGGGACATTATTATGCGAGAATTCCGCTCTGGTTCCTCTCGTGTGCTGATCACTACTGATCTGTTGGCCCGTGGTATTGATGTCCAGCAAGTCTCACTTGTGATCAATTATGATCTCCCTACCCAGCCAGAGAACTATCTCCATCGAATTGGTCGTAGTGGACGTTTTGGAAGGAAGGGTGTTGCTATAAACTTTGTTACCAGGGATGATGAAAGAATGCTTTCTGACATCCAGAGATTCTATAATGTAACTGTTGAGGAGCTGCCATCAAATGTTGCTGATCTTCTTTGAAGCAATTTTGGTTCACCAAGGTAAATGGCTGAGCTTGGAAGTTAAAACTATTATGCTGTTTGCAGTTTTGGGGCCTCTATTTAGCATGGATTGGACTAGCCCTGCAGGTTTAGTTCTGAGCATTTGAGATTGGGATCGATCCCATTTCGGGTGCTGAAGTCCCTTGTGTTAAATTTTGTTGCAAGTTTGTTTTTGCTTTTTCCTTTTTGTGTCAGAGTAAAATTTGCAGAATTATGGTAGTGTTCATCATAATATTTTACTCTCTGCGTGGTTTTTTATTTTATGCAAGGGAATTTCATGTAGGTAAAAAAACATATGATAAAGTCATTATGTTATAATATTGGGCTCTCCGTCGCTGTTCTCTTGAGTACTTTAATTTGTGTTTCTTGATGCCTTGTCCTTTTCATTAGCAAGCTCCCTCCTTCCTGTGTGTGTCATGTTCATAGAAAAAACCAAAAAATTTCCTAAAGCCTCAATTACTTGAGTTTGTGCAACGCAAGTGTTTTGCTAAGCCGAGGGATCCTATTCAGAGTGATATTAGCGAAGCACCTTCACTTGCCCGGATATTTCTTTTCCTTGAGCAACTCCTGGACTGGCATGTATATGCATATGGAGTGCCAATAATATATATTATATGTTATTTCACTTAATTTTTCTGCTGGGATGTGCCCTTATCTTTGGACCGATGATATTATGGGAGCATGCACATTTTATTTATCGGTGTTTCCACTCGAATTTGTTGTTTATTGCGTGTGCATATACTGCTCTTCTACCTGAGTTTACTGATTAGTTTCCGTTAACTTTTCTGACTTTTTTATGCTGGGAGTATTTGGGACATTGCTTTATAAACATTTGAATTTTTTTTTTCAATATATATATATATATTTTAATATATTAATATTAAAAATAATTTTTGAAAAATAAAAAAAATATTTTAATACATTTCTAAATTAAAAATACTTACAATCGCAATCTTCACATGTTTAGGAAGATTTAAATCCCTATTTTAATCTGCTAGTTTGGGCGGTCGAGATGATTCTGCGTACTATCATCGATCGTGAATGCACATGGTTTTCCCGTCTGTGATGAGAGGTTGAATATTCTTACTAAAATGCCGTGGCCTCTTGACCCGTATGCAGAACGAAATGATGAGCACGTTGCACCTGGTCAACCACCTTTGCCCACTTGCTTGAACATGAGCACAGGCATCCTCCATTATGCTAAACTTCACGGACCACAACCCTAATCGATCAAAGAGCAGCATCGCTACTCCACTAAGAGTCGAAATTCTTGCGAACACAACTTGCCATTATTTCTAGACATTGCAGCACCACTTTCTCCACGGTGGACGCAACATATCATTTTCTCAAGCCTTTGTAGTGTGTTTTACTCTTACCTCGCCGCATGTGGTAATGGAAATTCTTCTGTTAGGCCTTTTCCATTGACACACATTGTTGTTTCGAAAACACTAAATAAATTAGCCGTATCATGACAGTTGCGAAACATACAAAAATGTGCTTCAAACCAATGATGATGATGATGTTGCTGCAAATAGCGAACCATTATTAGGAGAAGTCTGAGTTAAACTTTTCGGTTACAGTGAACTGTAAGAATTCGTCCTAGTGAATCTACTCCATCAAATTCTATGAAAATTGATTTCAAACATGGTGGTGTAGTGGTCTCCCGGTCAAGGGAATTTCTCACAGGAAGTTTGTGTCTCATGGAAAGAATTTGGATTTACAGATAATAGTAATATATAAAAACTATAAACGTAAATTGCAGTGATGAATACTGACATAAGGAAGGTGTTATTCATTCTGACTGGTAAATACTGAAAACACGAACATGCAGAAGAAAAAACGCACAAGTAAAAAACCACTGCCCTAGACAAAATGATTGCCCATTAAACACGCCATGTAGATTCACTCATCGAGAAAAATGTCCAGTAAGTCAATCCAAGCTAAAAAAAAAAAAGTGGAAAAAGGAGCCCGAGCATCTCATCCTGTGTTGGACCCCACCATTCCATTATTCCAACTCTTTCCTCCTCTGTCAGAATCAAGAAGCTCAACCAATAAAAACAACCTCTCCTACCTTCTTTCAATGTCTGTTTCTCTCCGTCTCCGCAGCATACCTATACCATATTCCCAATCCCATGGAAGATTACAACAGATCAAAATCGTATTCTTATTCTCATGGGAATGATATGATGCAGATGGAGAGTTACCATGGTCCCCAAAGGCCACCAACTTCTTCTTATGAGCTCAGGTCCTATAGCACTTCCTACGCTCAGACTCAGATGGCCAACGGCAATTATAACACCAACAATTTCGGTAACAACAGGGACTTTAAGGTTAAGAAAGGAAAGGGCTATACCGGTTCATCTTCTTCGAAGTCTTGGAGCTTTGATGACCCTGAGTTTCAAAGGAAGAAGAGGGTTGCTAGCTATAAAATGTATAGTGTTGAAGGTAAAGTGAAAGGGACTTTCAGGAAGAGCTTCAGGTGGATTAAAGATAGGTGCACACAAGTCATGTACGGATGGTGGTGATTTGATGATGGGTATTGCTCTCTTTCTTCTTTTTCTCCTTTGCGTAATTTCCTGTGTTTGTACTTAAGGTCTGTGTAACAATCACTGAAAGTTCATAAATTGATGTGTTGGTGTTATAAATTCCTGATGAGGGACTAGTTTTCAGTTGTGTAATTGATTGTTTTTACTTTTTTTTCCTGCCCGGGAGGCTTAAATTAATCTGTTAATTCCCTTACAAATTCTTTTGATAATGATGTGATCTATATATATATATGTTCTTTAAGGTTATCTGAGTTTGATTAATCAGTTCTATGGATACTTTGGTTCTGTAAATTGGATTGTTTCACAATTCGTCATCATGGGTTAGATTTGTTATTGAAAAAGTGGATTTGATTTAGTCTGGTCTTTGATGTAATACTATTTTTATCAGTGCTGGTATTATTATTATTATTATTTAAATTATAGTTGAAGGCCATGTTTTTGGGTTTATTTTGAAGGTTTGCAGAAGAGGGTTTTGTTGTCTACACTAGATCTGAAATCCTGATGCATTCAAGGTTATGAAACTGGAATGATTATATTGTGTTTTTCTATAGCATCCATCATACATGATCTCTACATTCCTATAGCAGAGGCATATCATCAATCCCTTTCTGCTAATTAATCTTAAATGGAAACAAAAAACCCTTTCCGAAGCCAAATATGCTAGACAATAAGCATGACTTTGTTACACATATGCGCTGTATGAATGTCTTCGGAATATCATTTCTCTAGTGTTCTTTATCATTTCTTTAGTGTTCTTTAATGCAAAGGCTTCTATCCATTTCCTTGATTAGCTTCCTTTGAAATTTGATCATAAGCCACAATCTTGTTTCTACTCGGAGCAATACAGGCCAGTGATGGTTTTTCATTCTTGAACTTCTTAGTTCCAAAACCTTCATGGCCGTGAATCATGATGATGTCCAAGTAGGGTTAACTTCTAAATTTAGAGTCGTGAAGAGCTAGGGGCAGAGGGGGCCCTGGATTCTTCTAATTTGATGACAGACCAAAATATGAAACTTACCTATGCAATTGAGTTTCCTTCGTTCTGCATGTCCATTTGTCTTCTACTGAATAACCATGTTATCATAGTCAAAAGCCAGCATTACAAGAAACATAAACATGTTATTTGATCATGCTCTACTCTGTCAAAACTCTGAACTTGTTATATATAATTTGGTTAATTAACCTTATGTGCTAAGGAAAGGAGATGAGTCCACTTCATCAATTTGTTGTTTTCATTTCCTAAATCTGGTTAAATCACCTTCATTCTTGATGATAACTTTTCAAAGATGAAGAGGTATATTGAATTGAAGGTTTCTCCCTTGTTGTGCAGATCAAGCAAATGGTATTAGCAGTATAATGATAAAATGTCAACTCTCCCCACTCAAATGCCTAACGTGTCCTTTTCGAAGAACTCTGAACCTTTTGTTTGTGTAGCATTAGTTTTTGAAGTGAAGCTTTATCGTTTCACACTTCCTTATGGATAAGCAGTACAAACCCATGATAGATTACTATAGGATTATCATACATGTCATGTAGCACTTTTCTCATAGCATGCCGCAATTATGATCTTTGTGCTGTCATCATGCACGGATGCAGGTGTTGTAGATTACAAGGATATATGATGCATATTGCTTTTGGTGAAAGATCCTCATTGAAGAATCAAGATAAATATGGATTGAACAGTAGATATATATAGCAATGGTCTTTCATTTATGGTGGATAACTTTTGAAAGAGCTGTTTTATTAGTGTTTGTTATTGTAGTGTAGAGTGTTTTTCACTTCAATTTTTTTTTCCTTATATATATTATATATATCAAAACCGTTGAAAAACACTAAAAAATAGTGTTAATTTGATGGTTTTTCCTTTCGAAAACAAAAGCTATGGCAGTCTCAAATACTACTGAACCTTTCGAGGCTAAGCTGGAAAGACTGAATGCACAGGTTTCAGTACTTGGTCTGGGGCCTAATATTCTAGTTTCCATTACTGAACTTTGAAGGCAACGATGGTGGTTAGAAACAAGTCTTTGTGTTTTAAAGCAAGGTTTTTTGTGAGTTGTCATAGCTTAAGTGTTGTATTCGTATTAGCTGTTAACCAACTCTGTCATAGCTTAGATGTTGTCTTCAGAATATAACTATAGATACGCTGTTTATTAGCCTCTTTTAAGCCAAAATTTGTTTCTCACCTTCTTTTTATCCATGGATTGCATGTGTTGAGATGTGAAGAAGTATACCTAAAACTTAAAGCTTTATAATTGTACAACCAAGCAACGGTGAGGTGCCGATGGTTTTTTCCCATTTACTTCGTCTTGGATCAGAACCCACTACATAGCTTGCCCTTGCTTTGGTAGGGGTCGGTTTATTTTAAAAAAAAAACATTAAAAAAAAACAGTAATTAAACGTTGCAAGTTTATTTAAAAAAAATTAATAGATTTACATAATAAAAAAGGAACGGAAAAGAAAATATTTGATTATTAATTCCTAACAATTTAAATGATAAAAGATAAAATAAAAAAATAAAAATTAATGAATAAAAAAATATTAAAAAAATATTGACAAATTCGGATAATGAAATTAAAAAAAAATCAAGATCATAAATCCAATGATAAAATAAAAAAAAAGTTAAAACTAAAATATTAAAGGTTAAAATCTAAAATACCGACTAAAAATCAAATTGAAAATTTTTAAATCCATAAATCACAAAAAAAATTAAAAAAAAATAAAAATCAAGTGAATGATGAAAATTAAAAAAATAAAAACTAAAATACACTATACTCAAAATACTCAGATCCACTCGTAATCTAAGTCTAGGGATGTTGGCAATCATAATATATCCCACACTAAAGTAATTTTTATTGTATATAGAAAATATAAATTTATTTAATTGATAAATAGCATTTTGATCCTTAAAAAAACAACTTTATCTATGGAATCAAAACAATTTATTAAAAACTAAAATGTTTAATAAATTATTTAAATTCACATAATTTCTCCCCACTTGATATAAAAAAGAGTTGGCTCTTAGTGCTTTTTTTTTTATTGTAAGTGATATTAGGCCATGTTTATTTTAATTTTACTTTTTTAATTAAAATAGATATTTAGGTTATTTTATATATATCTCAACTAATTTTAAAGTTAATAACTATATAAATCTCTAATAATCTTAAAAAAATTTAGTCTCATGATCATTAAAAAAATTAATTCAATACCTAACTAATTAAATTATGCTCGCATTCATTTCAATTGAATTCTTGGTTGTCTATGAAGGGAATAATAATAGAAAAAAAAAGGTACCATAGATAATGTTTGTCCAAAGTGAAGCATACATCGAGGACAAAAAAGTGGTGCTGTGTTCTTTCAATTATGGACAAGGGAATATCCAATTTAATTGACAGGATCTCAGCCACCTTCATAGATTCATCCATAGTACGGGATCTAATTGCTTGTTGACAAGGTTTTTTAAATTATTCCACTCCTTTTAACGACTTATTATTATTATTATTATGGAATTAAAGTGTTTCATCTTCTGGCTAGTAGTCTAAATTTTACTTGTAAAATAATTTTACTATAAATGAGAAACATTCTAATAGAAGGGTTTCGATCGAAGAAAGAACAAACAAGGGACCTTTATGAATTTCACCTGAAATCCGGGGATGCTCACACAAACGATCTTATTATTATATCGCCTGAACATGGCAATCAACCAACAAGCCCCAAGTAATTGTAAATTATGGCAAGCAACTAAATCTAAGACAACAACCAGACACATAAAACCCACCATGAAAAGAAACATGAAAAAAATTGGAGACTCACAACCTTAATACAGCAAGAAAGGAGAGATCTTTTTGCTTCTCTGCCTTTCAGATTTTACAGAGCGAGCAAAAAGAAATGTGGGAATCCATCTGTTTAACGTTGGCAGCCACCGCCGGCAGTAACATCGGCAAAGTTCTTCAAAAGAAGGGCACGGTCATTCTGCCTCCTCTTTCTTTCAAACTCAAGGCATGCTTCTTTTGCCCATTTTCTCCTTCTATCTCTTTTGTTCTTCCCTTCTTTTCATGACCTATGCTTTCAATTGTGTTGAATAACAAGTTAACGACCAATTAGATAGATTATTTGCTTTAATCTTCAAGTTTGTTGAAAGATCTTCGATTCCTGAATTTGGAATTCTGTTATGTTAGTGTTTCAATTTCAAGAATTGATCTTTATGCTGACAAGTGCATGCAAGTTGCTTGGATTATTGATTTACATTATCAATCTTTGGTTTCTTAATTCTGGGTTTATGGAATTTCTCCCAATTCTTTGCTTATTAGAATGTGTGCTAGCTAATCATGTACGTGAAGGAAATGGGTTCTTGCGTATGTTTATTGATTCATTGCGTGTGACTTTTCAGGTGATAAGAGCATATGCAGCTAATATAGCTTGGATCATTGGTTTTCTTATGGATATTATTGGTGCATTGTTGATGTTGAAGGCATTGTCTATGGCTCCTGTGAGTGAATTCTTTTATGTTCCTGACTTTTTTAGATTGGTATGCTTGATTGAAAATTTCTTTTCCTATTGAAAAAATGGAAAATAGTAGATTGACATTTTTGAACTATTTAACTATGCACACAATTTCAACATATACCTGCTAAGGGGAAAAACAAAAAAAAAAAACACGGTGAGATTCTGCTTCTTGAAAATGATTTGAAAAATATATTTGCCATATTCTTCCACCAATTAACAGTAAAAAAGGAGCTCTTTTATTTGTTTGTGGACTGTATTTTGGTTAGTGCTGTTTATTTGTCTCATTTGTGCCTCATCTACATGAAAGTGATCTGACTGTTTTCTGTTAGGTTTCTGTCATCCAACCAGTTTCTGGTTGTGGACTTGCTATTCTTTCTGTCTTTTCGCATTTTTACCTAAAGGAAGTCATGAATGTCATTGATTGGATGGGGATCACTTTGGCTGGTATTGGTACTATAGGTATGTAAATTCGTCTTGGTTGACTCCTGGATTGGTGTTGTCATTATTACACTCATAGTTCAGAATGTTGCCATGATAGGTATGGCTCAAAAGTAAGAGCACATCATTACCTATTTTTCATTTTTTCCATGCTCTGTATGCCTTTTGTAGATGGTTATAAATTTTATTGGGTGTCTCATTTGGAATAGGTCGTAACCTGAAATCTTGTTTTTCATTATCTAACGAGTATAAAATGTTGCTGTATTTAGCCAAATTATTGATAGAAACTTATTAACTGTTTATGAAAATCCAGTCCTCCAAAATTGTTCATATATACATTGTGATTCAACGTCATATTTATGTGTTTAATTAAACCTTTTAATTGCTTGTTTTGTATTTACAGGAGTTGGTGCTGGAGGTGAGGAGCAAGAGGCTTCATCCATATCTATTTTTCAGTTACCTTGGCTGGCGTTGCTTGTTGCCATCTTGTTTGTAGGCACCTTATACCGTGCACCAACATTACTAGCACTGATATGCTTTTTTTATCAGAATTATTGCACAGATATATGAGCATGTGAAGTTGTTTCTCTTGAAATCTAAGCTAGTCTTTAAACTGCTGAATGATAGGGATGTTGGGAAATTCAGTTCTGGCAAGACATCAACACAACCAAAATAAGGAATGAAAAGTTTCTCACAGATACTACCAACAGATCATGTTTTTTCATAAACTCACTAGGCTATCTCTCTACAAGCCACCTATAATGCACAGAACACACTCATATAACACATGCACGGAACGGTAATATATGATGAAACATACAAGATTGGCCAAATGCCCCTACTTATACTAGTGTAGGTCAAGACATAATGTCACTTCGTAATGTTGATTCCTGATGCACTGCTGGGTGTGGATATTTGGTACAATTTCCAGAGAAAGGGGATTTTGTTTTAATTGGTTAAATTTCAGATCCAAGGTTGCCTTTATATGCTAGCATGGCTGACTTTGAAGAGTTGTTTTGGATTCTCAACACTCCCCCTCTACAATGATTCTCTTGGTTTTTCACTAATTGTAATTGAAACTCTGCAAATTTGTTATGGTTGAGGTCTTCAGTGAATATAAGTTCCTTTTGACTCTACATAAGCATGACCTCCACCATGCTGAATGTTGGTCCCTTGCTAGCACAGCTCACAATAATTACCTAAAGCCCGGTCCTTGTTTGCAAACTGCAGAAGTGGTCCTTGACTGCTTGTTCTAATACAACTGTTCATACTAAGACAAAATCTGCATTCAAATTTTGAAAGTTCTTCTCCAAGTTTTTGATTATGCAATCCCATTTAGTTGCAAATTCTTTTGGTAGAAAATCATTTATTTCATGCAAGAATGAAGCATGTGGAACAGAATTATCACTTTGTAAAAGATAGGGTTAAAAGGAACATTAGTGTTGCAGAAAATTGTTATGGAAGTCCAAGTGGCTGAAATTTTCACTCACTGAAGGGCTCAATGCTTACAATTTGCAAAGTTTCAATTGTGACTTGGTATGACAAAAAGAGAGTCATTGTTTGGTGGGAGCACTGTGAATCAATGAACGACTCTATAATTGAAGAAGCAAACCTGAATTTTCTCTCTAAAGCAAACCTTCAGTCAGCCATGCTGCTGAAAGTTTAGCCAACCAAATTACAGCCACCTTCATGGCTAGAACCAACCCAAGAATGGTTGCGTTTACAACTCACCTTAAGAAGAATAAACTGGTCTCTTTGGCTTCTTTTTTGTAGCATGCACCATTTATTTATTAAGACAAATTCTACATAATGTGTGTGATAGGCAGCAAGAGTAGAGAAAGTTTAATGAGCTTGTGAGCATTTTTTGTGTGGTTTTAGTGTAGGGCTCCAATATAATAAAAGCGTGTTTTGTCTCAACCCTTTTCATTTCTCAGCTAGGAATGTTTCAAAATTTCATCCTTCTAATTTAAAAGTGGGGGCTATAACCTGATTGCTACCATTTATTGTTTAGTTGCCCTTATTGCATATTTTTTCAGTTATGGCTCAATTCATTAGACATTATACAGGTCTCTGCATGGTTCGAGGGAGTATATTAGATAATGTGATGATTATTACTCTGTATGATTTGACCTGTGCAATTAAATATGATTTTTTTGACATAGGTAGTTCTCAATGGATGGCTTCGGATGTACAGACGTCAAAGAAGAGCACATGAGACAGTAATATTTATCTATGTTTATGTTGCTAGTTTGTAAGAAAATGTTTCTGATTTTGAGTCTTCAACCAACCACTTAGCCTCATTTTCCGCCTTCCATTGACAATTCTTTTCAATGCACAGATGGACTATGAAGTTGTTGAAGAAATTATATATGGCTTGGAATCTGGCATTTTGTTTGGGTATGATTCCTGACAAACCATCTTTGTTCAGGCATTTGTAGCTTTTCAGAGTTGACTCTTTTTATACAACAGAGTTTTATGTTTAGCAAATTCAAAATAATAAGGATCTTTTATGTGCCAATTTGCATAGATAACTTTGTTGGGCTTTCATTATATCATTGAATGCACAGAAATTTACATTAAAAGATGGAAACACGTGTTATGCCTAAAGGTTTCACCACCCAGTGTTATCATTTTAGTTTGTCATTGTCATTTAATCAGAATAGTTATAGTCACTTCAATCAATAATGTAACTTATATAATAATGAATTAACAGTTTCATTTCTTTTAAAGAAACCAATCGTAGATGATTATGCTGAAAATATTGTTTTAAGTGCAATTCAACATATTAAATGTTTTCAACTACTGCTGCTATTCGGCTAGGTTTAAGATATTAAATGCTGAATTAAGACATCTAATTCAGGATGGCTTCTGTAATATCAAAGATGGGATTTGTCTTCTTGGAGCAGGGCTTCTCCAAAATGTTAGTTCCTTTATGCCTCGCCATCAGTATATGCTGTACTGCAACAGGATTTTATTACCAGGTATTTTCAAATCATCCTCTAGATTTTCTTTGGAGCTCCATCTGAGCTACTTTGACTTTTTATCCATGCAGAACTTGCTTTTTATATTTTAGATGTCCATATTTGGAAAGATTTCTGCTTATCTCTCTTGTCCCAGAACAAGAAAAAAGCAATTTTATTTTCTGTTCTAGCTCCATCAAATGCATACACATGTCTTACTGATTTTCCATTTGGCTTTATTTTGGGTGGAACCAGATCCATTTCTCTTGTCCTGTTGAAGCTACCTATGTGTGCAGAAAAGTTGACAGATCAAACTGATTTATGCTTTCCTTCTGAACAGACCCAAGGTCTAAAACATGGAAGGGCAATTGTGTTGTCTACATGTGCTGCCGTGGCATCAATAGTGACTGGTGTACTTGCTGGAATGCTTGCTCTCGGGGAACGGTTGCCTTCAGCACCAGCTGCTCGTTTTTCTCTTCTTCTCGGATGGTAACTGTTAAGCAAAGTTTTTGTTAAACAATTGCTCTTTTATATTTGAGTATCTTGATATGAACTTGATGCCCTAAGTCGTGGGTTCATAAAGCCCATGTAATTTGATGCTATACCACAGTGAAGGTGCTCTATTCAAGAAGTTGGATGTGGAAAAAAATCTATGGTTGGACAATTTTGTGGACATCTGATTTTAAAACCTTCACTTCCCTGTTATTGAAATTTCCCCATTGGGCGCAAACTGATGGGCCAATGGAAATATTCAGTCCCATTTTAGTATGCTTGACAACTGAATACAATCTGAACCAAAAAAACAAGTTGAACTCCATGCAATTATATTAATCTAACTTCCATGGCCAATTTTGTAGAATTTATTAATTGTTTTTCTGACTGATGAAACCTAGTCCTCAAAAAAATGTTCTAATAGGGAATTAGGGATCCCAGATTCCCAGCTAGGAAATATGAGATGTTGTCATGTTGCTATAATATACTATTTCATTGAGCTTTTCCTTATTTCAGGCTGCTTATCGTAGTAGGTGTGATTCTACTTGTGAGTTCAACTTGGCTGTTGCGACACCTCCCACAACCATTGTGTCACTTCACAAGTAGTGCTGATCGAAATTTCAGTCTGAGCCGATCAGGATCTCTCCGACTTAAGGATCCAAACCCAACTGCTGTTATCCATGCAGCAACATTGCATCATTTGATATCATCTCCATCTAAGGAGAAGGCTTGAACAGAAACAATGCTTGCAAATTTTTTGCCAACGCTTAGCCTCAACACATTTTGGTTATAACATGGTTGTATATTCCCTGAAATGCTGCATCGTGCTTGGTCTTGTTAAGGGTGTGTGTACAGTTGGTCTGATCACTGCGTTTTTCTGGAAGGCATGAAATTTTTTAAATCATTCCTTCTGTGATATAATTCCAGTTTGGAATATCAACCTATTTCCAACTCCTTTTAAAGTTGCATTTGACTGTAAGATGTAAACCATTTGTCACAGTATGTTATTGTAATTAAGATTGGATTTCTGTCAACAACTCTACTGCAATCATCTTGGCATACAACAGGTTTTACGAATTATATACAGCAGCACAAAGATCAGCTTCATCTAAAAACAGGCCTAGCTGGCCATGGAATCGATTCTGGGACTACGTTGCTAAAATAATTGGTTGCCAGTGCAATGTGTTTTGCCATGAAGCTACTCGGTTTGTTTGAGCACTGGATCATCCAGTTAGGATGAAGCCAGTTCCTGTTTCTGTCAGACATCCTATGTTAATTTAAATTCGTTGGAGATTCAGCAGGGAAAGAAATCCCGAATCATTTTATTTCCATTCGAAAACAAGGTTGGCTTTGAGGATATGTAAGAGGGTGACAAAATATGTTGCATACAACACCAGACTATTACTCTGTATCGTTTCTTCAATTTTTCCTCATGCATGATGGTAACTGGTGGCAAAGACAAGCGTGTGTGTGTGTGTGGGGGGGGGGTGTTTACGGAAAGAAAGGGAGAAAAAGGGACCCCATGAGAAACTGCAGCCATCTCCACTAAGACCTGGACAAGAACCGCTACTGTTGGTGGAAGATCCATATTGAAAAACAAAAACCTATCATCAGAATTTCATAGGCATCATCAAATCCGTGAAAATACAAAACTCATGGACCACATTGTGGTGAAATGGGGCATACCCATCAATTTAAACAAAAAGAGCTAGAGTCGTCTTCTTTTTTTCCCTTGTTCTTTCGAAAATAAAAGCAAAATTACGCGTCCAATGAAGTGGCGTACTGTGGAACTTCACTGGATGGACACGGAGAAGAGAGAACACGTTCACAGGCTTTAGGACCCCTCAGTAGGCAATTCCCATGTGGGTTGCAGTTGGCACCATCAAAATAAAGCTAAGCCTTAACCAAAAGGCCACACATGATTTTCCCAAAAGCTGACAGATCAGTTGGGCTCCAAAGATTTTGGACAAAATGGTTTGCTCATTGCAGTGTGCTACTCTGCTAACCGGAATAGCCGAGTTCCTGATTCCAAACACCAACACTTTACCCTAGTAAAGGACTCTTCCTGCTTGTTATTACATGGATAGCAGTAAGGATGTCTGTAACGAAACACGGATTTGCAGCCACAGAAAGGCTTATAAATTTCCAATGGCCTATATAATCTAAAATAAATAGTTTTGCCTTCTCATAATCATCATAAAGGGTCACAAATGTTTCTTTAAAGGAGTGTTCCACAAAGAAAAGGCTGTTTGTTAAATGGTCAATTACTTCACAGGAAGTTTAGGGTAAGAATTAGGCTTTTTAAGGCCATCTTTTCACATTTTATCAGCTAAGAGCTTCCTTCCTTCAACAACATCCAATTTCTGATGCAACTACAGTAAGCAATAGTTGTAGTTCTACAAACATGTTCGGTTGAATTATATTTTATACTCTCGAGAAGGACTGTACTAGGATATTGGTTGAATGCACAACTGAAACCTCAAAATTTGCTAGATTTAACTAAATAATTGCTTCTAGTTTAAGTTTCATTATAGCAGAATTTGCCCCTAATAATGTGTGTACACATCTACATAAGCCAAGAGGTATTATTCCAAATAACTTATATTCAATTATTAAAATTATCGTTTCTTGATCGATGTGAGATAATAATATTATTATAGCCCCCTGATGGGGGGTTATGTAGCGCGATATAACTAATATTTCCACAAACAACACTAATGATACCATGTATCCACATCCACACACTTCCTAAAAAATATCATCCTAGTTGACATGAGTTTAGCTATATAATGAGTTTTGTTCATGGAAAAACATCTATTGTAGAGATAAGAAACCCCCATGCTATATAAGTGATTAAGCACTTTGTTCTCTTAATCAATATAGGATAGTGGCATATCATCATAACTCTTGAGGTGAAGGGTTTGGGTAGCATCTCATGGATGGTATTCCCACAAACGGCGGCACCGGTAAAGCTAGAAAAACTTTACTAGATCTAGGTTTTCTTTACGAACAATAATAGGTTGGATGGTGGATGTTACTTGCCAAATAACCATTTTATGTTTACATCAATTTAGGATTTTTTTAGGTGGGTATTATATAAGAGAAATAGACAAGGAGATAAATTTTTTTCTTTTGTGTTTGAGATGGAAAAAATTCCTTTCTTCTCTCCCCTCAACATGTGAATGTATAGCTTACCTTGAAAAAAATCCGGGATTACTTACAATGAAAGGTGGCAATTCTGTTGTGATACCCAAGCCTCTTGTTTAGAGAGCTATGATGATGTTACTAATCTTATATTGGCTAAGAGACAAAAATCATAATTGTTCATATAGCATGTGGGTCTTTTTTGTTTTCAAGAGGTTCATGTACTTTCAAGAACAAACCCCGTTACGGAATTAAACCAATATTAACTGAGATAATATTTCTTGAAGGAAATATCTATCATGTACGGATGTGAACTCAAATCATCCACCTCCAAAGAACCTAATTAAAATGGAACGGTTAGGTGCTATACCTCAGTGCATTGCATGCGCTTCTTTCAGTCCATCGGAATGTATATATAGTAAGTCGTGTGGTGTTCAAAAAAGGACTGAGCTCCATGCAATAACCACTTTCAAACTCTTTACAGCTGAAAAACCTTCTAACTTTTCGTTTGGAGTTGAATGAATATTCAAATAAAGCAAGAAAAGAAGGTCCTCCTACGACAAAAAAAAAAAAAGGTTCCGGTAATCATCCACAAATCTTGCCGATAATCACAAGATAAGCTTTATCATGTTCTTTCTTCAAGATGCTTCAAAATGCCTATGACAGCGGGATTTACTTTTATGCCTAAAGCAAGATATCTTGGTAAAACCAAAGGCAAGTGGCGGAAACATGCAGTAGCTTGCATGTTGCTAGGAAAAGCTTCCAACAGCAAAACTGCTCCTAATAAGAAGCTGCGGGATTGACCGAGTGTTTTGCCCCCTCTCTCATGGAAAGATCAACTCCGATACTGCACAGGAAGTGTCTGGTCTTACGTCACAAGTTACTGTGAGGTGGCCACATCTAAATACTCTTGTTGTCAACCCACTTGTCACGCTGATCACATATAAACGCTCATGTTATCAACCCGCTAATTCTTTTTATTTCACACAAGGTGAAACTTAACTTGGACGATTTCGTGGGAGATCATTTTTTCTCAACACCGACAACATGACTAATAACCAAACATGGACCACAGGTGTCTTGACAGAAACCTTTTTTCCATCGTGTGAAAATTGCTCCAAATTCAACTTCCATTTGACACTGAAAATAAATTTTGATGTGAAAGAATGGTCGTCAACATAATCGACTTTCAGAAGTTGGATTGATGAGGTGCTTGTGGTCCAATAGCTTTAATACCGACCAAACACCTTAGTTGCCTCCAACTGACGCACTTAAATAGTCCACTTTAGGGACCATTATTTACTATTCATTAGATGAAATTGTACTAAAACTGCTTGCCATTTGTTTGCATTTCAAGGTATCTTTGCCTTTCAGTAAGTGGTAACAACCAGATAAGACCCCAAAATAGTGGCTTGACTGACCATAAACCAATGAAAGTTCTGAAACAGCATAGATGATTCTAATAGACTTCAAACCATAAAACAACGACAAAAGTACGTAGTACCCAACAATTATGTGGTCCCATTTCAGAAAGAATCTTCTACACAGCTCAGAGTTACGATGGATTGCATCGGGAATTAATTTGGGATAACGACCTACCACCGAAAGCCTCACTGTGCATTCTGTTGTTTAGGATAGTCTCCGAGTTGCTCCATATTCCAGCTTTCATGAGGCGCAACCTGTTTGTGGGAAGGAGTGTATTGCTGCAAAAATTTTAGAAGTTCAAAATTCTGTCAAGTAATAAGGCTCTATTAGTTGTAACTAAATATTAATTTCAAGAAAAATTTATTGATAGGCTCTTGGAACAACTACAAGCCAAGTGGTTGGCAATGTCCCATTTGAAATTACAGGGGGCAAATGCAACAGAAAGGATGGAATATGTAGCAAAAGCACTCTCATTCTCTACATTCCAAAAGTAACTAATGGAAGACATCATGTCGGTAAAAATGAGGACGGACTTGTCCAAGCTTGAACCAGCTTTTCTTTCCTCACATTATTTTCAATTTGTGGCCTCATCAAACCAACAAAACTGGAATCCACATCACTGGCAATTTTGCAACTTTTCATCATAAATTTAAGAAGAAAATGTATTCTTATCATCAAACATTTTTGTTTTAAAAGACTAGTGAAATTGCTCCCGTCATTTTGAGGTAACAAAGCATGTGAATACAATTGGTGCAACTACAAGCAAGTCTTCTAGTTATGCATTCTCCCTTATTTAGTTATTTTTTTAACATTTTTTCTTTATTTTTTCATAAAAAGTAAATTTTCTCCAACCCCAAGTATCTAAGATTTTACCTCCATCTTTTCCATAAGTTCTTTGGCTGTTGGAGCAGAGACAACAATGTCCCGAGCATGGGGCTTGATGAAACCTTGTTCGACACCATTGTCAAATAATGCAAGCAAACAGTTATAGTATCCATCAACATTTAGCAAACCAACCTGTGCAGAGTACCACTCAGTTTCAACATGGAAAGGTAGTTTGCCTAGATATGTTCCTCAAGCATGGAGAATGGAAGGTTACCGGTTTCTTATGAATTCCAAGTTGCGACCATGTGATCATCTCTAATAGCTCTTCCATGGTTCCATATCCTCCTACAAGCATACACAAATATTATCACTTCTTATCAGAAGCATTTTAAAAACTAAAGAAATCCTGTTAGAGAACATGAATTAAGATCTCTACTTCTGCTTCTCAGGTGTGAAATTATATCTGCTAATTGTTCATTAAGAAAATTGATGAGAACGGCAAAGATCATTACCAGGAAGAGCAATAAAAGCATCTGATTCTTTAGCCATGGCAGCTTTGCGCTCATGCATGTCCACAACAGTTCTTACTTCTCCAACAGTTTGACCAGATATCTGGAATGTTGGAGAAAACAATTTACTGGTGAACAACAGATCACAGTTTTACTGCTAAGAAGTATAACTTCTTTTCAGCAAAGAGAGCTAGAACTAATATTATAAATGGTCCGGTGAATTTCTAACCAAAAAGTCCAGATGGAGATTAGAATGCTAAAGCAAAATACAAACAGATGAAAGTCAAAGGGAAAAGCACTACTAATATTTCAAAGGAGTCAAAATGATAAGAGCTAATGAATAAGAGAAAAAACTTGTAAAACCTAAGCACTTAAAGAGTGAAAACCATAAGCAAATCAAATTTCAAACAAAAAAACCTTGTCAGCATACCGGCAGTCCAAATTACAATCAGAATAAGAAAAATATTCACAAAAGGCACCATAGTTGAAGACATTGACAAGAAGGCAAAATTTTGTTTGAGTTAAAAGCATAGGTACCTCAAGAGGCATGAGTGCTTTTGGAATGACCCTGCATTTGAGGAGCAACTATTAGTTTAGCACTGCAATATAATAGGAAAAGATCAAACACCTTGAATTTAATCAAAACAGATAATGAAAAAAAAAACGAAGAGTATATTCCTCAATGCAACTTGATTACCCGAGAACATGGCAGCCCCCATCATACACTTTCTGGGATATCAAACCCATCAGTCCAACACTTCCTCCACCATAGACCAGGTCTATCTTCCGCTTCACCTACAAGCCACATTCAAAATCAGTAAACCAGAAACCATACTAATCTTTGTAACAAAAGCTAAACACCATTTCCATTTTCACAGATAAGAGTCATTTAGACCATTAATCAGTACAAACCAAGATAAGTCTTACTTGCAAACATAAACCCATTATAATACAAGAACTATCCAAATAAGTGCACTGAGTTACATATATCAAACACCTCACAGCACCGTTAAGGTATCCATAAATGACAAAAGGTATCAAAAAGGTCAAATATTTGAGACCAACAAACACAAGAGCAATCTTAGTCAATGAAAACAATATCTATGAAAAAGTGAGTTTATTGGACCAACCAGTTCATCTCCCAATTCAATAGCAGCATCGCTGAAGACTTGTCTGTTGCCAGAGTTGCTTCCACAAAACACACACACCCTCTTGAACTTGCTACTCCTTGTGTTGCCTTCTTCCATTCACGCAATCTCTATGACAACAACCACCTTAATGCAATCTCTCTATATCTATATCCTCTTCGATTCTCAATAAGAAAAGGGGAAACTTTAAATAAAGAAGAACAGAACAAAAGGAAAGACAACAAAAGAGGACAAAAAGCAATCAAGCAAAATCTTAAGTAGATAATAACATTACTTATTGATAAGTTTTAAGAACCAAACTTTTTTTAGAAATCAATGTTAAAAACTAGAAAAACAAAAATCTGGGTTGATCTTGAATTTAATAATCATTTATTAAAAAAACTGAAGAAATCAAAAGGGATGTATTGTTTCTTATACATTTGGAGAATCAGAACATAAGAAGCCCACATGCTCCACGCCCTTTCTAATCCAACGTCTCTCTTTCGGCTTTGTTGTATTTTTACATATATTTGGAGTATTACTTTAAACAAGCATAGTAATTAAAAAAAAACTGCTGGTCAGTAATTCATGAATGATAAAAAAAAAAAATGATTTAATTTTCCTCGGTCAAACGCAAACTCCAAGTAGTTTTAACTTCTACATGACAAAAAGAATAATGAAGCAAATATTCCTTAAAAATTGCTTTTTTTTTCACCGTTTGACTTTCCTTATCACATTTATGGTTCTTGCGCACTCCAACTTCATGTTGTGATGGCGTTTTGAATAGTTTTAGAAGTTCATTTGATGATGGTTAAAAAAAATATATATTTTATCTTTAGAGTTTAATTTTTTTTTAATTAGAATTTAGAAAAATTCATCTAAATGCAACAAGCCAGTATAAAAGCATTATTAAGATTGTCTTTGAAGGTATTCTAACTCGAAAATACCCATGGAAAAAAGAAAATATTCTCACTATATAGCTTCTTATTCAATTTTAAAAAATTATTTACAGCATAATAAATATACCTGTAATTAAGAAAAAAACGCATCCACCCACTCCGCGCGCACGCATATATATTGTGTTTTGAAATTAAAAAAAAAATATTTTTAATTCTCTTAATATGTTTTATTATATTTTATATTGAATAAACTTTTATGTGGAATGGAGGAAGGAAATAGTAATTTATTTCTATAGAATGACTAGATAACTAGGAATAAAAAGATTGAATCGAGAATATCGATACATTTTTTTTTGGATTCTAAAGAAATATAAAAATAAAACAAAAAATGAATCTATTGTTCCAATTTCATCTATATCAAATTTTACTATCAAAATAGTAGATATAGTCATGATTCAATGGGTTAGGTCCACTTACTAGATAAGTTACCTTTACTGTCACTCTATAGAACCATACATGAGATTTTCACCTCATATGGTTCTTTGTTCAATTCTCGAAGTCATTGGACCCTTTTCATTTGTCGAGAAGCTCCTATCTTCATCCACTCAGTCCCGAAGAGTAACTAGAACAAATTTAATCACGTTTTTATGTTTTAATTGAACACTTTTCTTTTTTGATTATTCTTAGAGGAGAAGATTATTCTTTTAACCAAACATATGTGGATCCTAGTCCCTATAAAAAGAAAAATAATTTTACATTCTTCCTTTCAAGAAGAGAGGGATACGAAAATCCTATTGATTATAGCTTTCTCCAAACTTCAAGGAAAAGTATGAAAAAAAAAAGTTTGAATGGTACGATCCCTCCGTTACCCTAGAATGAAAGGGGCGATCTCGTAGTTCTTGGATTGTGAAGATACATTGTTAGGTGCTCCATTTTATTTTCCTATTAAGGCCGAACCTAAATTTGTGCTTAAGAGATAGTTGTCCATACTGATAAAGGATGTGTGGATTCTCGAGAAGAGAGGAGTCATGGTAGCCCCCCTTGAACCACCCGAATCCCATGAGTGTATAGAAAGTTGGATCTATAATGGATCTCATCTAAATTGCCTTATTTATCCTCCTAATAAGAGGTTTGGTTTCAAACCCTGGTTCGAATAGAAGAAGTACGTCATGCTAATATGCCTTGGATGATCCACATCTCAGGACCAAACACTGATGAGCACATTGAACTATCCATATGGCTAAAAGCCCTCATAGCCTAGGCACAACGATACAATTATTAGGGGCGCACTCTACCATTAAGCTAATAGCCCATCATGCAAGCCTCCCGTAAGGGAGCCGTTATACAAAGAGAGAGAATCTCATCCCTTTCTTTTCTTTTTACGTCCCTATATCACCGTGTGGGAGGGACACATGGGTGTAAAAAAAGGGATCTTATCAACTTGTTTCAACCTAGGATAATAAGCTCATGAGCTTGGTCTTACTTCATCATAGAGAAACAAAAGAAAACTTCCGTTAACAAGTTTAACTCATATACAACTTATTGGAAGTATAGAAAGCGGTTCCTATAACCCCATCAATAAAAAAAAATAGAACTTCTTGCATACAAAATAAATTTTATAGCTAAATATAAACGTTGCTCCACCCCATGGCTAGAAGTAGATAAACAAGAATTAATTCTAACTCTCACATAATGAAAAAAAAAGAGTAAAAGATTCTGAGAAGAAAATAGCCCTATTTGATCATGCCTAATTTTACATTCCAAATGGGGTTTCTTTTCTTTTTCTTAATATGTTTATGTTATATTCTATTTTGGTGTAATATATCAAACATATTGGAAATAATGGTTTTTAGACTTTAATGATTAATTTTATATCAGTTTTCGTTAATAAAGATTAAGTACTTTTTAAATTATTATTTATATTTAAATTGTTGTACTTAAAAAAAATTACAATATATTTTTTTATTTTTTATTACAAATAACGTTAGTAAGAGTTTGTTAAGCTTTAAAATAATTCTTATTTTTATTTTAATGTTAAGAGTAACCCTATAAATGAGGAAGCACATCCCTTAACCATCATGTCAATCCTCTCAAGTTATTGTTAGTTATTTTTTAGAGAATGTTTAATCTTGATTAAGTACTAATGAAATTTATCCCTTGATGATGTTATAAAATTTAACAAGTTTAATAATAAGATTAATGTGTTGAATAAATAATTAATTTTATGATTCAAGTAATGTTTTTATTTTTTCTAGTTAAAGTGGCTAATAGTCGATGAGTGATGTTTAGTAGATAAAGTTGGTTATTGGCAAGTACTAAAATAAATTATGGAATTAAAGATTATTTTATGCTTATTAAAGTATTTATAGATTGAAAAAAATATACCACTGTATATTTAGACTTAGCATGTTGTTGAATTTAAAAATATTGGGTTTGATAAATTGTCAAAACCATATACACTTAGACGCATCATATAACTGAGTTTTGAAATATTAAATCATTGCCCTATCTTTGATCATTTTTTAATATAATTTTTACATGAAAATAACATGTATATAATACTTTGATCCATCACCCCTTAATTAATTTGTTTTTCCCATAACATAACACTTTGTTATGTTATGGGAAAAACAAATTACTGTATATAAAAAGTAATTTTTTTCATCAAATATTTGAATTTTTTTTCAAATTGTACTAAAAACTAACTTTGGAATGAGGTACCAAGTGTTTGTTTTTTTTTACATTACAACTTGCTTTTCAAATCTTTTTTTACGTAAAAATGTATTTTGAATGTTTTAATATATTATATCAAAATTAAAAAAACATTATTTTTAACACATATTTAGTTAAAAATACTTTTAAAGATTATAATACATTATAATATCAAACACACGTTAATGTAGTGTTTAGTTACTATCCTGAAATAAAAATGATAAAAATAACAGAGATAAAGATATGTTTGGTTAACACGAAACAAGATTCAAGTCATGAGTTAGGAGTGTCAACCCGATTAATTTATTTTAAAAAAAAATCAAAGAGGTTTTTTACCTGTGTTTTATCCTAAGTCAACATAGATTTTTATCGAAGTCAAATCGAGTCGATCATTCTTTTATTTTTATAAACTTAGACTAGTCCAAGCCTCGAGCCGGCATAGTTCCAAGTCAACCTACCAAATTCATCCTGATTTTATAACAAAGATATTATAATATTAAAAAAATAGATTTTATATCTCTCCCTCCTTCATTTTTTTTTATATATAATCAGGGAACAATAAACAAATACCACATGCTACTACTTGGATAATAAGTTAAGACTTCCTTTTTCTTTTTCTCTAATGTTATAAACATGGTGTTTTTTTAATTCGTAACTCTAATGGTACGAGGCAAAAGACATGTCTGCGGGCTAATTTTCTTTTGAATCAGCAAAGAGGGATTTTTTTTTTTCATTTTAAAGGTTATGTAAGTAGGTGTTTGTTGTCCCTTAAAAGGATTAAAATAAGGGCAACTTAATGGATGGAGAAAACAGAGTCGTCCCTTCGATGATATTATTTTCTAATAATAATGCTTTCTTTCATGTTTGGATTGTTGTTTTCCTGTGTAATGGTCCTCTTGACAGGGATAGATTTGTGCATTAAACCCCTTTCTCTTTTCTCCACTTTATCATGATAGAAATATGGCATAAAGAAGCTCCACCAGACCTATCCAACACTTCCTCCTCTCCTCCTCCGAGGCCGGGTCTCATAATTTCAACTCGACAATATGCCTTTACTTTTTCAACAACAACAATCACCATTATTGTCCCAGCAGCAGCAGCAGCAATAATAATAAAATTATAAATTTCATGTTTTTTATCAAAATTAAAGTGATTCAAATTCAAAATAATTCCAGATTTTTATATTAGATTGGAGCACTTAGAGGTCAAGAGTTGTTTTAGATCTTTACTGCGTGTACTTTTGGCCAGGTTAAAGGAAAAGCAGGAAATCTAATTGTCCAGAATTCAGAACTCTACTAGAAAGTTTCAGGCTTAAATACAAGGAAAGGTGGGATGGGATTTAGATTATGACTAGTTTATTCAATTTTTTTTTCTAGCAAAAAGAAATGTGCAGCCATTAGCAGCATGTTTTTTCATTGCAGCAAGAAATTTCTTTTATGGCGGCTCTTTTTGTTATCGTCAATCAAAATCATGGTCGAGAGCCACAAAAAATACTTGTTATTTCTATAAAAGAAATAACGTTATAAAATCTCATAAAAAAAAAGATCAAATGATATTTAATCAAATAATTGAATAAAATCTAAAAAAATAATCATGAAATATTATACAAAAAAAATATTTGTTAATATCATTTAAAAAAATTATAATTTTTTTATAATGGAATTCCAATGATATCCAATAAAATAAAAAATCAAATTATTTTCTAGTGAATCTATTTCAATGGGCAAGAGTGTTAGACCTCGGGAATATAAATTACATGACTCGCGCGATGCCCCAAACCAATTTTTTTACATAAAAAATAAAAAAAAAATAAGATTTAAAAATATTAAATCTTTTTGTAAAGATATACATAAGAATCTTGTGTTTGGTTGCAACGCCTAACTCCAGAGTAATATTTATAATATTAATAATAATATTAATATTACATGACTTAAATTTGAGTGGATCTGACTGCAATATCAGACTCAATGGTCTTAGATGTAAGTCTAGCTGTAAGGTAGTGTAATAAATTAAAAAGAAAAAAACCAATCTGAACAAAAAAAACTAATGAAGAAAAAGAAAAAAAATGAATTAAATGGGTTAACCCTTCAAACTAGATTAATCCATCAAACCTTGGATTTTTTTCATGAAAGTTTAATAAATAATTAGAAAAAAAAAGTTAACGGGTTAATGTATAATTAACCCATCAAACCCAGGATTCATATCATAAAAGTTTGATAATTAAATAGAAAAAATTAAATATTATCAAACTAAATTAAATAAAAAAATTAATTTAAAAAATAAAAGGCACTAGCCCTTTCACAATGAACTGCATTGTGCAGTCCACGGTCAGAGACATGAAAAATTAAAAAAGCAAAAAGAACAAAAAAAACTAAAGGCACCCGCTCATAATTAAATAGAAAAAAATTTAATATTAATGAACTAAATTAAAAAAAAATATTAATTACAAAGGAAGAGGCAAAGGGAAAAAAACTATAAAAAAACTAATGAAAAAAAAAGAAAAATATATGAATTAACTGGGTTAATCCATGAAATTTGAAATCTGTATCATAAAAATTTAATAACTAAATATAAAGAAATTTAATACCAACAAATTAAATTTAAAAAAAAAACAAGCAAAAAAATAATGAAAAATGAAAAAAAAAAGAGAAAAACTAAAGGAAAAGAAAAGAAAAAACCAAATACATACGCCACAAATTAATTTTTTTTTTCATAAAAAATATCAAAAAAAAGCTAAGATCTAAGATTGTTAGATCTTTATACAAAGATATATTCAAGAGCCTTGAATCTAACTGTAATGTTTCATCTAAGAATAATATTTATAATATTAATAATAATATTAAACATACATGACTCAAGTTTAAGTGAGTCTAGATGCAACACTGAACCCAAGAGCTTTGGATGTAGATTTAACTGCAAGGTCGTGTCATAAAATTATGATAATTAAATAAATTAATTAAAAAACAAAGACAAAAACAACAAGAAGAGAAAAATTAAAAGAGAAAAAGAAAAAAATATAAATTAACTGAGTTAATCCATCAAGTCTGAGATTCGTATCATTAAAGTTTGATAACTAAATAAAAAAAATTAACAGGTTAACCCATAATTAATTGGATTAATCCATCAAACTCAGAATATATGTCATAAATATCTGATAATTAAATAAAAAAATTACTATTAACAAACTAAACTAAACAAGGAAATTGATTAAAAAGAAAAATGATAAAAAAAATTTTAGGTTAATTTGTCAAATTATATTAATCCATCAAACCCAGTATTCGTGTTATAAAAATTTAATAACTAAATAAAAAAATTAACACTAACAAACTAAATTAAACAAAAAAATTTATTAAAAAAATAAAAAAAATAAAAAAAATCCTTAAAATGCATAAAAAAATAAAAAATAATTTAAAAAATATAACTCACTATTTTAGTGATGCTTTATGCAGTGAACAATAAAACATTGGACAGTTTTATTATATCTTATAATAATTGGGTTAATCCATCAAGCTCAGAATATATGTCATAAATGTCTAATAATTAAATAAAAAAATTATTATTAACAAACTAAATTAAACAAGAAAATTGATTAAAAAGAAAAATGATAAAAAAAATTTCAGGTTAACTTGTCAAATTATATTAATCCATCAAACCCGGTATTCGTGTTATAAAAATTTAATAATTAAATAAAAAAATTAACACTAACAAACCAAATTAAACAAAAAATTTATTAAAAAATAAAAATAAAATAAAAAAAATCCTTAAAATACATAAAAAAATAAAAAAATAATCTAAAAAATATAACTCACTATTTTAGTGATGCTTTATGCAGTCAACAATTGGACAGTTTTATTATATCTGATAATAATATATAATGAACGGGCCACGTGAGTACGGGGGCCTGCTCAGTGGGCAACGAGATTCGAAACTCCAAAACGTGAAGCCCAACATGGAACTGAACTGTGCTAGACCATGAATTTAATTGTTATCACTGCACAAGAGGCAATCAGCGAGCATTCTTGCCCACTTTTCCTAGAGATTGGTTAGTTACGATAATCTCTCAGTATCAATGTACCTTTTTTTCCTAGGATCCTCCTAAATATTGTGGAGGTTAGTTTTGCATTGCCTTGCGTAGCTAGCTTACAGCTAAGAAGAGAGAAGAAGAGATATGAAGGATGAGGATTTTCCACAAATACAACTGTCTCAACCGTCAATGAAGAGCTTATCTGTATTGAAGCAGTACCCAGATGTCAAATAGTGGCATCTTTGCCTCCTCGCCTCTACTTACCTTCCTTCAATCCTAACCCCAAGCATTCTGTTTGGATACTCAGAAATTATAGAAAACTGGCCGTTTTTTCTCGATTTTTTTATTTATGAATATCAAAGCCAGTTCCTCCTCCTTTAGCACCATCTCAAACAATTAAAATCAACAAAGAAAAACTCCTTGACCCTTTTTTCCTGTATTGTTTTTGCACTGGTTTTTGTATGAAATTTCTTTGGCCAATGGTCAATGAATACGTAATCCAACATTTTCATTTTCTTTGTTCCTTGCAACAATGGCTGGAGCATTGGCTATGATCAAAAGTCTCTGCGGTGCCCGGTTTCGAAGATCACGATCAAAAGCATCAGAATCACCCCAACAAAGAGGGGAATCGAATTCGGATGTGAGCACCTCACCATCATTAGCCTCCCCATCGCCGCCGCCACAAGCAGCAGCCATGGAAAGAAGAATGGCGCCTCCACATACACTAGCAGGCGGTGCAGCAGAATCTCACGATATAATGGAGAACGATGCCCAGGAAATAAAAGAATTGCCTTTACCACCGGCAATGCAATTGACAGCCGAGATTACTTCCGCCAGCAACTGCATGAAAAAGTCTGCCTCCACGCGGAGTCTAGGCAGCATGAGCATGAAAGCCATAAGCATGAAGCTGCCAAGAAGCATGTCATTGGCGAGGAAGGACGGAGATGACAAAAAGAATCAAAAGAAGAAAGGGAAACTGAAGCAGGAGGATTCAGTTTGGATGAAGACAATAATATTAGGGGAAAAGTGCAAGGTGCCAGATGAAGATGAAGCTGTGATTTATGATGGCAAGGGAAAAAGAATCTCAACATATCACAAAAAGGCCTCGTGTTCTAGGCAGAATTCTCAAATTGATTTAAATGCAATTCCTTCTCGAGACAGGGAAAAGGGGGTCTCAAGAGAAGAGGGTAAAGAATTCTCTTGATGTTAATGGATCATCTTAATTTGTGTTATCAAAGGGTAGGAAACCTTTTCTGTTTTCTTTCTATGTTCTTCTTCTTTAAAAAATAAACGTGCATGGATTTATTATGATACTCAATGAGAAAATCAGAAGCAAAAATGGTTTTCTTCCTGCTAAAATTGTTATGATCTCAAATTTGATAAAGACAAGGTCATAGTCCTTCTAATACATTAGCAATTCTGACAGTTATATTATAATAGATGAATTCTATCAGTATCAATGCATGCAGTTTCTGGGCAATCGTAAGTTGTTAATGCAATAAAATCTGTCAAAATGGTACGTGAGGTGCTGCCATATTTAAAATAATGGAAAAAAGATTCTACAATGGTATCACCATTAGACCTGTGTGAAGTTGTTCTTCCATATTTACCACCAAATTGCAAGGAGACCTCGTAAATTTAGAAAAAATGGATATCTCAGCAGCCAGGGCTTTTGTCTTTGGTAATTCAAGCTGCAGCCAGGAGTGGCCATGTAAATATAGCTAACTGGAGTGCTGAATGCATGAGGACTAGATTCTGGAGTCTTCTCTACGGTGGTTTCCCTGATGATCGGGCGGAAATGTTTTAACCAATGCCTCGAAATCCGACCTGTATTCAAAGCAGTTTCTTTAAGAACTTCGTGTTGATTTGTCGTTCCCTACTATCGACCGAAGATCTTAGTTTTGTCATTCCTCGGCAATTCAAGATTTCGCAAAAGAGACCCCGTTGGATATATGGTGTGCAGTCAAATTGATGCAGTTGGGCTTGGGATAATGGTTCATCTTGAGTAGTCATGTCTTTATTTATCATAACTAATAGTTTATATGAATGGGCTTATTAAATATATTTATAAATTAATGAGATAAATTCTGTCCGACTAAAATAATAATTTTTTATCTAATTATTAAATCATGTTTAAATTTTTATAGAAATTCTTAAAAATTATTTTCATTTAAGTAATTATAAAATCGCTACTCTAATTTTTATATCTTTAGATTTTAAAAATCTTATCTTAAAACACTAGTTTTAGCGATTTTTATAATTTTTCTTATTATTTTTTAATTTTATGCTGTTTTTGAATTTTATATTTCCTTCCTTTACAATCTCAAATTCTTATTTTTATTTTTTAATTGAGATAAAGTTTTACCCTATATAAAGTTTCGTGAACCTCTCCTAGAAAGACACACATTAATTACCATTGTTATTCTTAAAAAAAACCCTGAAAACTTGAGTCGTTCATTAAGATTATCTTGCTATTTCTTTGTTTTTACTGTCTTCAGCTTGAAAATCATGCACAAACAAAGTGATGCCCTCAACCCCAGAAGGTCTATAACGCATCATTAATAATTGTTGAGTTACTTTGAGAACAGTAGACATTGAATCTTAAATTATAATTTTATATCATTAAAGTACAAGCAAGAGGTCAGGATGGCCGAGTGGTCTAAGGCGCCAGACTCAAGTTCTGGTCTTCGAGAGAGGGCGTGGGTTCAAATCCCACTTCTGACATCCAGTTTTTTTTGTTCCATTACCTGTCTAAAAGAACATAAACCAATTTGTTTGCATGTTTAAATTATTATTTAGATTTATATAATCTAAATTTCATAGTTTTTTTTTGTTTGAAATCTTTAATGTGTTATGTCTTTTGTTTATAGCGGGTACAATTTTATTCAAAACTTCACTGTAGAAAAAAATAAATTTACATGATGATGGGATTTTAAGTATAAAAATTACTGTATCTCTCATTGCAGTTTTGATGTAGTCTATCACTGTGGAACAGCATAACAAATGAAAAGATGAGAGAAACATGGTGCTAAGCAAAGTTTCAATAATTAATTACTGTTTTAGTTATATGAAATTCGATTTAATTTTATCTTGATTTTAATATTATAAAGCTTTGAGATACAGATGGAACGAGTAAAATGAAAGATGTGGCAGAAATTCTTATTACCAGCTGGACCACGAACGTACACTTGTCATCCCTTTTTGGGTAAAATATGTTCTGATCTTCAGGGGAAAAAATAATAATAATTTCCCAAGGTAGCATTTTAACAGAACCGACCACTTCTTGAGATTTATTGTTGTGTAGTTTTGATTTATTTTTTTTAATAATTTGATGGAATAAAATAACTTGGAAAGAGAAAAGATGAGAAAAACAATGAGCATTCCATCCATTTTCTTCTTTTTTGAACGCCAAAGAGGTAGCACTGAGATTGACTGTTGCCATTTACCTTGCAAGACTCTGTTGGGGCTAGCTATGTATTATTTTCTTATAATTTTTTATGTTTTGTGTCAGGGAGGAGTGATCGTTTCAGAATCAGATAGCCCTCCTTTTCTCTTGTTAAGGGAGTCATTGTTGCTTTCAATTCACAGTGAGTGGTGCTTCCCAGAAAGGTGGTTTTCTTGTACTAGGATTTTTTAAGAGTTTAGATCATCTCTCATGGTGGATTTGCAGCTAATTGTATTATTTAGGATGACAGTCAACTGGAGTTGCAGATGGTTGCTGTAATTTTTGTTGACGAGTCTGCAGATCCTGCGATTTATTATGTTGCTGAGTAACATTACCTAAAATATACTAATTGTTTATTTTAAAGGTAAAAAAAAAACACTCTTTGCATTTAACATTAAGTTAGATCAACAGGGAATCAAGGCACGGGCTGTGATTCAGTTGGATCAACTGGGAATCAGGACTCTGCATCTCATGAACCGCTGGAAAGAACAGGCTGTGATTTTAAGTTGGATTTTGATGTATTTTCTTAGAAAAAGCTGTTGTTTTCAATATTACACATCTACAAAATGTCTGTTTGTTGATTTTTGTTCTTACTTTGAGGAAATATGAAATTTGGATCGAAGAAAGGATCGCCTAACTATGGTCCAGGCAATACTCCAGTTTATCTCAATGTTTATGACTTGACACCCATTAATGTCTACACCTATTGCGCAGGCCTCGGCATCTCTCACTCTGGTGTGGGAGGCCAAGGCTCCCAAGTGTTCAGAGTGTTTATGTCGATACAAGGACACTTGTCTTTAATGCTTAAATTGCATGCTGACACCTCCCAAGAGCATACGATGGTTGTCTTTAATTCCTAAATCCTGCTGACTTTATGATTGCTTCAATATACAGCGGCGTATCGTTAGTCTATTTTATTAATGTAAATATATTTAATTTATTAATAAAAATATATTTATTTTTAATATTCATTAAATATTTAATTAATAAATTAAACATTTAACTATGAATATAAATTAAAGATAAAGTTTTTGGAACAAAATATTTTGTAAAAAAATAATTATAAAATTATTATAATTATAAGATTCTTATTACATCAAAGCATTTTTCTTAAAATATTCATGGTTATTGTTCTATTAAAACTTAATATTAATTAGAGCTATTAAAACTGTTATATAATATATTATTTTTTTTATAAAAAAAATAGTTATTCTCATAAATTGTAGTATGAGGGATACCTATAACTAACATGTTAATGTTTATCTTATGACATGTTTACTAAATTAACTTTAATGAGAATTTTATATGAAAAAATCACTTGTTTTTATGAAAAAGCTTATATAATGGTTGTGTAATGATCCTTGAACTTGAGATCACTAATTAGTATTATATATAAAATGTTATGTTTTGATCATGTTACATGTTGTCCTAATCAAAGATAATAAATGGACAGATATTGAATATAAGATAAATTATATTAAAATATTTAAATAATTAAGAGATTATTCATTACATTTAGTGAATTAGAGAAAATGTTATATATGTTCCTAAATGTTATTGATTGTAAATTCTTACACAAGATAAAATGAGATTTGTGAAGAGTTTCAAATCTTATTCAAATAATCAATGACTCTGATGTTAAGAACAAATATGACTTAACATAGTAGACATACTCTATCCTATAATATCTAAATCAAAATATTGTTAATGAATAAATAATAATTACATTGAGAAAGTAGTCATTGAAATGTTAAGTCAAACTACTTATAATTTTTTCAATATTTGAAGGATCATAATAAATTATTAGATATCGAACTTGATCTTCAAATATAGATCAATTAGTTGTTGAATTGAAAATAAATTAATTTGTTTATTTTATTTTATTTAGGATTGTGATTTATATTTGAATCAACTTATTATAGAATCTAATGGGTCCACATATAAAAACTATTGGTTAAAAATTAAAATGAAATAATTAATCAAGTGTGACTTGATTATAAATAAAATTTAGAAATTAAGGACTAAAATATAATTTATAGAGTGAATAACAATTCTAAACCTAAAAAAATCAAGCAGAGACTTAATTGAATAAATTTCTAAAATTAGCCTAAACTAATATATATGATATTATTTAAAGAGAAAATTAATACTTTTCAATTTATATGATTTTTTGGTTTCCTTTTAAATAGAAAGCTATGTCTTTTATTTTCTCTAAAGAGTTTAAATGTGAAAATAGTACAATACAAAAACATTTAAACATAAAGTTAAACATAAAAAAAAAAAGCTATCATTTTAAAGTATAATAATCTCTCTCTCCTCTAAAAAGGTTTAGAATATTTTTTACTGTAGTTCGTGTGGATTACCATTATAAGTTAGAAATTAGATGACTTACGATTTGCAATAATCTAGAAATATATACTCAAAGCCAAAAAAAAGTTCATTTCTTTAAGTTTGAATCTTATTTATTGCTACAATCATGGTTGAAAGCTTATACCAAACACTTAAACTAACAACTTCTCACTTTTGAACCAGTTGTTAACTTAATACTTTGAAGCCACTAAACAACCATCAAGTACACTTTATCCATCTTATAATATCATATAATCTATCATAATAATTATATCTAGTCATGTATATAAATATCATTTAAAAAGCCTTGATCAATCTTAAACCTTTTTAAATAAAAAAGATTCATATTTTTTACCTTGTAATTAAAAAAATAGAATGAAACTTCAATTTTGTAAGGTTAATCCACTTCACTTTTATTCTTTGCACATAACACTCTTTTTTTTTCTAATAAGGTAAATAACTCCATGGTTTCATTTTTTCTCTTTTTTTTAAACTATATGTTTATCAAATTCTTTGAAATGTCCAATTTTCTTTTTAGCAAAAAAATAACCATAATTATTTATATAAGATTGATATTGCATTTTTTAACTCAAATTTTTAGGATATTACAAAGATTCCATGAATTTTTTTCTTCACATCTTAGTTTATTAATCCACCTTATTAGAGATGTTTTATAAGTGTAACACCAACTCTTCTAAGTTTTTAGAATATGGACTAGTTACCTTATAGCCATATTAATATTAAAAACTACATTAGATTCGGTTGTATTATTCTAACCATTTATCTTTATCAGGATGAAGTTACAGGAGATGAAGTAAGTTTTATATACTTTTATCATTATTATTGATATGAACTTCTTTATAAAACATTTATGATCTTATAATTTTATTTTCCTTTACATAGCCTTGTTGCGATCTTGGCTCTAGTTTGAGCAAGTTTCTGGATGTACCAAATGATATTTTCTAGAGAGCTAGATGGGTCTATATTAGGGTGCAACTGATTTTAAAATATACCTGTATTAGACTAATAATCAATAATATTTAGTTTGTCATAATAAAAGCATTCAAAACATGTGTAGTTTGTCATAATAAGAGTATTAAAAACATAAAAGATATTTAATGAAAGTTAGAGTTCATACTAGTTTAAATCTATAACCATATAAGATAAAAAAAAACAATTGATGTCAAATATGCTTTCAACATAAATATAATAATATAATTATATCATGTATACCAAGAATATATTTAAACTTGCAATTGATGTTAATTCAAATACATTGTGTGCATATTAATAATAAAAATAGATATATTTGAATTAAACAAATAATGGTGCTTATTAAAGCACTTTAAAGTAATAAAATTTTTATTGTTATTAATTATGAATCCTTTGTCTTTAAGGTTTTATTACTCTTCACCCGTGCAACTAAAATATTAGCAATATGTTTCTAAAGATTTCAATAACACCATCTTATATATAAAGATAAAATATTTGAACTAAAATAATTTTTTTTAATTATCTCTCAACAAAGTGAACTTAAAAAAGTATAAAAAGATAAAGGAAAACACTAAAATAAAAAGAGGAAGTATATGTAAAAATTTGCAAAAAGCTTGTGAAACTTTTCCTTCACCTCCCTTTTGATTTTAAAAGTTAAAAAATTAAAAAATTAATTCGAGTGATAATCAAATTTAAATCCCATAATTATCAACCTTTTATTGATTTTATATAGTTAATATAAATAATACCATTTGAGAACAAAAATTTAATGATATTATATCTCCGATGTAAATGTCTAGAATTACTATTTTACATATTACTTTATGTCCTTCTAATTGTTGTATGTTTATCATAATAGACGTAAATAACACTAGTTTTAACTAACATAGAAAATCTTTTAATAAATTTTACATCCATTTGGCTTTTTTTTTCACTTTTATCAAGAGTAATAAATTTTAATTTCATTATAAATCTCATGGTACATTTTTTCTAGAGGATTTTCACAATATAATTGCTCCACTAAGTGTAAAGTCACATCCACTTATAGATTTTGAATTCTTAATGTCTATATCTAATTAGCATCAGTGTACCATTATAGTATCACTAGGTAACTAGTATAGTACACAGCCTATGATCTAAGATGTACCTTAAATATTTGAGTAATCTTTTTATTGTCTTTTAATGATTCATACTTAGATTACTAGTAAATTTATTTGATTTACTTACTAAGTAAGCAATATCAAGCTTTGTGCAATTTATAATGTTCTTTAGGCTTTTAATTATTTAATAATACTCCAATTGATTTATTTCCTTACCTTTGTTCTTGAACATATGTATACTTGTATCAATTGGTATTTTGACAATACTATTGTCACCGTTAGAAAATCTATTGAGAATTTTCTTAACATAATGAAATTAAAACAATACAAATCTATTAGATATCCTAAAAATTTTTATTCTTAGTATGACATTTGTAACACCCAAGTTTTCATATTAAATTTTACAGTTAACGTTTTCTTAGTAGACTTGATTATGTGATCATTATTATCTGAAATTAATATATAATTTATATAAAGATCTATAATAACATAATCTCTATATATGTTTTACACATAAACACATCTATCATCGTTGATTTTGAACTCATTTTATATCATAACCTTGCAAATTTTTTTACATCATTGTTCAGGTGATTGTTTCAAATCATATAATGATTTGACAAGCTTATATATTTTCTTTTCTTGTTCATTGAGAAAAAACCTCTCGAATTGTTCTATCTAAACCTTTTTATCAAGTTCAATGATGATGGTTTTTAACCTTCATCTTACTTGAAAAAATAGATTGGGTTTGATAGAGATATTTTTTTATTTGATTTTGTGTTTCTAAACAAATTTTTTAAAGTTTTGAATCAAAAGAATAGTTTATTTGATGTTTTTTAGGTGTTTTTATCAAAATAAGTTAAATTAAAAAAAATAAAATATTAAACTAAAAATCATCCTAACCTGATTTTCTTAATACCTCTTAATGGTTGAGATTTAGGTCGGTAAACAATACATTATTTGCCATCACAAATGATGTATGGCCTATTTTTTTAAAAAAAAGATAAACAAAAAAAGAAAAACTAGATATATAGGCTGGCTTTTTTATGTTTAGGTTAAGTGCTCAAACTAGATTTTTTTTTAAAAAAATATTTAATATGATAATTTATCTACTTTTTAATTTTAACATGATTCTTAAAATAGTATTATAGGTTTTTATTATAATGTAAATATTTTTTTAATAATTATGTTGTGCAAATTGATCATGAATATTCATTTAAGTTTAATTTTTAATTTTTTAAATTTGTAAATAGATTTTTTATATGATGTTATTGTTGTTATTATTATTATTATTATTTAATCATATAAAATATATGAACATATTATTGTGCTTTGAAAATTATGAAGTATATTTTGAAATAGTCATTTGATTTTAAAAAAAAAACTTTCACATTGTTTTCAAGAAGATTAAAAAAATTATGATAATAATATCAATTTTTTTATGAATAATTATATATCAACACCACATGCAGAAATTTAATAACAATAATTTTATTATTATTAATATTTAACGAGGGGAAATATTTATTTTTATTCTTATTATTTATATTTTTATCAAATTAAGAACCCATGTAAAAAATATGTTTTTTTATTGAAATAAATACATTAAAAAGAAAAGAAAGAATTATGCTAGAATTTTTTTAATGGATTTTAAATTATTTATATTCTAAAAAAATTAAATAACTCAATAATCTTAACTTCTTGATTATCTTTTATTGAAATCAAACTAGTTATCATCAACATATTTAAGGATTTGCCGTATTTGTGACGAGATGAGCGCAATGTCAGCCATTAGCCAGACAGCTAAGGTAGATAGAGTCAAAAGTCAAAGAAAACACAGCTCTCCTATTATTATTAAACTACGTTTCTTTTTTCTTATATATATATATATATAAAACACGCCCTTTTAAATTGCCTTCCTGAGAGCGCCTATTTAGAAGCCCAAAAAAAAAAAGAGATAGACAGTAAAACGTTGGAGAAACCTCCCTGCCTCCTTCCTTGATCTTTCCTTCATAGGTGAACAGAACAGAACAGAACAGGGTTATCGACACTTTTATGCGGTTTTGTTAAATTCACTAGTCTGTTCTCCTGTGACCCGAGAAAGAATCATTTACTGGTAGGTTTTCTCCAACAATTAATAAAAAAAGTATAAAAACCGTGTTTATCTTGATTGATCTCAATCGGGGTTTGTTTATTTAGTCATTTGGGTTAGCATTATAAAAGGGTTATGAGAATCATGTACTGTTTGATTGAAAAGTTTTGATTTTGAGACAAGGGTTTGGATTTTTTGGTCTGGGATTGATTGGATTTTTGTTCTTGCTGGTTTGGCTGAGGTTATTGGATCTGGTTTTTTATTTTGGATTGGTAGTGTTTGATAGAAGTGGTTATCTTGGAATGATTGTTGGTGGGTTTGTGATAGATCCATGGGAGAATTGTTGTGATTGAAGGGATTTGATTACTTGGTCTGGTGTGACTAGTTTCTTTGTGTTTGTTGATGAATATTGTTATTTTTGAAGAGGAGGATCGGCTTGTGAACTTTCCCAATTCGCTTCTGGGTGTTCTCAGGCCCTTGGATTTACTTGTTGAACGAAAGGTCTTTTCTTTTTGTATCCCTAGAGATAGATGGGATAAGGAGTTTTTCAAGCTTCAGAGTGGATAATTACTATTATCACCATCATCCATCTAATTTTCAAAGGTTGTGATTGTATAATTTTGGTTTGGAAATTGGAATTTTTTGGAAAATGAGTTCCTCGCAAGGGTCCACATTGTCTTCTAATGTCGCCGAGCTGGTTGACGGTTCATCTGCTCACAGGGACGTTTCTTTGCTTGATGATGTGCCTGTTTATGTGAAGGAGCTCATTGCTGGTGGAACTGCTGGAGCATTTGCTAAGACTGTCATCGCACCACTTGAAAGAACTAAAATACTCTTACAGGTGCAGCACCTCTCCTTCTTATATGATTTTGTGGATTTCATTTGACTGATTATTTCTGCTACATGTAGTTAGATTTTGTTTGGATTAACCATTATTAGGCTCTGCTGAAATCGAACTCTAGGTAGGAACTGTTTCTAATATGCAAGTTTCCCTGTACCTTTGCAAAAACTAGCTTTTTTAACTATTAGTTAAAGAACAGAATTTTGAAATTTGAACCAGCATGTTCCGGGAAGAACTTAAGATTCTTGATCTCTAGTTTATTAAAATGGGTTTTTGTCTAGAACTTGTGTTCCTAGTGTAAGCCTGAAAGAGGATCTGCCACGCAAATTTGGTGCTACATGGGGATTTTGCATTATTGTTGCTTCCTGCGCTGATCAGTTGTTTCTTTTTCCTTATTGACTTGCTTTCAAATGTTCCAATAAATTTGCATTTCTGAAACTTTTCTTTTCTTTTTTTAACTTTCTTGCTTATTTTTGTAGACAAGAACTGAAGGTTTCCAATCTCTTGGAGTGTTTCAGTCCTTGAAGAAACTATTAAAGCATGAGGGAATCCTTGGCTTTTATAAGTAAGTTGTAGCTTGTTTCTTCATTTACTTTTTATTTATACGAGTCATGAATTTATCATAGTTTATGGTTATGCTTTATGCTTTCTTCTAGGGGGAATGGAGCCAGTGTTATTCGGATTGTTCCTTATGCGGCCTTACATTTCATGACATATGAGCAATATCGTGTTTGGATCTTGAATAATTGCCCTGCCCTTGGTACAGGGCCTGTGATAGATCTATTAGCTGGTTCAGTGGCTGGAGGAACAGCTGTTTTATGCACTTACCCTTTGGACCTGGCTCGTACTAAGCTTGCTTATCAGGTAACTAGTTTGCAAGATTGTTATTGAAGCTTTAGTTTTTGAGTTTGATGGAAGCCCATGGATTTCATATTAAAGGGTAGTGAACAATGAAAGCATGTTCTAGTTTGTTTTTGAAACCTGGTTTTAATTCATTTTGATTATCTGGAAACTGTCTAAATTACATTTCTACTCAAAGTAGTTTTATGTTGTTGAACACTTAAACTGTTCTATTTACCTGGTTTTATAGAAGGAGATGGTTCAGCATGTAATCTTCTGTCCTTTTTCTAATGGTTCTGCAGGTTGTGGACACAAGAGGGGGTTTCAGGCGTGGCATGAAAAGTATATGTGCTCAGCCTGCATATAATGGCATAAAAGATGTACTTACAAGTGTCTACAAGGAAGGGGGAATGCGTGCATTGTATCGAGGAATAGGTGCGTATATGCTTTTTTTATGGTGATTTGCTCACTGATGCAGTGTGTAGGCATTGTTGTCTGAAGGTGATCACTACTTGTGTTTATAAGTATGTTATTGAGCGTAAAATTTGAATAATACGACCTTTACATAGGAGCATTATCATGTCCATCATCAACTATAGTTGGATGGATTTAAATCATTAATGGTGTCATTGTTGATTAAATTCAAACTGTAATTAAATTTGAACAGGTTTAACTGATCTCTCTAAATCCACCAATCTCCATTTTTTATCAATTGATTAATTTAGTCTATCTTTTTTTAGTTATTTTAGGCAATGATATGATTTATCTTTTTTATCATTAGTATCTCAAATTGTTTTTTATGGTTAAAATGAAATATACAAACACAATGGAGATGGATAATTCTAAAAAAAGGGGGAGATATAGAAAGTGCATTGCATGGAAAACAGAAATGATATTCCAGTTACCATTCTCAAAATAAGTAAATGACATGATCTTTGGTAATTGCAACTGCTAAAATCTTTTCCTAAACTGACACTTAGTTTCAAAAGTCACCTCTATACAACGCCATTTTACATCTTTTTTGTTGAAGAAGCTGCTGCATAACCATGATCCTTGCATGCAAAACTCACCATTTATGATGAATTCAAACTCGGATAATTTTCATCATTGGATACAAAAATAAGATTTTTCCTAAATCCCATCTGCCACCTTCATCTTTCCACAAAACCAAAATTGGATTGTTGAGTATTTCTGGTCAAAACCCAAAACTACCTCTAGTTATATCATGAACCATAGAAAATTTGATCCTATATGTTGACATGTAATTTTGACAACAATGCTTGGAATAGTTTATAATCTTTACTATGATTTAACTTCTACTTTACACGCGCACACACACATGATACTTTTTGCCCTGTTCTGCTGGCCAAAATGATGAAGTTTCTTTGTTTGAGCAGGTCCAACCCTTACTGGAATCCTGCCTTATGCGGGTCTGAAGTTCTATGTTTATGAGGAACTTAAGAGACATGTCCCTGAAGAGCACCAGTCCATTGTGATGCGTCTTTCATGTGGAGCTATTGCAGGGTTATTTGGGCAGACAATTACATACCCATTAGATGTTGTTAGAAGACAGATGCAGGTATATCACAAAACTTGTGCAATCCTCATTTAGGTTGCTATTCTAGACATGACCATTACTGTAGGATGTAGAAAATTATCACAGTACAGCTATACAGAGAGTGAACTTTAGTCTACAGGGCACTTTCTGTAACCTTGTTTACATGAACTCCGGTATGAGTGATTGCTGCTTCTGGAATGTATCCTAGATAGATTTTCTGGTTCCTGAATTTATATTGGTGAATAGACCATGTGCTTGACCACTTGATCATCATATGCCTCTTCACAGTTCAATGTTGGTAGGAAAAGCATGTCAAACTTGGTGTAACCTGTTTCAAATTTATTAACAAAATGACAGCTTTCTAGTTGAGATTTTTAGTGTCAGCATACACAGTTTGAAACTTAAACTAGAATTTTGTGATGTCAGGTTTTAAAGTATTACTGGAATGTATTTTACAGGTTGAGAATTTACAACCTTTAAGTCAAGGTAATGCAAGATACAGGAACACATTTGAAGGGCTTTCTACTATAGTCCGCAATCAAGGATGGAAACAGTTATTTGCTGGGCTGAGCATTAATTATATCAAGGTAATGCTTTTAATTCATGGAATATTGCAACTGATATTAGACTTTTGTTATCCATGCATTTTTGCTGACAATCAAATATGTACTTCCATTGCACATGAACTTCCTTTTGCATTTAAATAAGATAGTATTTACTGACTGTGTTCTGCTTGGTTATTGAGTTTTTTTATTAAATGGGAAAAAAATTGTTTTTAGGCGCTTTCAAGTGACAACCATTTTAATATAATTTGTAATGGAAGAGGCAATTTTGTTTGTGATCCCTTATTTGGGATGCATGTGATACTGGATATTAGGAGTACAATATATTGCCAAGTGTTTTTATCATGTTTTACACCTGAAGACTCTTACATAGATGCTTTGGATATTGATTTCAATTTACGTGTTGTGCTGACTGTTTTGATTTTTAATTGGCTTTCATGTATTGCCTAAAGTTCACCACTTACTCTTTAGTTATTATAGGCATGCTATTGGTGGTTTATTTATTTACATGGATGGTTTGTAAAATTTTGATCTGCCAAGGAACTACAAGAATATGATCTTCTGTTTTCTTGGAATGCATTGTGGAAAGTGAAATGCAAATCTTTGATTAAAATTTTATTGATTATTATGATTCATTAGAGAAAATGAGAGAATTTTGATTTTTCTCCCGGAGTAGGAAGTTTTTCCTCTTTTCTTCATTCCTTTTGTTTTGTTTTTTTTTTAAAAGGATCAATCTGATAGTTCTTTTCCTTGATGTTTTCCTAAAATTTCTGGGAAATCACAAAACCTAACGCACTGCTGATATCTGGAAACTTTTTCCCCCTTTTCTGACTATATGAAATTTGCCTGTTCAAAACCACGTTTGTTCTTGCAAGCCTGCTACACCAACCTCTTTAAGGTCGCTTGACATTGTAGATCATTGTGGAAATGCTGGACCAAGTATCATCATCAGAAATTTGACCAACTAGTCAGTAAAAAGAAAAAAAGCAGAAAGTTTAAAAGTATTGTCATCAGGCAATGGTCTTTTTTGCTATTACTAGGTTCATGAATGCTTTATAGAGGCCATGTACATTGCATTACTTAGTCCCACTAGTGATATGCTTCCATGGTGTGGGAAGTGTTTTGAAACTATTATGAGTGGTTCCATGCTTTCAAAATGTTCACTAAGATTTTGTTTTTCATTATCCTGCGATTGCCCTTTACTCTGGATTCACAGTGAGTTTGTAGTTAATAACATCGTTGCACTGCCTATTGCCAGATCGTTCCTTCTGTGGCAATTGGCTTCGCTGCATATGACACGATGAAGGTTTGGCTTCGGATTCCACCTCGACAGAAATCTCAATCAATATCTCCAGGATAAATCTCAAGCTGACTAAGTTTCCATTACAACTATACAGTGCTCAACTAGTAATTTTTCGTTGTTGAGAGACTTTAAGATAAGTTTGGACATTTGATGCACAGATATAAGGTTTTCTATGCGTGGTGCATTTGATTTTCAAGATGATTGTTGAGCCCAATTTGGACTGAAATCATTACTGGAATCAAAATTAGGTGACACTGCTGTCTTGAAGTCTCTATAGAATGTGCTCGTTTTATGTTGCTGCAATATTAAAGTAAGCCGCACAGAATTATTGGAAGGGCTATTCTTGGTCTTATTTGGCAGGTTGTCACGTGTCAGCATAACTACTGGCTATGGTGGCCCATGAACAGTGGCCATTTTCATAGAAATGGTTCTCATTGACTAGCATTTCTGTCGTCATGGAATAAAGACTTTGACAGGTGGCTCGGGATACGTTGTTGGCCCAGTTAATAGTTTTTAATGTAAGACAGATGTTTGGATAAAGATAGAGCAAATCTAGTTTACAATCCAAGATGTGAAATAAGGGGTAATCCTTTAGAAATAAATGCAAAAAATTCAAAAAAGTTCAAGGCCAAATAATAATGTCGAAAAGTGAAAAGGCATTAATTTAAAAAAACTTAAATCCCTATAAATCACAATATAAGATTAAAATTAAAAAATTATTTATTAAAAGAAAGATCTAGAAAAAAAACCCTTCACTGTTTCCGAATTGCCATGAATATTACAATAAAAAAACAAAACAAATAGTAATAAAAAATACAAATAGCAATAAAAAAATAAAAATAAAAATAAATCGAAGGATACAGTTAAATTTTTAAAGACTTGTTATGAATTTCAAGCCTCATGAGAGAGTGTTTTTTTATTTCAAGGTTAAAGATGTTGTGCTTGGTGTTTTTTTAACATTTAAGGGTATTTACATTATTCTATCGTGTTAAGAAAATAGAAAAGACAAAAAAGAAAAAGAAAAAAGAAATCATCCCCGTCAATTTGCTAATGATCATGGGATCCTCTAGAGAGTACGTGCCAAGCCCGTCATCTAGGCAACTGGTCTTTGCAGAGAATGGCAAAAAAAGTAAATACAGTGTGCTAGTACACAGTGTAAATCACATAACTCTTTCGGGGCTTTTTCCATAATTATAATTTAGAATTTTCCATCTCCATTTGTTTTACTAGCCACCTTCCTTGATTGTCAGATGAGAGTTGCCTGCCAGCTTGTCTCTTCTCCAACAAGTCCATTTCTTGACGCGTGGGATTTGATCGTGTTTTGACAGCACGCTGTTGTGAAACTGCTTCCTTTTACTGGAGGAAGAGCTGTACCAGTCAATTCAGAGAGGTCCTTTTCATATTCAATTCAACTGTACGTCTGGTAGGGTTCTTATTGAATCGAAATGAACGTAGATGATAAGGTTGGGGATCGACGTCTTGTCCATAAAATGTTTTATCTTTCCTCCCTGTTGTACCGTCGTTGCTGTCGTTCATGGATAATAAAAAATACAGAAGTAGGCAGCTGGTTCGTTGACTTGCAAAATACTTTGTTTTTTTATTTCTGCCCTTTTACCATTATTAACCACTGAATCTATGCTTGAATATTAATTACGTGTTACGTACACAGACACAAAATGGCTAAACTCGGTTCAGAATCATTTTGATTGGTATTATACAATTTATTCATCACAGATATTATACAATTTAACTTGATCGGATGCCCAGAATGTGCAGTCCAACGTTAACCGGATATATATATATATATATATATATGTTCAAGAGAACAAGAAGCATTATCTTCTGCGCTTAACCATAGTTTCGAACAGGATTTGTTTGATTTTCCACACGATTAATTACTCAGAGCAGTCCGACATTGTCCATGAACTAAAGGTGGTGAAAACGCCACGATAAGTAAGAGTGCAGTATTTCCTCATTTCATAGAAGAAAATTTCATTGACAGGTCCCCTTCTTTTTCCTAAAATATTCCGAGATTCCAAATCACTGAGCAATCCAGTATTAAATACGTTTGTTCGCTGGAAATAGTTTTATTTTGAAAAATAAATTCATAAAAAATTAATGAATTCTTTTTGTATATTCAACAGATCCCTATAATACGTATTTGAGATTTTGAACTCCATATAGAATGAATGAAGGGAGCTGATGATGATGATGATCTCGATGCATCCCTGTCAAATAATATATATATAAAGGGAAGTGGGCAGAAAGTCAGTGAGTGCCGTCCCCATGTATGATAAGGGATGTGAACATCTCCATTAATGGGATGTTTAATTACACCGTGTCCTTCCATGCATTCTCTTTATTGTTCTTTGTTCTTGCCATGGAAAATTAAAAAATAAAGGGATGAAGTGCATGGACACAGTTTTCTTGAGTATATCTTACGTGCCACCACATTTTTTTAATAGAAATTTTCCACACGAAGAATGCAAAGGGAAGCAAAGTCAACAACGACTACAACTTTGAAGAGTTGAGGTTGATTTTTTCAAATCAAAATGAGATCACCAAGGCATATAGTTTCCTGTGAATTGTCAACATCTATCAACCGTGTGAAAAGACACCCTAACCTCCATCATTTTGCTCCTGTTCAAGGTAAAATATCAACTTTAATGTTGTTTTCAAATTAGCTTTCCCGTGTGTGTATATATAAAGATTTTAAAGTAATTTTTCTTTTTTCCAAAAATAAAGAAAAAAAATCAAAATTATGTGTGCACACATGAAAGTTATACATCAGTGGTCGGAGTGTATATTGTTGGTTATAATGTAATTAACTATCTGTAGGGCTCGTTTATTATTTAGAATCATTTCTGAAGAAAACAAAAAAACTACTTGATGAAGATATTAATCGTCTGGCGTTTTTTGAGAATCTGCCAAAGCATTGTGGACAATTCCTTGAAATAAAATTCAACTCCCTGGTTCAAATATATTATCCATGTTTGAATTAGGTATTCATAAGAAAATATATTCTGCAGTTGCGTTTTGAATCTTCTAATAGCTTGACTAGTTATATTCTAAATCTCACAATTAATATTTTTAAATTTAATATTATAAATTAAATAAGAGAAATAAAAAATAAGTTGAAATGAGATTCAATCCATCCAATAATTTGATTACATTAGTAACATTTATATTACATTGATGGGTCGTGCTATATTACGAGTCGGGTGATATTTTATTAATGTAAAAAAAATAATCGAATGATGTTAATGTACTATAAAAAAACAAAAAAGATATGAATCATGGGTTATTCATTTGAATGAGTTTAATAAAGTTGTTTAATTTAATAATATGATTAAAAATATTAATAATAAATAAAATAAATAATATAATTAGCAATAATTAGCTATAAAAAATAATTTGTTAATATCATACTTAGAAGGAGAAGAAAAAAAACCCTTTCAAGGTTAATCTTCTCTCCATCGTGAACAGTACCCCACCATCAGAAGTTCATCGAGATGGTTTTAATATTATTGTAAAAAATTACACGATAATATCATAAAAGATCACATATGTAATTAGAGTAAGATCCATAAAGCAAACCAAGAAAAATATCATGAAATAAACATATTATTCTTATATCTAATCAATTAATTTAATTTAACTCAAAAATAAATTTTCTTAAAAAAACTAAATTCAACAAAGTATGAAAATTAAAAAGACTTGATAAACCAAATTATTTTCAAAATTAATAAAAAAATCACATAGAAATAAAATAAAAAATATAGTATTTTGATCACTTTACTATATAAAAAACATATAAAATAACATATCACTCTCAACAATGAGACCGTTTATGTTTTTTAAAACAAAGTAATTATTTCACTATTTTCTATTTTAATCTACAACTTATATTCTAGAGATACAATATTTACTGCAACAATGTTTTATCCGCCGATCACAGTTTGTTTTAAATCTTCTTGAATTGCGCAACCCATAAGCAGTTTAACTACTAAATAAATGAATAGTTAAACTCAACTCAATTAGACATAGAAAACATGCCTGGTTGATTATCGGTCCTTCCCTAACCTTTCTCCATAACTTCCTTGAAAGTCCCTAGCACGAGGACGCCCCCCCAAAGTCCCATACGTGGGCTTGTAGGCAGCGGCAGCAGCTTCACAAAAGGAAATCGCTTTACTTTTTTGAAATCGTTACTTTGACTAGAATAGTTCCTTATATTTTCGATGCTGCCAGCTGCCCTATATATATGAGGTGGTAGTTAAACTGCCAGAAGCATATTTTACTCCAAGCAGGCTTGCGTAGCCATCCCTTCTTTGGAACCTCACAAACAAAGATCAAAGAAAGCAGAGAGAGAGAGAGAGAGAACTATTTTGCAGGCACTGTTGGTGAGCCATCTTGATTTATTCTCCTCTCTTACAGTTTTATGTGCATGTTGATGGGTTGTTGCAGTGGACTTGATTGCTAAAAACTTTGATTGTTTTCATGATTAAAGATTAAACCTTTTTCTAATTATGGTTATGGTTTTTTTCATGATTAACAGGCTTGGAGATTCTGATACCACGCATCAATTTTGTTAGTTCTTTAATGGGCCTTTCTTTTTCAATACTCTTATCTGCATGGTCTGCAATTCTGGGACACAAGTTTTTTGGCTCAAAGGATACTATTGAAAATACTGTTGTAAGGTCCCTAAGCTTTGGAAGGAGAGATGGAGAAATGGGTCCAAGAACAAACAGCTTCAAGAAAGATGGTTCTGAAACCACTGGAAAGTTTGATGGGTCAAATAAAATGAGTATAGAGAGATCATTAAGCTTTGACCACTGGGACTCCAACGAAACAAAGGCTAAACCATCTGATTCATCCAAAAATTCGAATTCTCTAAAGTTCAAAGCTAATGAAATAGTCCACCTAACAAAGCCTACAATATCACTCCCTGAGCCACCTGTGATCTTCTTTTCTCCAAGACCTATTAGTGAGCTTGATGCGGCTGCAACCAAACTTCAAAAAGTCTACAAGAGTTATAGGACTAGGAGGAACCTTGCAGATTGTGCAGTTGTTGTTGAGGAACTCTGGTATGTCTTTCAATATCCTTAACTTCTTGACTCACAAACCTATTTGTTTTGTGTTCTTTGTGATAATTTGTTGCAATATTCATTTGGTATTTCAATTGTTGTAGGTGGAAGGCCCTGGATTTTGCTACTTTGAAAAGGAGCTCCGTATCATTCTTCAGCATTGAGAAACATGAAACTGCTATCTCAAAGTGGGCTAGGGCCAAGACGAGGGTTGCCAAGGTACAATACTTAATTGCTGGTTTCTTTCTTACAAATGAATGAGTTGATTCATTAAAAGTTTCATAAAATAACATGTGTTCTCTTTGTGTTTGCAGCTTGGGAAGGGTTTATCCAAGGATGAGAAGGCTCAGAAGTTAGCCCTACAACACTGGCTTGAAGCTGTAAGTCCACCATTTTATCCGTGGCTTTTATTGAATTCATTTGGTCTAACTAATTGATCACCTTGCCTAATAAAGTGCCCCCTTATGTTCTGCAGATCGATCCACGCCATCGTTATGGACACAATTTACACTTCTATTATGATATTTGGTCTGACAGCAAGAGCACACAACCTTTCTTCTACTGGTAAATAATTAAGACTCGTGCAAAACCAATATCTTAATATGATATGCAGTTGTACAAGCATTGCCTACCTTCATTTAGTCCTTTATTATAATCTTCAGTTTTAATGTCGGTATGGAATTGCAGGTTGGACATTGGTGATGGTAAAGAAGTAAACCTTGAGAAGTGCCCAAGGAGCAAACTTCAACGCCAATGTATTCAATATCTTGGACCAGTAATGTCTCATGACTCTGCCAATTTGCAATTCAATTCTAAATTCCCAGTCCCCTAAAACGCCTTTTCTGCATACATATGTTTCTAATTTTCATGCATTTATTCAAGTTCTCAGATAGTTCTTGGTCCTTGCAGAAAGAAAGGGAAGCATTTGAGGTGATTGTAGAGGATGGCAAGCTTGTGTACCGCCAAGCCGGAATTCTTATTAACACGACGGAGGATACGAAGTGGATTTTCGTGTTAAGCACATCAAGATCCTTGTATGTAGGGCAGAAGAATAAAGGCGTTTTCCAGCACTCGAGTTTCCTTGCTGGCGCAGCTACAACAGCAGCTGGAAGATTAGTAGCCCAAGATGGAGTTCTTCAGGCTATATGGCCCTATAGTGGTCATTATCTCCCTAACGAGGACAATTTCAAAGAGTTCATTAGTTTTCTCGAGGAGCATAACGTGGATTTAACAAATGTTAAGGTAATTAAAAGCTTAAAGCTCGAAAGACCTTCTAGTAATTGCTTTGGTGTGACGACAACCATGTTTATGTGTTTATTTGTAGCTTATTAATAACCCTCACCATTTCTTTGCAGAAATGTTCAATAGATGATGACTATGATTCATTCAAAGTTGTTGATGATAAGTCTAGAGAAGAGGAGATTAAGGAAGTCCTCACCACAATCACATCTACCGACACAAAAGCTAATGATGTTGATGGGCCTATTGATAATACGACAGCCAACGCTCAACAAGACGGTACAGAGGCTAATGCAGCCAAGTTGCCAGCACCAGTATTTGACCTGAGCAAACGTTTGTCGTGCAAGTGGACTAGTGGATATGGTCCCCGAATTGGATGTGTGAGGGACTATCCAGCTGAATTACAATCTCGGGCACTTGAGCAAGTCAACTTGTCCCCTAGGATCAATCCTGGTGCAGGGAGTTGTGTTCCAATCCCTTCACCGCGGCCTAGCCCAAAGGTTCGAGTCTCGCCAAGGCTCGCATACATGGGACTTCCTAGCCCTAGGGTATCCGTTAATTAGCTTCTGCGTGCTAAAGAGTTGTGAGATTTCACCAAATGGTGAAATGCCATGGTCCATGTTCATCATGTTTTCTGAATTTTTGAGGTTTAATTTGATCGGATGAGCTCTAGGCCTTAAAATATGCTCAAGAGGGAGACAAGTAAGGCACTCCTCGTGACCTTACCATCAGTTTTTCTAGTGAGGGAACATTCAATTTACCCATTCTTCTATTTATTTCTTTTTTCATGAAGTTGTACAGATAATAAGATAATAAACCAAATAAAGTTCTTTCTTTTAATCTCAAAGTTGTGTTATTTAGTTTGTGAAATATAATGGAGAGGAATCGAGGGCTAGGGCTTGATGATGCAAGAGAAGAATATCTTCTAATCGTCTCTTGCTGTCTGACATGGAGAGGGGGGAGGTGGGTTGGTGGCTGTTGACAATCTGATGTATTTTTTGGTCTCCATTACTCAACAAGGAGAACAACAACAAATTCAAATGTGCTAATCGAACTGAAGAAAAAGGCAGCAGGTGACTTTCGCTGAAACTCGGATGATCATGTCCCATTCCCCATGCTCTTTGTTTGAACGATGCGCCTTGACTATTGACTCGGGGCCATCTCCATCACGTGAAAATTGCTAGAGACGACCTTTCTGTTCATTACTTTTCCATTTCTCCTGTCTCTAAGGGCGGGGAATGTGGACCCGAAAGTTAATTCTTGGGCCTGTGGACGCGTTCTCCTACCTGTCCCAGAGACACGGCAGGTTATTAATTCTCTTGTGCAGGGAGGTTGGAGTAGTGAAATCATGACACACCCAGCAATCCTGTTTCCCTCACATTTTATTTTTATTTTTATTTTCGCATTTTTGAATTTTTTTAGTTATTGATTTTTTTAAATTTAACCCTAGTATTATTTGTGTTAGGAATTTAAAATTAATAATTTATTTTTATATGGTTAGCATGGTATAAAAAAAAAACTCTATATTGTGGTATAATCTATTTTAAATTTTTCTAATTAAATAAAAATAATTTTTTTAAAAAAAAACTAGGTTGTTAAACTTTGTAAAGTGAATGATCAGTTAGCGAATTTGGTGAGGTAACCTTGATTGTCTTAGTTTGGGGATTTAGCAGGCTACCTTTTTTATTTTTTTTCTAATTAAATTTAATTTTGTGATCGACTATTTTTTTTATAAGGTTATTATAGTATTAAAAAAAATCTCAGTATTGATTATACTTAATTTTACTATTATGTATTTTTGTTATCATATATTTAAATAAACAATAGATTAGAGAGAGAGAAAACAAGTTATTAATTCCAATAAAGTTTATTATTTAGTTTGTGAGTTTGATGTGTTGACTCATGGTACTTGATTCACATGTTTAACAAGTTTACTCATCAAGCCTGATATGTTTTTTTTTTAAGTTTTTAGTCCTTTGATTTTTTTAATTTTTTTTCAATATTTAATTGATTAAGAAATGAATTTATGTTTTTTTATAGGGTTATCATGATTTCAATAACATCTTTTTTAGGGTTGGTGCTCAATTTTGCAAGTATTTAATTTTATCATAATATGAAATAAAAATATTTTTTTAAAAAATTATTAAACTCATTGAAATTCATAACCTAGGTTATAAAGTGACCAAAATCGATCCAATTTGTCATCGTTTTAATATTAAAAAAATACAATCTTAAAGTTTTTTTAAAAGTTATGTTATATTTTTATTGAACATTCAAATTATTTTTTAACCTATTAAATTGAATGATTCACTTTAGATTAACCCCTGCATGATTTAATTTGAAACTAGAACTAGACAAAAAGTCAGATTGATAGGTTTCAAAATCAAACCGCTTGATTGGATTTAATGAGATTTAATGACACTACCAAAAAAAATTTCATACTCTTAATATTTTTTTAAACTCAGAAAAAGAATAATCTAACCCATAGCAAAGCACAAACAAATCTACAGGTGTTAGATACCAAAGGCATTATATATAAATTAAGGTGTTCATACATATAGTTGGATGAAGTTTGGATTCATAATTGTATTCAACATAATTTCTAATATTTTACAAATTTAAAATATATTCTATCTAATTTTTTTAGATCCGAGCTAGTTGGATATATCAAATTGGGCTTATTTTTTTCTTTTTTTATGAATATTATAGATCCATGAGTTGAAGTTGAAGCCCATTAAAAACATCTTCCTAGATATTATATCTTGAATTTTAAATTGACACTTCTAGCATTTGTTAAAGTATTAATATTAACAAGATCTACCATGCTTAGTTCAGCTTAGTTCATCAACAATTAAATGTGTGTGTGAATCTTAGAACCTTTTATTTTTATGTCACATTTCTAATATGACCATTTAACTAAATAACTAAATAACAAAATAAATGATTTTAATATAACATATACATTAATAATAAATTAAATGATAATCAATTTGATTGATCAACTTAATTCAACAATTTATTTTCAATATTACTTATCGACATAACAAATTAATATATCAATTAATTTCATCTAATAATTCATTCTAATAATTTTTATTGATATAATAAATCAACTCGATCAACTAATTCAATTTAACATTTTATTTTGATATTTCCCATCAACATAATAATTATTACAACAAATTATTGAATTTAATCGATATAACACAACGATCAACTTTGATATTAGCAACATAATTAATTAATGAAGTAGATTGATTTAGACACAATCAATATCGATAACAACTATCAATGTAATAGGTTAATAAAATTTATTTCATTCATTTATACAATAACTTCCACCATCAAACGCATCAATTTATATCCAATATTTTCATACCACCTCTCAAGCAATAAATAGTTTCCTCAAACTCGTTATTTTTTCATATTATGGCTAACAATAATCTTATCAAATAACACGTGATATTGTCTTTAATTATTTATTTTAACACATTATTTATAACACAATTTACCCAAATTTCAATAATTTATAATAATATAATATTTTCCCTAAATTTCTCTTCAAGAATCCTAACAAAAAAAATCCACTTTCATGCATAAAACTAGAGTTTATTCCATAAAACTCGTATCATTGGGTTTACCAAGCATGGAAGTAAGCTTTGAATGTTAGCCAGTTGATTCTCTTTTTAAAATATCTAAATTCTCCTCTCAATTCTTGTCTTAGTGATATTAGTAGCTTGACTCTTAAACTTACCAAACTTTTCTCTTTCATTTATGGTGAAACCTACCCATTTCAAAAGAGAAAAATGAAAAAAAAAATTCTCTCCCCGCTCTCTCTAGCAAAAGTTAGCAACCATTGAAGAGAAATGATGAGATTTTCTTTTCTTTTTATATTCCTAGTTTACCCCTCTCTTATTTTCTTAACATCCTTTTATTTTTATTAATTTAAATTAGATCATGGAAAAATTTTGTCGGGTTTTATACCATATATTTCTTCATCATTTTCAATCATCCTCATATTATCAATTCCTAAAACTCACAATAAAAAGAGCAAACATTAGCTTGATATTATAGATCAAAGGTAATTTTACTAATGAATGATAAATTAGGAATAAGAAGTACATCATAAATTGTTAATGATGATACGAGTTTGATACTTCTTATCCTAATGATAATCATGAGTGACCATTTACAATTTTAGCCTATATTAGTATACATAGACTTTATAATTAAGAATAATTTGTAGCCATCAGTCATATGATTAGTTATTCTAAAATCAATTATCAAATTATGGAAAAAATTAGGAATAACACCTAAAAATATAGCAGAAAAAAGTTACTCTTTTACACTAAGAAAAAAGATGAAGTTAAAGATATTTTTTAGGTTAAAAAAATTATACAGGTGATCTAATTGCTTCTTAGTAAAAAGGACAAGATATGAGTTAATAAAAAGCTCATAAATCTCTTCAGTAATGGTTTGGCAGGCATGACCATCACATTTAGATTTTGGCTTCCAATTTTCTAGTTCATCATTAAGTTTCCAGCATATGTTTTTCACATGTCACTTTTTTGAAAAGCTCGCACCATAGTTTATTATACTCATCATTATTAGAATCAACACCTCTTGACACTAGAGTAGAGCTTTTAGGTTTCAAGTTGAAACCAGGTTTGATGTTGTACAACATGATTTTTATCCTTAACTCCTAACATCTGACTTTAGATAAAAAAAAACCTTCTTGAATAGAGGATAATGGCTTCCTACAAAAAATACAGCCTCAAACCTCATCCAAACTCTTATTAAGGTTGGTTAAAAACATATAAACCTTGTCGTTTTTCTTTCTTTTTTATGGCAATCATGGTCGTTTGAATTCTCTCAAATATCATAATTACACTGATCAAGTTCTTATCATAACATTCTTAATTCATTGTAATAAGTAGTAACATTATGATCATTCTATTTGAATCTTTAATGTCTAGTCTTTAAATCAAAGATTTGAGAATAATTCTCTAAGTTCAAATAAAGATCTTAAATGCCCTCCCAGACATTTTTAGTAGTGGGATGAAATAAGTAAAGTTTTCTAATGATAAGTTCCATGGAATTGTATGCTAACCAACAATAAGAGGGTTTTTACACTATAATTTTTTTATATTATGATCACTCGTTGTAAGTTTTGATATTTTGCCAGTCAAATGCCCCATTTTTTCTTTGTTATCAATAAATAATTTTACGTATTAAGCATACATGAGATATTATGGCCATCAAGTTTTGTAATTGTAAGTCAAAAGGCTAAATTATGGGAAGAATGATATATGGGAGGAATAATGAGGTTAGGTGGAATGGTTTTGGAAGTGCTAGCAAAAGTCAGAAGGGATAATAAAATTTCTTTGGGTGATAGTCATTGCTAACTTATATGACATCACGAGAAGAAAATATAACTAAAAAGGCATGAGGCTAAGATACATTATAGGCTTTTTTTATTTAAAAAAGAATGATTATAAGATAAATAGTAAAGAAAGAGCATCAAATTAAGAAGATCATCAAAGAATAAAAAATTATACAACATATCTCTGGCCTATAAAAAAGGAAATAAAAACTACTAGAATATGAAATAGTAATTTCAAATTTTATTCAGAAAAAAATAGGAATTCCTAATTTATTTCTTAGAAATCCAAAAAGAACCCATAGTAAAAATACAAACAAATTACTTCAATTGTAAATATATATATATATGGACAAAGATACAATCATCAAATTTGTCTAAAAATTACTTATTATTTGATTGGTTATTGGTTAGTGACAAGAGTATTTTTGGATTCTAGCATGCTAAAAAGTTGATAAAATAACATATTTTAAAAAATATTTAGAGAAATAAAATAGTTTAGAGGGTTATAGATATCATGTGATTATTTTAAATTATAAATTTTGAAAGACATGATTTAATAAGGAGAAAGGAAAGGGAGAGAAAAAACATAAAGAAATAAAGCAAAAGATACCGGAGGCATGCCTAAACTCTGATAATGACATTACAGGTATCGTTGAAAAGATTTCGATGAAATGAATTCAATGACACCAAGGAAGGTCATCAACAGTTATTGAAGTGGGTCACACAAGTGATCCAAAAACAAGTGAGCTCCGACACCTTTAGATAACTTGTGTGTCCCACTCCTTTCACCATTTATGACATTCTTTGATGTCGCATGACTCGTTTCATTGAGATTTTTTCAATGATACTGGTAGTGTTATCATCGAAGCTTCGATGTACCTTTACAGTTTCTTTCTTTTACCTTTTCTTACTCCTCTCTTTATAAATTATGATGAGAGATGAGAGAGAGAAAACAAAAAAGCAAAAAAAATAAAAATAAAATGATCATGAAGACACACCGAAGCTCCATTAATGACACCACCGATACCATTTGAAAGATCTTGATAAGACGAGTTCAACAACACCAAATAAGGTTATAAACGATAAACAAAGTGGGCCACAAGAGTCATCTAATGGTGTCGAGGCTTATGTGACCAGCTCTGATTATTGTTGATGACCTTTCTTGGTGTTGTTGGATTTGTCTTATCAAGATCTTTTCAATGGTACTAGTAGTATCATAATCAAAATTTTGATGTGCTTCCAGGTTTTTATTTTTTTCTTTATGTTTTTCTCTCTCTCAAATCTCTTTATTAAATTATATGCCTTTTAAATTTTGCTATTTGAAAGAGTCAACTCATGAATCATAGATGTCGTATATGACTTTCTAAACTGTATTACTTCCTTATATATTTTTTACATCTTGTTATTTTGTCATAATTGGTTTTTTCTCACTACTCTAAAAACCTTAACAAAACTCCTAATAAAAAATAGGGTGATCATTTTCGGTTTAGCTTTTATAAAAAGAAGTAGTCAAACTAATTTTTTTTAAAAAATCAAAATTGGTTTAAACCAATCAGTTTCGGTTTGATTTTGTTATTTTAAAACAAAAATTATTTTTTTTAGTTTGACTCAGTTTTTTCAATTTGGCTTAATGTTTTCCGGTTTGGGTTCGATTTGGTTTTTTCTATTTTATGCTTGTAAAATCAAAACCAAAACCATACTAAACTGGTTGGGTTTTGAAAAATTCTAATTGGTTTAATTGATTTTTTTATATATAGTTTTTTTTAATTTTAATTTAATTAGTTTTTTAATTTTTTTATTCATCCCTCGTGGCAAGGAATATAAAGAAGGTAGAAGTGCTAGTATGCACCGTAGAGAGTCAAAATGGAAATTAAAAAAAATCTTACTGCAACACATACTGCTGAAGGGTAACCTCGGTGCCAATGCCTGACAAAGACACTAGCAGGAAACATGCTTGTAATTAACAAGGAAAAGACTTCATTAGCTCATTTATTGCAGTGAGCTGTATTCTCTAGATGCTTGCAAATTAACCTGCAGCTTAAAGCAACTAGAGAAAAGTCAACTTTGAAACCAGTGAGGAATCATCTCATGCATAATGAGGAGTTTACCAAGACAAACTTCCCTGCTCGGAGGTCTAGTTCCTCTCTAGCTGGTTGGATTTCAGACTAGTGAAGTTCCCATTGATTACTCTTTAGAGCTGAGATGAGTCAGGCCAAGACAATTCAATTGGGAAATGAGACGAGAAGGGTCATTTTGATTTATCGTTTAAGTTATTGATGGTGCTAGCAGCACCTCTAATGTTCTTAATTTATACAAAGAATGCATCAGATGCCAACTGCAATAATAAATTTTCAGTGTTTTATAGAGGGCACGTCAAAGAATGTATTGCTTAAAAGAGCATCAGGGAAACCCCAGATTTTAATATTGTAACTATCTTTATACTTCACAGCACATACAGAAAACAGACGCATTGCTATTATGAACCAACATAGGATGCTCTGTTTAAATTTTGAACACATTCCCGAGCTTAGGAGTTGAGTTAAAGACATGTGACCGAATTAAAAAATTCTGCAAAAAGTTAACCAAAATGCCAATTCCCACTGAACAAGATTTGAAAAACATGCATTTGGTTGGCTTTTGGGACAAATCCAAAATTAAAAATTCAAACTCCATCTTTGGCACTTTGCAAGCAAGCAAGCAAGGATTGCTAATCTGGTGTGGACATGTCATTGGTTTCCATTTACTGACATTGTATTACTGATCAGCTAGGCGGTCACTGGCTTTCAACTTTTTCATTCCCAACAACTAAACTAAATATTGTTTGTTTACAAAGCACCAGATCTTCGTTACACTGACTAGAGAAGATTTATTGTCGGCATGCTTTTGTAGTAACCAAAGGGTTGGTGCCTTTCTATGTTTTTTCACCAAAAGCAAGTACCTCCATCTGTAATATTATATTATAGTACTATCCAAAGGACCCAACAATCTCCTCCTTAGAAATCGAGCGGGACGAGTCGTTGATTGTCTCTTGCTTGTTTGAATTTCAAATATCAAACGGGCACATTGGACAATGTAAGCAGAGACAAAAAGAAAGAAAGGAAAAAAACCCATCAACCCACTAACCCACCATCAGAACCCACGTCTCAAGTCTTGCCCATTTTGCATCCTCCCTCTCTCTTGCTTTCTTCAGAAATTTCTACTTGTTTAGGCACTTTCTAATACTACATCAAGCTGCATTATTGCAACATTTTTTTTTTTTTAAAGTTTGCATCTTTCAAGTTTTAAGAGGTTTAAACACCATATCTGGTTACGTGCTTGCTCAGCTTGAGCAAGAAGTTTTTAGTGATGGGTGCTTCAGGAAAATGGGTGAAATCCATTATAGGTCTAAAAAAGTCTGATAAAGATCAAGACCAATATGTAAGCCAAAACACTATCAAACCAAAAAGACCCGATCATTATGTTCTTTACTGTAGTGATAGTAATGCTAGTGATATGTGTTGTTTCTGTAGGAGAAGGTCAGTGGAAAGAGCAAGAAATGGAAGCTATGGAGGAGTTCATCTGGAGATTTGGGGTCGTCATGGAAGGGTTTCAAAGGGAACCACAGAGCAGCATCAGAGGCATCGGGTTCTTCACCACCGGCTGATCCATTTACTGCTGCAATGGCTACTGTGGTTAGAGCTCCTCCTAAGGATTTCAGGGTTGTCAGGCAAGAATGGGCTGCTATCAGGATTCAAACTGCTTTTCGTGGCTTCTTGGTAAATGATTTTTTTTTTGTTCCTGGATCTTTTTTAACTGTTTGATTACTGAGAAAATGGAATAGGAGGGAAAGAAAGTTCAATGTTTTGAAATTTTATGATTTGGGTTTTGCATTTACTGTTTGCTGGAAAAATAGGAACTTTCCCCATTCTGTCAACTAGAAAAAAAATGAGAACTTCCTTCAATTTTTGTAATTGGGAAAATTGAAGACACTAAACATCTGAGATAAATTCACCCAAATGCTGTGTTGAAATATTACATGGAAAGCTCAAGATCTGTTGATGATCACCGGCTCTATTTGCAACATCACTGAATCCTATGTTAGCAAATGAAACTCTAATCAAACAAAGGAAACAGGTAGTCACATAAGAGACAACTTTCTGAATTTCAAAGCAAAAACTTTGAATAGAATACTTGGCAAATCAATTTACATTTTTTGTTGAATTGAACTATAAAGTAACTGGTGCAGGCAAGAAGGGCTCTGAGGGCCTTGAAAGGAGTGGTGAGACTCCAAGCTCTAGTTCGAGGTCGACAAGTGAGGAAGCAGGCTGCAGTGACACTTAAGTGCATGCAGGCTCTTGTTCGTGTTCAAGCTCATGTTAGGGCTCGTCGTGTGCGAATGTCCTTAGAAGGGCAGGCAGTGCAGAATATGCTAAATGAGCGACGTAGCAAGGCTGACCTCTTGAAACATGCTGAGGTATGATGAAAACCACTAAATATACACATGTTAATGACCATTGTGGTTGTCCTAAGCACTAGCTATGCTGATTTAAACTCTTTTGCAATGCACTAAGGATCTTGATTTAATTTCAGGAAGGGTGGTGTGATAGAAAGGGGACATTAGAAGACGTGAAGTCAAAACTGCAAATGAGGCAAGAAGGAGCTTTCAAGAGAGAGAGAGCTATTGCTTACTCCCTTGCTCAAAAAGTATGCCACCATCATATGTGCTACCTTTCTCTTTCATATAAGCTAAGTATCTTCACTAACTTCTTTAGTTTTTCAGCAATGGAGATCAAACCCCAGCTCAAACACTCGATCCAATAACGTGGTATATTCTTTCAAGTATGAGGAGTTTGATAAGAATAGCTGGGGATGGAGTTGGCTTGAACGTTGGATGGCAGCCAAGCCATGGGAGACTAGATTGATGGAACAAGCCCATACTGATCCCTCAGTGACTCCACCACCCAAGTCCTGTGTAGATGCAAGCACATATTCGAAATCCTTTGAACAAAGTTCAGTGAAAGTGAAAAAGAACAATGTAACTACTAGAATTTCAGCGAGACCTCCAATCGGGCATGTTACTCGCTCATCTTCAAGTCCAAGTTCTGAAGTCCGCTTTGATGAGAGCTCAGCTTCTTCATCAATTTGTACCTCTACAACACCAATATCAGGAAACACTGGCTTGGCCTCAGATAAAACAGAGGAGAGTGGTAACAGCAGGCCAAACTACATGACCCTGACCGAGTCAACCAAGGCAAAGCAAAACACATCCAGTAATTTATTTCATAGGATTCAAAGGCAGTCCATGGATGAGTTTCAGTTTCTCAAAAAGTCAGGGGCGTTCTCAAATGGAGATTCAAAAAGCAGTGCTGGTTCTGACCCTTCAGTTAATTTATCCAAGCCACTTTGCATGCCGACAAGATTTGATAAGAACTCGATGAAACAAAAAAGAGGAACGGATCATTTGTATGTCTAGATGGATTGATTTATGTTTGTTTAGAATTTTCAACGACTTGTTGTTCTCCATTGTTGAGATGTGTACTAATTTAGGAGCATTTCTGCAATCATTACGGAGCTGTAGCTAAGACAGCTTGATGAGTATGATAGTGTTTTGAGGGCTATCCATTCTGTAAAATAGTTCATTTATGGCTGTGTATGTGATATCCACCAGTAGCTTCCTACTATCATACCACCAAAATTGTGACAGATCAATGGATATTTGCAGGACCTGGATTGTTCTAGGGCATTTGTGCCATCACCTTCAAATATTGTGAAATCACATCGATATTGTGGCGTGTTTCTCCTTTCAAAAATGGGTGTCTAGTGAGATTTGGCTGGGAGCCAATCCTCTTCCTTCCAAGTCATGACCACAGATCATTGCTACTTTTTTCAGTTTGCTTTGGATGAAATTTAGTTGCTCAAAGCATGCTCTCTCCATAATAGTACTACTGTCAAAACATGTATTATATTTATATCAGACTGGTAAGAACCAAAAAGATAGTTTATCTTCATAAAAACATGCTAGAGTTAATACATGTTTAAAATTATAAATATACAAAAGCATAACTTCATTTTTAATATGAATATGATAACAAAATTATAGCATACATACTAAACATATAATTAAACTTGAAATTGATATCAATTCAAAGTTTTAGTATGCACATTTGTAATAAAAAATATCTATATTTAAATTAAAACATTGAATTTATTTATTTATTAAAGTACTTTAAAATAATTAATTTTTTGTTGATATCAATGATGAGTTATTTGTTTTTAAAACTTTATTATTTTCTATTTGTGCAACTAAATTATTTGTAAGATATCTCTTAAGATTTCAATAATATCATTTCAATTTAAATATATTTTTAAACAAAATCTTTGAATTAAAAACCTTTAAATATCTTGTACAAGATATAAACCTAAACTCTAGATTTTTTAAAAAAAATCTATAACATAAAAAGGAATGAAAACTCTAAAAATAAGATGAGAAAAAGTAAAGATATTTAAAAAAATTCAAATTTGAAACTCTTCACATATTTTTTATAGTAAATTTCAAAAACTAAAATATAAAAAAAATAATAAATAATTAACTCTCAACATTAAATTAATCACTACAAATTAAAAATAAATCTAGAAATACTAAGGTTATTTATCATTCACTCATAATTTTTTTAAATCATATTAATTAAACAAATTTTCAACAATAAATATAAAATAAATTCTTTGCACAGGGCACATTTATCAACACGAAGATTTATTAACTATTTATTCGGAACGATGGCTTTTCCATGATAGTGCTAGATATGTGATATTTCTGAGAGATTTATCTCAGAACAACAATCTTCAAGTTCGTTTTATGATTCTAAGCTTTACTCCACGCTTGAAGTTGAGAACTATGCCAAATTCAAATTCAAGAGGTTTTTCCATGTTTGGGGAATGTCGAAATAAATATTTCCGGTACAAGTGTATCAGAGAGAGCTTGATTTCTTGTATGGAAAATTTCTTGCCAATGCAAGCTCTTGGTCCGATTCCAAAGGGTATAAGAGCGCAAGGATGCCTTCGTTTTTCTTCTTCGCAATTTGGATCAAACCTCTCTGGCTTGAACTTGTCTGGATCTGGGAAGTTCTTAGGGTCTTTTGCTAGAACTCCAGGTGCTAACCAGATCCATGTGCCCTGTTCATCAAGAAGGAAACAGTAAGCACATCTAAAATGGTAGGTGTATGAGTTCTAGGCACGTAAACAGTCATACAGAATCAGATCAATGCTCTATAACAATACCTTCGGGAGAACATAACCTCCTATCTCTACTTCTTTTGATGTTTCTCTTGCAACTAATGGAGAAACAACGTAAAATCTCATCGCCTCTTTAACTACCTGCAATTAAATCATCTATCAGAAAATGAAATTCCACAGTTTGATAACACACTCCATGAAACATGGAGGTCAGGGTTTGCAATGACAGCAAAATCTTTGTGGGTCAGATAATTCGGACAAAGTAATAATGCGGCATCAGGAGACCGATAGAAAAACTTCAAGAGACTTGCCTGGTCAAGATAAGGGAATTTGTTTTGAAGATCATGAGCTGTTGGAATCTGCTCATGAGGACCAAACCCATCAATTTCAGCAAGCAACCTCTTCTCAGTTTCTGGATGTTGAGCAACTAAATAAACAATTGAAGATAATGTGAAGGATGTTGTAATAGATCCAGCAAGAAGATGCTCATAAGTAACTGCACTAATATAATCTGGAGTAAAAACTTTCTTTGACAGAGTCTCTGATTCCCTTGCACGTAATATCAGTGACAAGAAGTCCTTTGAACCCCTATTTTTCTCTTCCATTTTCTTTCTGACAATCTCATCAAGCCGGCCACTTATATTCCTATTAGTCCTATCAACTTTCCAGTCCATGGTGCCAGGAATTCGTTTAAGGATCTGCCTAAATGGCTCCTGCAGTATGGGGACAAGTAGACCTATTATAATTGAAAAGGAACCTGACAAGTCCATCTTAAGTTGTGTTGTTGAGTAGATATGTTGATTAATAAACTCTGACACATCACAGTTGTCTTTGCCTTGGTTATGGAAACTGTTGATTGAATCACTGGCTGATTGTGGTTTAGAGAGGCCAAAATCAACACCAAAAGCAGCTTGTCCTATCACATCTGTGGCCAATTTGAGGGAGAAGTTGGAGAAGGTGATTTCTTCATTAGAAGACTGAAAATTCTCGGTTGCAGACTCAATGAATGATTGCATGGTGGGCACTAAGCTGGCTAAGTGTGATGGCTGGTAGACTGAAAGTATTGTGTTTCTCATGGTTGACCATCTTGCATCCCTGCAAGTTCAAATTTCACCAGAAACTTCGTTCATAATCTGCAGTTATTTGCACACTAAATTTTGATGAAGCCTTGGTGAAAAGAAATGAATGAAAACTATTATAGAGAAGATAAGCATGCTTAATCTCTGTGATCATATCACACATGTTACCTGGTGAAGAAGAGACCTTTCTGATGAAGAGGAGAAGCTGAGATGGGAGAGGGAACACTTCTATTTGGAATGTCTTTGAACTTCTTTATCGCAACTTCTTTACAAAGCTCTGGGTCAGCAACTATGATCAGTGGTTGTCTGCCCATATGAAACCTGCTCCATAGTGATCCCAACAAACCTAAAATTTATTTCTATTCCAAATGTATCTGTAGCCTAACCTAGTTTCAGTGTTTCACCATTTTAAACGAAGGGGCCTAGCAAATCAATAGCCCTGTCTAGAGATAACATTTGACATGTACAAAATCAGATGCAAATCCACAAGCTGCTAATTTTATGAAACAAGAGAGCAAAACAGGAGTTACAGAATACTAAAATTTCTTCTGGAGTGACACCTATCTCTCCACTTCCATCAACATTTCTTCCTTCTCCAATCACCTCACTTTTCATTACTCTTTGAGGAAGTTAGACTAAAAAAAAAATCTTACTAGATAAGGGGAAAGGGAGGGTCAAATTAGACTTTACAAAATTAATCCTCTAAGCAAGTTCAAAGTCCCGACCTAAAGCATATAATACGTATCAATCACAGGGAAAGGAGCAAAAGAAAAACATTCAAGAACTTTCACCAGTTCGAGCATGGCAGCGAATTTAGAGATTAAAAGCTGTAACCTGACCTGAAAATGGGGCCATAACGTTTTGCAAGAACTGTAAACACATCAGGGCCATGCTTCGCCATCAAGGGAAGGTGACCCAGCAAGGGGATCACTGGAGGGCCTGGCACCTTCCTAACACCCCAGTAGGGTCGATACAAGTAACCCAATAATCCCAATAGCATGGCCATCACTGTGCAAATAATAGCTGTGACCAAAGTTACATCTGTAAACAAGACCTGTAAATCCATACTTGGAGAGTGTTGCCCTCTAAGTAGATGGATGCTCTTGTTACAGAGATTAGAAGAAGAGGGGAGAGCCTCCCAAGTTTATAGCTCTACCAAAATGTGGGGACTGGGGAATGGGAAAAAGAAGTGGTTGTCTCTCTAAGCATCTTTTTGGGCACTATGTCTTTGTTGGTTTTTGAATCATTATATTGGTGACTATTTGTTGCCCATGCCCATGCCCATTATTTCTCAACACCTAGTTAAATATTTCCTGTGCGACAAGTGACCCCTGCATACCATAGGTGCTTTTGACTTGTAAATAAATCATAGTAACTGTCCTGTCACTTGAGATTTTTTTTCATGACAAAATAACTTTTGTTTATGAAAAAACAAGTAGAGGGTAAGCATGATTGTCCAGATTCTTGACAAACCATACTGTATAAGATGAACAAATTCTCTGGGACAGTAGGCGTTTATAATATGATAAGATGGGATGAAATATGAATAAATAAATGATTCCATAGCCATGTTCTTCGTGCTTCCTTAAAAAGCACTTCCATATCCTGGCAAACACCTATTTAGTGTTCTCAACTCTTCTGCTTCAAAGTCGCCTTACAACTTGAAATGAAGAAGACTTGGAAAGTAAATTGTTCTTTTTTTTTATTTATGTGTGATGTCCGGGCCAGCTTACGCGCATCACGACTAATCCACACGGCTCACTGAACATCCTGCAAGCCCAATGAACAGGTAAGGCACCGCGAGGGTGAATGGTGAGATTCGAACCCCTGAAGCAGAGGAAAAGAACAAGCCTCTTCTACTACCGGGCTAGAACCTCACTTACAAAGTAAATTACAAAGTAAATTGTTCTTGATATTATGTTGTGGTGACTTTTATTTTTTATCTTTCCATTTTCTAATTGAAGTGATCCCAAATGATAGAATAACACAATGAAATCATATTACATTCGCTTAACCTAGTCCATTTTCGATCATTGGATGCCATCCACGACAGAATATGCGTATCTTTAAGCAGAAAAGTGACCCTGTTCAGATAATATGGTCAGTCACATCCATGGAAAGCAAAGAATGCGTGCTGACAACTGATGGCTTGTGAAAGAGTCAAGAAAGCAATTACTTTTGCCAGTAAGTCTCCGTTATCCATCTTGCAATGACATATTCGAGCCCTTTCCCCTGCACAACCGTTAGTTTATGCGATTTGTAAAGCTCCTTCGATGCTTTTGCTGGTTTACCATCAAAGTGACTTGAAGCAGGCTTATCTGTTTATGAACCCGATTCGCCCTTTTGGGTCGAAGGTAGTTATCTTGTAGCAACTGTAGTGTGCAAAACCAAGGATTCCTTGGACTCGTAGCTTTGTCTCCGCTTACAGTGAGTAGTAAATATTAGAGACAGCAATGGATATGTTTCAGAACGCATCTTGCGCGCATGCTTGTCTCATACATCACAGTGACAGGCACTAGATCATGTCGCTACCTCATGACCATGTTAAAATATCGCATTGAATATTTAATGGCTCTGGAAAGGATTGATAATGACATCGATTTTTCTGTATTCTATTCTTGTTTTCTAGTTTAGAGTGAAAGGAACCCCTTGATTCCCCATTGAACTTGCTTTCTTCGGCATTATTGCTACTGTACAGGCCAATGATACTCAATTCTCTGTTTGCGTGTAGCATTGCAGGCTGATCTTCTTGAATAGCAGCATAACTTTTAGGAACACCAAGAATCAGTCTCAGCTATTAGTAAAGTTTTCCAAAGAAAAACTAGGTTAATTTTTTTAAAAAATTCAAAATATAAATTAAAAGCTTAATACAAGTTATTTACCAGCTATATCTAATGAGTTTATTTATGAAAATCAATTTGTAATAAAAATCAATACACATAAAATTTATTGAAAAAATCAAAGAAAAAAATTATATGCAATGTTGTAAATATTAAAAATATTGTTAATAATAATAATTTTTTTTTAAAAAAAAAGTTCAATCCCTATAAAATATATAAAAAAATTATAGATAAATCACCTTAATCTCATAAAAAACTAGTAGAATAAAAAAATATGATTAAAAGAATGAGGCTGAAAATCAAAATAAAAAATAAATTAGATGCCATAAAAAAACTAATATTAGATTGGTAAATTGAAAAGAAAAAAACTTTAACAAAATAAAAAAGAAATTTAAAGATTGAGGATTAAATTGAAAAAAATAACATAAACTTTAATTGAAAATAAAAATTGAAAACAACAGAATTTTAACAAAAAAGCTAGAAAAATAAATCAACAATTAACATAATAAGAACCAAATTTCAAACAATAACACATGATAAATTGTAATTAAAGGGTGAAAATCAAAAATAAAAAAATTTTCTCAAAAGAACCAAGAATTAAAGTAAGCAATCAAAAACCTAGAGGTGTAAATCAAGAAATGAACAAAAAAGAAGACTGATTTATACTTTTGCTAGGAGAGAGAGCAAAAAACAAGAAGAAAAACGAGAAAACAACTAACGACAATAAACCATCTATCAAGAAACCACTACGCGTTGCACCATGAGAAAAAGAGTGAAGCAACACTTTCACTGACATAGTGAAATAACATATTTGACCATATGAATCGAATGTATCTTACGTATTGATGTCTGAACTTTACAAATCATGTGTTTTTTTATTAAAAAATTATTTAATCGAAGCGAAATATTCAAAGCACCCTTTCTTGTCCCAACATTTAATCAAAAAGCTGATATAAAAAGACAAAATTACCCTTAGATCCTTTCCTTTCTTTTTTTAATTGTAAGGGCAAGATGGTCATTTAATAATCTTTAAAAAATACAGGCATAAACATTCTTTATTAGCTGTTTATTTTTTTAGCTTGGGGGAAAATAAATAAATATATTGTTTTAAAGAAAAACTCAATAACAACCCCCAACAATCCTTTAATGACCTGTTGATATCTTGAAAACGACTCCATTGCCCCTGTAACTAGGGCACCAAAAAATCCGCTTGAAATGTCAAAATCAACATTACATTGCCACAATCATAATGGCTCTGTATCCATGGTGAACGCTACAGTAAAAGAGCAATATGTTTTATATTTTTGTTAATGTTACAATTTTAATTTAAAATTTACGACAACCATTAGTAATAATTATTACAACCATCTTATGTTTTAATGGTGATGGTTGGTTATCATTAATTTGTTCTATATTTAATTGTTTTAAATATGATTAGTAACAAATATTCTTATAAGGTACACATATATATATATATATAGCAGATGCAATTCATTTTATTAGAGATTTTTAAGAATAAAACGCACTTCATTATTTTAAACTATTCTCTCTCACATATATATTTTTTTAAAGCATTCATTTTTACTTTTTATTTATCCTTTCAATTTAAGTGAGCATCAAGGATGATTAAAAGTTTGGGGGATTTTTGCTTTGCTCCATTTAAAAGTCCCAACAAATCGCTGTCTCTTAAAAGAGAAGCGCATTATATTTGAAGGGTCCTTGAGCAGATGCACTACCGCCCGCATGCCACAATCTCAGGCTTATTTAAAGTTATGTTTATTATTGCTTTTAAATACTGAGTTACATCAAGTAATAATTGCTGCATTTGTATTCCTTATTTATTTTCACTGTTTCTCCCACCAATCCACAGGTCAGGAACACCTGCAACACGTACGTTTTGGAACATCATCTCAATAGGCCAGTCTCCAACCAAGAACAACGACATCGATCTATTGAGAAAAATGGTGTGCAAGAACTGCATCAAAGTTTTATCCATTATGTGCTAGCACAGCTTACCTCCTCCCCCTTTCTCCCAATTGTGTGGTCATTGCAAGACGCAGGTCGCCACTTCTCGACACCCTGTTGAATGAAGAAATCACAGACATGTGCTGGCCAAGCCATCACATAAAAATGCAGAAATGTGTACACCATCGCCTACTCATGACTGCAGCCAGATTTCTCAGATCATGTTCCGGTGAGCACCAACCACACACCCAGTATTATGTGGGGATAGGACCGTCACAAAGCTCGCAGGTTGCTCCGCAGCACCTTCAGAGATCTCACACTCAAATTAAGGGCTTGAAGCTTTGCATGAACGACCATTGAAAACAGCACCCAGATATCAATAACTTTCGAATCACAAGCATCCATTATCAACCATGACCAAAACCCTTGGAACCCTGACAAGTGCTTCGGCATAACACAACGTTTATAAAAATCCTATAGAATCATGGACAGGAGCTTTCCACCCTCCAACTTCTCAATCCAACTGGGATTCAGATTCACAAGCCATGATCCATGTCTACTTATCCCAACAAGAAACACAGTCTCTAGTTAATATAGATAAAAAAACACAAAAAACAAAACGCAAGAAGCACAATCAACACAATTCTGTCTCACAGGATCGCTACACAACAACCTAATTTACTTGTTGAATATTTTCTATTTTACAACTCCAAAAATAAACCTAGAATAACCTAAACAAACTAAAAAAAAAAACAAAAGGATAAATAACAAAACTAGAATAGACCGAAGCTTAATTTAAAAATATTCGGGATCTCGGCTGGCTAGAGAAGCTGTCTCTTTATAAAATTAAACTTGTCGAATCTCATTATAAAATTTAAATACTAAATAAAAAATTATTGGAATTTTTGTTAAGCTAATCACCCTGTAGATAACTATTCTTGAATCTAGCTCTATCCTATCTGTTGATAAACATCCCTACAAAACCAACCATTCACTAACATAACCCATAACTGAAGTAAAACAACCCTAATTTCTAATTTATATTTACACTGTTTCTAAAATATTTAAAATTTTTAATTAAAAATTAATTTTTTATGTATTTTAAATTGTTTTGATAAAAAAATTAAATCATAAAAAGGCAGCGGTGTCTGGAACACGGTCAGACAATGCAAGGTCTATCATGCTTAAATCATAAAAAGACAGCGGTGTCTGGAACCCAGGCAGTCAATGCAAGGTCTGGTAGCTTTACAGTCATACCCTGTATGTTCTATTAACTGAAAATTGAAATGCGTTAAATTGCTGATAGTCATACGAAGGCAGTTTTTGCTTCAATTACGAACCAGTATAGCCATGAGATCTCTCAAACAGGAATCTGCGCTCCAACAATCATATAGCACTGCTGCTCTTTCAAATCCAAGCATCACCGATATATGATTGCAGCATTGAATAGTCAATCACAGTATCAACTGTACAAAAGTCTACGCAGTCACAAAAGCTGGTCACGTATAACGACCATATTTAGAGGCTGTCCCGGTCCAGAGAAATCTCTCAATTTTAGTGGATAACACATTCAAGAAATTAGTTATATCTAAAACGTACAATATGTCTCACACATTTATATACATCATATAGACTATACACACAAGTTGTTATATAATTGTGTATAACAGTGGGATGAACACAAAAGGAAACTGTCAGCAACGGGAGTTGAGAAAACCCACATATAAAGCAGTGGAGTCTAGAACTCGTTAGATGATTCAAATCCAGACACCCCTCCAAAAAATTCCTCGTTGGCGTTCCGGCCTGCAAAAATTCAGCAGATAATAATCAATGGAATCTCAAGGGCTCAAAGTAATTTAAAAAATTAAGAAATATTGAGGAATTTCATCCTAATTCAAGAACAGAAGAGCAGTAACATCTGTTGGCCGTGCTGGAACTTCCACCACTCCCTCCTGTATGACAAACAATATAGTCCTCAGTCACAAACAAACAAGAAGGAAATTTAAATGAAATAGAACTCCCAAACCAGGATTCATAGGTATACCATTATGAAAAGAGGAATGGGGTTGCAGAGACCAACTCAAAACCATACGAACTCCCAAAAATCAATGTCTCCTATCATGGATTTGACCTGAGATAACTCATTTGATCCACAAGTTCCAGAAAATCATCACTCCAGTCCACAGGTTTCGCAATCAAATCCTCAACTTCCACATCAACTTCTGGTTCATCACTGACAACTTCATTAGGTTCCCCGGAAATTAAATCATCAGTAAGAAACTCCTCCCAAATTGTCTCATTAACAGCATCCAAATTGCTACCACCACTTGCTGTGTGCATGGAACTTACTATTGGGTCCTTGATATCACTGCTTGATTCATTGTCCAAGGCAGCAGAGAAAAGAGTCTCCATCTCGTTCTCCATAGTTGGTAAATCCTGATTTATGTAATCAACAAATTGGCTGCTACCTAATGCCACAGATGCAACTTCTTGCAAATTCTCAACACTTGGGCTTGCAGTGAGTCTCCTCTTACGCCCAATTTCAACACCTCTTATTTCTCTCCTCTGTGCAGCCCTTTGTGCAAATTGCTGGATAAAGGATGGGTTGTTTACAGCTTTAGCAAGGAATGTCATCACCCGCTGCTGTTTTCTCTCTGTGCTCCGTAACTTATCCTCCATCGCAGCAACTTGTTCCCTTGACCGCTGTTGTTGCTGCCTAAGCCTTAAAATCTCTGCCATTAACACATTTCGGTCTCTTTTTAACCTTTCAAGATCTTTTTCGAATTCAAATTGTCCTAACTCAATGCAAGCTCCTCCACCTTCTTGTTGTGTGGTCTGTGAGAGATGTCTTTTCCGTTTGATGGTCTTCAATAGATGCTTCTGCCCTCCCAAAAACCCTTCATTGGCAAATTCCCACCGGTCAGGATCAACCTTCCTGAAACCCTGCATCACAATGCAACAAGAATGAGTTCAGCACTCCTTGAAAAACAGCATATCAATATTACTAGCGAGACCAACAAAAAGCAAAATAAGGTAAGATAGTTCACTTGAGCATAAATACGACCAAAAAAAAAGAGATTTTGTATTAAAATTAACATATATACTTGAAGAAATTGAAATTAGCATACAAATTGATATTAACATGGAGTGATTGACAAACAAACAAGATAAAACAAAACTGCACAGCATTTTCCATTACATATTCAATCACAATTACTATAAGAAGCAAGAAACCTCGATTGAATTAACAAATATCGACATTTTCTAAAACATTTGATCAGCGATCGCAAAACAAAGACCACAAAAACTCAGAAACGCAAAAGAACAATCCAATCCTCAACCTAAGATAATCCACCTCAATTAAGAAATTCGAAGGTCACAAGCTTAAAAACTAACTTCCATTCAAATTAGAAGCATCATAATTAGCACTCACCATAAAAGATTAACTATCACGCCTCATATGAACATTTATCAAGAAAGATGAGGGTATATGAGTCCTTACATAAGTGTTGAGTTGTCGAATGAAGCTGGAGAAGTTACTGTGTTTGAAGTGTTTCGGAAGCAAAGTAGTAGAGAACTTATGAGAGTCCCAAACTATGAAGCTATTGCGACCTCCACTCCACGAAACCACTGTATCCGTTGATGGGTCTTCCACCATTTCATATGTCTTCGTCAAGAACGGAGGTGGACCCACTTCATTTAACCCCTCCATTGGAAGCGGAGAGAAACTAGAGGATGATGAAGATGAAGATGAAGAAGCTCCACCTCCAGTACATGTCACTGTCTCCTCTTCTTTCACTACAACTCCCTCCATTTTCGCAGAAACTCTCAGTCTATAATGTCTCAACTAAGTTTGATTGGGTGTCTAATTTCTTGGGTTTTTAAAGTTTGTAGCTTTTGGTCTTGTGTTTAGTGTTTTTGCACGGCAAGATTGAAACTAGGAAGTAGTCTCTGCCTCAATGTCTACGCATGGGAGCAGGGAGAGGGAGTGAGATTTATATTAAGGAGGAAGGAAAAGCACTAGAGAGAGGATGGGAGATATCGTGTTTTTCTCAGAACTTTCTGCCACTTGTCGGATTGTGTAGGGTTCCAGAATTCAGACAACCAGACCTCGAAGTTCTAGACGATTCTCAAATGTTCTCATGCGGGAGATCTTTTGCGAATGAAAGATTTCAACAACCACAACGATTTAGCCCAGCAACCACTCGTGGGCCTCATTGCAGGATCTGGATTATCTCAGCCCTGTTTTATCTGAGTCCGGTGTGCGGCCCGTAGAAGCATTCAAGAGTACCAAATCCATTTGGGTTGATTGGGTCAAATGAATGAGCTTCCATTTGGGCCCTGATTCTTTTGTATCTGTGGCCTGAAGTTGCCCAGTCTAGTGATCGGGCATCTCTCCTTTGTCACTTTATATAGGACTCTCAACCTAAGCTGTTGTAACTCCTGTTATGTCTCTCCAAGGATGCAAGGAATGGTGGATAAAATTGCATTTAGATGTGTTTTCGAAATATATTTTATTTTAAAAAAATATTAAATTGATATTGTTTCTGGTTTTCTTATAGTTTTTTATGTGCAGATCTATATATATATATATGAAATCTTAATATATTTTCTAGTGGGAAATACATTGCACTGCAGTGCTAAACACACTTTAATCTTTGGTGTTTAGATGCGGTCTAGGTTAAAAAAATTATTTAAATAATGTTCGAGTAATTATAAAGTTCAGTCCCCACATTACTCTTCATGACTCGGTTTCAAGCAAGGCTGTGGAAACAAATGTTAGGAGTGCCCATGAAGAGGTTAAATGTCGAAATAGGAAAGGCTAGATTCTTTCATGCGCGACTTGGATTAAAAAAAATTGAAACACAAAAAAAATTTAAAAAAAAAACACGTGGGATCATTACATGCTAAGCTAATACTGTGCACCCTCTCACATTTCATTCTAAATCTATTATTTATTAAAAAAATTAATTTTATCCTTAAATTTTTTTTAATGCAATTGCATCTTTTTTAGGCTAAACTCAAGGGTAATTAAATAAAATTTTTTGATTAAAAATAAAACTAAAATACAAGGAATCAAAGTAGAAAACATGCCATAAATGGGTTATAGTTTCAAAACTCAAATAAAAAATTTAATTTACTCCTCATACTTTAAACATTATACATATTTCGTACCTCAATATATTTACAATCCAATTCCAATATAAAAAAATAATTTTTATTATGTTTTAGTTTCTGATATAACAGAGGAAGGAGAGAGATCGTCAGATTTCAAAGGTAATTACATAAAATATTGTTGATATTGATTTACATCACCAAAATGATCAATATTTTCTATCAAATGGTTTAAATTTTTATTATCATGTGATTGAATAAAAAAATTATTTTAATTAAAAAATCTAGCAAATATAACCAAGTAAATATTCTTTCATAAGAAAAAAATCATTATCTATATTTGTCTTTGGATTTTTTCAATATTATTTTTAGTTATTGTGTATGATTTTTTTTCTCATTTATTAACATAAATAGATATTAATTTATTTGATTATATGTGTGTATAAAGTTTTTTATTTTCTATGAAAACAAGTCAAAAAATTTTTTGTGTATATAATTATTTTTATTTGAAAATAAAATATATAGCTCGTGGTGAAGTACAAGTCATATAACTAATAATATCTAGATTGTCATAAACTTTTTAGCATTGATATTAAACTCTTCACAACAATTTAAAATTGAAAAATCTCATTCTTTATTTAACTTAAGTTTTAAATGAGAGTCGTCTACTTTATTGACCAGGTAGGTCCAAGAAAAAAAAAATGAAACAAACAGATTTATCCTAATACACAAATCAAACTTGCAAATCAGTTATGAATTCTATGGGTTGTATAATTTTTATTTTATTTTATTATATAATAAAATTTAATAAAATCAATTTATAATCAAATTAATAATAAATAATAAAATTTTAAAAAATCAACATTAAAAGAAAATTTAAAATAAAACAAAACAAAAAAAGCAAACTAGTAAAAAATACTTCAAGGGCCTGTTGCAAAAGTCTGGGCTGATAATTGGTTCTATTTTTTATTTGTGTACATTTCTATTTTTGAAAAGAAAAACATACACTACCTATTGTCTGCAGCACAATGCAAAATATTGTCATTTTAAGCGTTAAAACTCACAACATTCAAGCTCAAACCCCCCGTGCTAACCACTTGAGCCACGACCTGAAGTTTTTATCTAAAAGCTCAAAGAGAAAATATATTAGTTTGTAGTATGAACAGATAAACCAAACACAGATGTTTTTAGCTATTTTATTAATATTTAAGGTCATGATAGTTATAAAAAAAACAAAAAAAAATAATGAGTGTTGATTCACTGTTTGATATTATGGCTGTAAAGAAGGTTCATCCATAGCTATAATTTTTCTTATTGGTTAAGTAAGAAACACAATAAAAAAAAACAAAAAATATGATAAGTATTAAGACATTGTTTGGTATTGTGGTGAAGATTTATCCCCTAATTTTTCTTGTTAATTAGGTAAGAAATATGATTTCTTTTAGGACCCACCATTTATTAAAGTGTTACATAGCAGGTTCATTAAAAACAATATTTTCCTGCTTCTTAAAGCAATGGAGAGTGAATTATAATTCACTCATTTAAGTTAACAGTAAAAGATGACTCTACTATTCCAACTATTATTCCGATTAAACCAGTTTGAGTTGATTAAAAAATTAATTTTTTTAATTGTATTTTATTAAAAAAAATTAAAAGGAGATCGCTTGATGACTTAATATTTGTAGAATTTAATCATAATCTCAATTTTATTTTTACCGGGTTTGATCCAGTTAAAAAATTTTAGTTTTTATTTTTATTTTTAATTATGTTTTATTCAAAAAATTAGAAGAAGATCGCTTGATGACGTAACATTTATAGTATTTGATCCTAATCTCAATTTTGTTCTTGTCAGGTCCAACCCAGTTATAAGAAAATTCATTTTAGTTTTAATATGTAATTATTTTATTCAAAAAATTGGAAGGATATTGTTTGATTACATGACATTTGCAGAATTTAATCGTATTCTCAATTTTGTTCTTATAGGTTTGACCTAGTTAAAAAAAATTAGTTTTTATTTTTATTTTTAATTATGTTTTATTAAAAAAATTAGAAGGAGATCGCTTGATGACATAATTTTTATATTATTTGACTGCAATCCCAATTTTGTTCTTGCTATAAATTTATTTTTTAATTTTAATTTTAATTCTAATTATGTTTTATTCAAAAAAAAATTAGAAGAAGCTTGTTTGATGACATTGCATTTGCAGAATTTGATCGCAATCCCAATTTTATTCCTGTAAGGTTTGATCCAGTTAAAAAAATCAATTTTTATTTTTATTTTTATTTTATTTTATTTTATTTAAAAAATTAGAAGCAGATCATTTGATGACATAGCATTTATAGAATTTATTTGCAATTTAAATTTTATTCTTGATGATATTTTTACCTGATAATCTTGTGTTCTTAATAAACCATGAATAATATAGTTCTTGTTGGATAGATTTCGTATGTTATGAAATTATACGTAGTTTAATGGAATAATAAAAAATATTTGATATCAATATTATTTGTTTCATAATGTAATAAAAGTAGTTAATTCTGTAATATTTAAATTTAAAATCATTAATATATATATATATTATTTTATAACCTCAATTTAAAAAGCATATATTTAATCAAACATATTAAATTATTTTTTATTCAACCATAATTTTAATTAAATATAAATCTTTCCAAATTAAACTCAACTACAAATATAAAAATACTTCTTTTAAACCACAACTATAATATCAATCACAATACAGAATATATTTTAGCTGAATCTCCTAAATGAAATCATGGCATTTAAACAGTTTTAGATATTGACAAAATTGAATTATAAGCAACATGGGACTCTCTCTATCTCGTTCTCTCATGCATACACAGTACTCGCCGCGCAAGGTGGCAAGGGTGCTTGAGGACCATCGTCGATGCCAGCAGAATTGGCTGTGAATTTCAGGAAAGACGACAAGGAGACCATGGCCATGCTTTGTTCCACCAAATCCAAAGTGAAGGAAACTAATCGAACTCGAATAAGACTAAAAAGTTGAGCTATAAGATGAGATTGCACATGCACATACCTATCGAATCCCTCGAGTCTGTCCACAAATGAAGGCCCCCTTCTGCTTCCAAGCTGACATATGAATCTTCAGCCGGAAGGGATGGCCGTCAAGTCATTCTTAATTTACTTCTGCTCCTATGTATCAGTTATAATTTATTCATTCATGGATGCCTTTGTGTGTCAATATAATTAGATTTAATTACTTGTTGATAAATTCGATGCCTCTAAGAGTGTTCTATATTAATCATAAACCTATTTTGATGAAACGTGAAGTCCAAAATCAAGAGTAATTGGAGCCCAGCAAGAGTACTGGTCAAAAGGGATGCCCCATGCCTTGTCCTTTACAGCTACCTAACCTAGGCCATGACGTCTTGCCCAAGTACTAGAATAATCAACATCATTTTTGGGATCGCATTGCCTGGAGAAAAGAGGCTTGTGATGTCTCTCTATACGTGTAGACCACACAACAAATTAAAGAAGAAAACTAGGGTTATGAAAACGTGAGAGGGAATTTTTAGAGCATGATTACTCCTTTTCTAATGAATGAAACCCTACTTTTATATAGTACTCAAAGTGGCCTCGTTGCAACTTGCTTGTGTATCTTAATTATTTCTTATTCTCTCCAAGATTTATGATATCATACACATAAACTGAGCTAGAATTAAAACAACCAAGATCTAGATTAATTGCTACATCTACTCGCCTCTTATTGATTGCACTCAATTAGTCCATGCGATCGAGTATAATTTCCCTATAAATCTCTCTCTGTTTTCCATCGAAATGTCCTTTTCTTCGAAGGAAAAAAAAAAAAACCCTTCAAATTTTCCCGTTCTTCTAAACATGCTTTGCTTGTCTGCTTTATTATGGTGAAAATGACGAAAGCCTGGCTTATTTATTATCTATTTTCTCTCGTCTGATTTAAATATATTAAATTCAAAAGCAATCATGGGATTTGGAACATGATAAATGTTAGAATATAATTTCATCGTGTATATTCAATATCAAATTAAATACAAATTTTATCATACAAGATTCCAGCCTTTTAATCAATTAAACTCTAATGTTATATTATGAAGTTATTCAACTTGCACTTGGTTACTGAATTTTAGAAAACTATAATATATATCCTAAATTATAATACGCGCATAATAATTCATTTTATATTTGGCAAGCAAAATGAAAAACAAAATCATCTAATTATTTGTAAGTTCTTGACGCTTATATTAAATATTATAATCTTGTCATTAAATTAAAAAACCTTAGTTATTTCTTCCACCCATCTTCTTTCTCTACCCACCAAACCTAGTCGCCACCTTCCTTTCCCTTTAATCCCCCGTCAGCCACAATCTCTGATTATAAACTCACCAAACCCACAATCCGTGATTAAACCATAAGCACGCTGCCTCACCAAACCCACAATATATGATGAATGATGAAATCTAATGGTGCTTCATGATTTCATGCCCAAAACAAAATAAATATGAAGATCCAAAAACCTAATGAAATCACAATCTTTAGACAAATCAAGCTGCAACATGTCACGAGTTTGTCCTGTTTTGCAATCTTTTGTCAAGATTGATGCTTGAAGAACTCTGTTGCCATTGTGCAGAAGATACCCCACCAGTTTTTTTGCAAGACAGAGGTCGTTCTTTGTAATTTACAAGGGGAATGTTGGGCTATGAATTCACTCCCTGATTTAAAAGGGCGAGCAATGCACATTTCTTCTGGAGGGTGGATGGCTTTTGTTCGTGACAATAATTAATATCAAGATAGGGGATGTCTGCATGTTTAAGCTTGTTGGCAAGTGTATCAAGATAATAGCAGCGTCTCGCAATGATCCTCCCTTATGAGGCTCCTGGAAGAAGAGGTTTGAGAGATTTTATGAATTTCTCTAAAAGTACCGGATAAAAAATGGGGTTATTAAACTGAAAATGAGAAAAAATCATCTCCATCCAAACAAGGTCGTGGTTCGGAGAATATATATATATACATGCTACCTAGCTACCCATCGAAGATCAAATTAACAGAAAAAAGCAAATCAATATTGCAACCTTGCTAGTAGCTTTTCGAGGAACTCATGACTCATAAGCTAACAGTCAGAAGCAAACAAAGAAAACTGAATCTACCATTTCAGAAGTGTACAAATAATACGTAAGGAGCTTGCATTAGTCGATTCTTTGATGCATATTTGACAATTCAGCAAAGCCCCTCTTGGCCACTAAGCATGCATGATTTTTCTTTCAACAGATGCCAACTTCCATAATTGCTCAAATCGGTACTAGCTAGCAGCAGTTGTAGTCGTGTAGTCGGAGCACAAAGCTCCATAGCTTCTAAAATAATTGTAATAAAGGTACACTTCTCTCCGTAAGCAAGCCCCCACCTCATTGTCTGGCCTCAAAATCATACCAAACACCCATTTGATTGACTCATCATGATTTAACCTCCCCTAAAATGGACCCACTTAATCATGACTGCCACGTGGACGGACAGAAATGAACAAGTACTCGTAGTTGTGCCTTGTTATGGGCCATGAGAGAAAAGAAGATATCCTCTTTTGAAAGGATCAAGAGAGAGGGGTGAAAGTAACGAGCGCAAACAAGGCTATTCTTAATTTTCAGCATGGAATTTAAAAAAAAAAATATCGGTGAAATAATATATTTGAAAAATGTTAAACATTATATTTTTTTAAAAAAATATAATATTTATGATTTATTGCTATTCAGGATAATGATATCTTTTAAAAAATATTAAGTTATTAAAAAAATTTAAAAAATAAATGAATGAAAAAAACCTCACCAAGCATCTCATTACAACATTATTAATATTATAAAAAAATTCTTAACAAAAAACATAAAAACAATTATTTACTGTGAACCAAACAAGATACCTTATCATCCAAAAATAAATATTGACCCACTTGTTTTTTAGGGGAAGTATGATATATTTGAGTCACCATTAATAATTTTTATATGTTATTTAATTCTTCTTATTAAGATGTTTATAAATTTATTAATAGTGTTATAATAAAAAATTTAAAGTCTTCAACATTTTCTCTCTCTTTTTTTTCCTTTTTATTTAATATTTTTTAAAATATGTGAATGTAAACTATAACATTCATATTTCTAAGTTACAAAAAGTACAAACTATATTATGCCAATACTTTTTACTATATTATTCCATCAATATTTTTAATTCACTTTTATCATTTTTAAAAAAAAATCCGCGAACAAGGTTACGAGCCGACACAGATTCAGATCATTGCGTCATAGGGACCCATATATGACCGCGACTGTCATGTAAGTTACGTCACCCAGGTGTCACCGTCAGCCAGTCAACGAGATAAATAAATTAAAACAACAGAGACAGCGGCGCCGACAGGTTAAACGAGCAAATTAAGGACATGTCATAACAGGGGATGGTTACTCTAGCGAGGCCGTGCTAATGTGCGCGTTAAGGGTAGATGCGCCCTATGGGAGAATGCGGATCCGCATTTACGGGTACGGATGTGATGACAGAAGATGTACACATTTTCCGTGTCTTCGGTGGATCAACACCATCTTTTGGAAGGCTACTCCGTGTTGATGCCCACGTGGATCCCTTATGCTTTTGATTTATATTTCTTCTTTGTACCATTTATTAATCATATCAATTCCGCTGCTTGTTAAGCGAGTCAACTTGGGGCACATTTTACTTTTGCGTTTGTACCTATTTTTATATTTTAAAAAATTAAATTAATAATTTTAACATATAATAATTTTAAAAATAAAATAAAATAAAATTTCAAGCAAACGCTTTTAAAAACACACCCTATACTATCATAAAAGGCACACACCTATAAAATATCTTGGTATTGAAAAGAATTTTTTTATAATTTTAATATTGATAGCCTATCTTAAACAAATTAGAAAGATAAATGTTTATTATATGATGTCAAATGAGTTGGACGTGCAACACAAAATTTTATGAATTAGCCTATAAGAGATTAAACAAAAGATCCATCAATGAAACGGTTGGTATCTTTTTTTTTTACTAGAGGAAGACGAAGACGGGTTCATGATGATTATTTGTACTAGTTTATGTTCCTAGTCTTATTCATGAAAATAACATCATCAACAAAGGGTATCGTATACTCTAAAAATAAAAGAATTGTACCCTATGTCGTCATGCTGAATCTTAAGTTTCTTTAAAAGAAGAGGATGTAATTTTAGACATATCTAGTAATTTTCCTAAAGATGTCATCATCCTTCCATGCACGACATAAGTTAATTATATTTAATGTTTGAATTCTAATTTATCATAGTTTTAATGATGAATTATTTTTATCAATAATATCTTGATTATATATATATATATTATATATATATATATATATATATATATTCAATGGTGAAGCATTTCGTCAAGAATTCTCTAATTTGAAGTTCCATTGGATAAATCTACCACGCGTTGTATGGGAACACTAAAAAATCTAACTTATAGAGCGAGCATATCCAATATTGAAGAAATTTAAGCAATACATATATTGAGATATTCATAGTATAAAAAAAAAAAACACTCTTGGCCTAAAAAATTTACTAACTCAAACCATGAGCAATTAGTACACATACACTGGCAAATTTATATTATATAAAACAAAAAAAAACACACCTCCTATAGGGGCTCACAAGAATCAAGAAGATTTTCTATAAGCTATATAAAAACAAACAAATCTTTAATTAAAGCTTGTAAAAAAAATGAACTTTTTATTGAAGTATTTAATTTTTACTATTTTCTTAATACATACAAATATATCAACAATTTAAAGTGAGTTGGGACACTCGCTAGCTCTTTCCTTGTAGATTATACGCTAAAAAAAAATTCTTAAAACGATTCTGAACTACTTGAGTGTAATTAATCCCAATCCTGCGTGGATCATTGACGGTTGCCCCTGTTGAATCGAGTGAGGTGTTGATTGGTAGTGGTGTCTAAGGGATTTACACAGAATTCCTCAGATAATTAGCAAAAAGAAAAACAGAGAAAAGGGTTCAAGTGTGAAGTATGATCATTGGATTTCTAGAGACAGGTCAATTAACAAGAGAAAAATCTGAACCATCGGAGAAAAAGATAGAGCAACTAATTAAAAGCATGAAACGTTTGAAGTTGCCCTAAGGTGTCATTGCATATGTCATGTGGCATGTCCTCTGCTACGTATGTGATAGTCAACTATAGTGACAGATTGCATTACTTGGGGTAATTACTGCTTGAAGGATCCATGAATAGTCAAGGAAGCTGTAGCATGCTTGTTTTCCATTCCCCCCCTCCACTTCTTTTCTTCTTTTTTCCTTTCGGCTGATACAGAAGGAAGAAAACAGTTGCTTCGATAATTATTGTTTCAATCTTCTTTCCTTCCTCTTTTCTTGATTGGGATGCTTATATTGACTCTTAGTCGGCTACAAGTATGTAAATTGATCAAGGCAAGTGCTCCAAGAACCAATCATATGCATATATGAATTAATATATTTATCAGGGTTTTTTGTTAGATCAAACTACCAAATAGTAGTTCAAAGAAAGGAAAACAACTATAACAAAAAATTAAGACAAAGTGTTAGCGTTAAGCCAAGGAATTAAAAAGGATGGGATCGATCAGGGATCGAGAGCTTATATATATATATATATATTTGGTATTTCGTGTCAATGTGGCAAAGATCATTGTATCTAACCAAAGAATTGTGTTTAGGTAAAGAATTTGGTTGCCTGCCATTATGCATCGGTGGTTTTTTTGGCCCTCTGTGCAATCCCAGTCGACCTTTTGCTGAGCTAGGACAAGGCAAGGCAACCAGCACAGGCAACAGCCTTTATGGTTTTCTCCACGAAAACATTAAAGAGAGACACTGTATGGCTGATGTTAAGCATGACGATCTGCAACAACAACAAAAAAAAAAAAAACTAAAAAGAAGAAGAAAAGTTACGATCGACTTGAAGTTTAGATTTGACCTAGCGTGCATGGTGACCACGAGTACCACTTCCACAAAACTAATTAATAAAAGGATGCCGGGTCCATGCTTCCCATTACTTTGTGAGGTCCGCTATGATAAATGAACACTGCATATTCTTACACTTGAATCTTTCCATTAGATCCAGTCAAGTGGAGTATCTAGCTATAATCTTTAGGTTGGAGAAAAAATACAATCATCCACATGAGGTCATTCCTGTCATTTAACACCAACTCTCCCCCTCTCTCGAATTCTCGGCCTAGATGAAAGGGATGTTTGATGCAACTTTTGTTTCATGTGCTCTTTAAAGGAGTTTTTGACTTGAAAAAATATTTTTTTAGTATTTTTATGGTGGTTTTGGTGTGAAAAATATGAAGAAAATAATTATTTTAATATATTTATAATTAAAAACTATTTTAAAAGATATTTTTAGACCTGAATTTCAAACACGCATAAAATTAAAAAAAAAATCCATATGATTGTTAGGCTTGAGTCCACCAACCATGCATGACATTGACATCACAACCTTGACCTAATTAAAGCATGCTTCAAGATTCCTCTTTGTAAATAAATCGGGGGGGGGGGATAATTTCAGTGTAAAAATCATTGTGTTTCGGATTATAATGTAAGATAGTCTTTTTAATCCTCAAATTCAATAGTCCAGCCATCCCTCTTAGCATTAAACACATGACATCTCTCGACAAGAATCCCAAATAAACGTCGGACGTAATCATTCAAACTCAAGTTTTTATTTAAGTTCATATAATGTAGAAGGAGGAGAGTAATGATAATATATTTAACACCATGTAATAATAATATCTTGGATGCTCCCATGCACCCAATATCGTGGTCAACTATGGCGTTGAAATTGCTTTTGTCATCGTATAAGCTCGATGAATCAATCTGTTTCTATTTATTTATTGGAAATATTCCAATTTAAGCTACCATGGGCGCAAGAATTGGGTGTTAATTATGAAAAAAAAAAAAAAGGATGAAAAAAATCACAAAAAGAGGGCCTCTGAATTTTGGAAGGTTAGTGGGTCCGCCTCCTGGGTGTTGCCGTCCGCTTACTCATCAATCACAGACATGGCAGACACCATATTTACCACCATCAATGGTTCAGCTTCAAGAACCCTCCCTGATTTATGATGGTAGGGACCGCAGGTCACCCCACCGTTCACCATCAAGCAGGCTGCCGAACCACGTGGACACCACTCATTGGCCGGAGGCTTGCAGTTTCAAAAGTGAAGTTGGGCACACTTCCCTCCGTTTTATTTCCCGAAGACCACAATCTCCACGCCGGAAGGAAAGTTAAGCACCTCCACGTGTCAAAACGGGAACGTCATGATGACGGGAAAGTGTATTTACATTCCGATGATTATGTCATGAGGATGGGCTCCACCATAATAGAAGCTGCTCTTCTCCACGTCATCGGACTTTTTCTTTTTCTTTTTTTCCTTTTAAATTAAGGGAAATGCTATGGCCACAGCCTTACTGTTTTTGTACCCAAGTTCTCTCTGTCATCTCGCTTTACCACACACTTACTGTTCGCAGCCAAGACTTCCACCATTGCCGCCGGTCAAAAAGGAAAAAGAAGTGTGTTTTCTGTCTGTAATTATTTTTTAAAATATTTTATTTAAAATAATATTTTTTTAATTTTCTAAAATTATTCTTCATATCTATCCATAAAAGTATTTAAAATACTAAAATGATGTTAATGTAAATAAAAAAACTTGCAAATCTCTCTTCAACATCTTCTTTCTCGATCAAATCTGTTGAAGCAACATCTCCTTTGAATTAATGGCAGATATTAAAATCTAATAAGTTACTTTCATGTTTTTTAAAAAATACATTGTTTATTTCTTTTATTTTTATGTTTAAAACTTGATAAGTTCTTTTAAAGCATAAGAAATGACGTGAAGATATACTTTTAAATCACTTGAATAATAAATTAGGATATATTTGTTTTCGAGGTTAAATCATGTTTTTTTAAATATTTTTTTCTACTTTTAATTAATTTACATAAACTAAATCTTAAAAAGTAAAAATATATTATCAAATAAAAAATAATTTAAAAAATAACAACCGCTTATTTGGTATTACGTTCCAAATAGGAGTTGAGCAAAAAAAATCACTTAAAATTAATATTTTTATATTTATAAATAAAATAATGTAAAAAATATTATTTTAAAATAAAAATTAATTTATAAAATAACCACTACCAGGTGAACCTTCACAATAGACAAGGCGCTCCTGGCTAGAACCTATACGGGAAGCGGTTGGAAAATATTAAAACAAAGAGAAGAAGATGCTTTTATTAATGCGGGTGGCTTAAGGTAGCGTAACGGCTCAATCTTACGGTTCCACGTTAAAGTCAAAGTGACGTAAGGGCCATTTACTTGAGTACCATCACCACACCCATCCCCATGTGAGTGAGTGGCCACCTCTCCAGCAGTTATCCAGTATTTCCGAATTACCGTATTGCTTCCAATCACTTCCATTTATGTGCGCATCTACAGCTTCACGCGCTTCCTGGCCCCGTGAAAGCCAATCTCCCCCCAATTCTACCTTTATTTGTTTGCTGTTCCCTTTCCTGTCCCATGTTTAAATGCATATTATTTGTTTTTTAAGATAATTTTTAAATATTAAATTGAAAAGAAAAATCTCGCCCGCTGTTGCCTCTCTCGTTGACATGAAATCATAAAACGTGAGAAATGCTAGCTACAGTTGTGAGGGTGCAATTGATACAATCATATGTGACAGGGACGTGAATGGCTGGAATTTTTACAAGGCGTTGGCTGCAAGTGACTGCCTCGCTGGGTAGGATATTATAAAATAACACTTCCATTTTGGTACGCGACAAGAATAAGTTGCCATTAAATTAATTTAAACTACGGAAGTCACTCTAACTCTAGAGGGGGGATAATGTGCTGGATACAGGGACACAGTAAGTTTCCTATAGTTTTCTTTTCGGGACATGGAATAGTGCTTTGAGTATAGAGGAACAGTAATTTCCTTACTTGTTTACTTTTACAGTTTTACTATTCACTAGAATAGCCTTACGATGAAGTTGTCCTTTAACCATAAAAACTTCAATTGTTGCTTTTACAGTTGTATGGGGTAGAATAATTTATGTACTTTTTTTCACAGTAAAATAAGTTGCCTCCCCCTGAGATAAAAGGAATAAAATTCACAATCAAAGGCTTTATTATAGTCTTTTCAATTTTTTTATATCATTATAATTATTTAATTACCCTTTAAATAAAAATCTACCTTGCCGAGGCTTTTTTATATTTTTTATTACAGCTTTTTAGTTAATATCATGTAGATCCAGAGAAATTTTTATATTTGACCAGACATTTAAGTATTCTCAAGAAAATCAAAATAATAATTTTTAAATATACCTTTTGATTTTTATGTTTTTCATTTTAAAACTTTAAAATTTCAAAGCAACTCTTTGTGATTCATAATTACTATTTATTTTATATAAATTAATTTATAAAATAGTTTTTTAGTTAATATTAACTCGTATTCTTAAAAAATCTCATCGTTTCATACATATTTAAGTGGAGATCAAGCTATATTATTTTTATTTGTTTGTTTTCTATAAAATATTTGATAATTTGTTTTAAATAATTAGGGTTATATTATATTGATTGTTTTTATTTATCTTAATTGATTGAATTTTTTTAATATTTTTTTTAGATTTAATACTTGTTGTATTACATCTTTTAGTATTGAGTTTTTTTTTCTTTAATTGAGATTTATAATCTTTTTTTAATTTAGTTTTTATCTAGTTATCTCACACGTTGCGATTCAGATTATAGGATTTGGCTGATTTGCCTAGTTTTCTAATTGTTTATTTGGTTTTTTAAATTTATTTTGAAATTAAAGTTTGATTTTTATTTTTATCTGTTTCATGTTAACTTATCTTTATATTGTTACCTGATTTGCATATTTAATATATTTATTTAGATTTCTTGAGTTTTTTTTGGTGGTTTTATTTAATTAGTTAGAATCCTAACTCCATTATCCTATTTATTTGAATAATGTTTTTTTTGGTTTTTGCATGTTACAGTGATTTATTTTTTGTTTATATTGATATATTAAGTATCATTATTTTTTTTATCATTTAACTAGATTATATTTTTTCAATCATGTAATCACTCCGAGTCACTTTTATTTTATTTTAAAAAAATATATTTGCAACACTCAAGTATATGGGAGATGATATTTAGATGAAAAGAAAGTAAGAGGACCAAAATAATACAGTACTGAGACTTCTAAAGGACTCCAAAATAAACCATTAAACCTTTCCGTTTCTTCCTTTCCCATACAAAGTGTTCATGTTCCATGCATCCGATCATGTCCACTCACCTCACAATTGTACATCTTTAACTATTCAAATATAGTTATTACTCAATTAATGAAATTTTAAATTTATTTTTTAAAAATTATCAGTTAAAATTTTATATATTTTAAAATTTATATAATTATTAATTTTAAAATTTATAAGATTAATCGAGATATATACAAGCTAATCCAAATATTAAAATTAAAAAAATATATATATTAAAAAATTCACATGCATTAGATAAATGTGAGAGAGAGGGAGTGCTGAAAATGGATTTAAAATTAACTGAAATCACGGCTGCAAATCGAGGGAAGATTTGTTGGTAAAAATGGGGAAGATTGTCTCCCGTTTTTTTAACTATGATAAATAAAGTGAAAAAACATGAGCAATTGGAGGTAGCAGAAGTAGCAGCAAGAGAGAGATAAAGAAGCTGCCTTGGGTAGCAGCTGTGGCAGCAGTGTGAGAGAGATCCGAGGCAATTCACTTGACAGTAGGGCTGAGGGTGTTCATCCTCCTCTACTCTACCACTGTAGATCTGTGTTTTTCTCTCTAAATAATAATACTGGCTGCTCCCTGAATACATGTATAAATGTTAAGTGTTAAATATATTATGTTATGTTTCTGGACAAGGATTGAATATTTATTATGAGTTCTATCAATTTTTAGGTAGTTTTTTCTTACCCTTTGAGGCTTATGAGTTCTATTGATTTTTTATTTAAATATCTGTTCCTATTCCCTAATTTATTTTCACGTGATTTGTTGAAAGATATACATGTAAAGATTTATTTTGAAATAAAAAAGATTAAAAAACAAAATTCACTCACGTTTTTAAGACTTTTGACAGTTAATTAAAACCATTAAATGCCCCAAGTACTGTACTTAATATTTAATAAGTACATTGTTTAGATAGTCAATTCACAATAATGTAAGAAATTAACAAGCTAAATAAGATTATTTCATTTCATTTCATTTTATTTTAATTATCATTTTTCTTTTTTCTTCATTCTATAATATTGGTATATATTAAATTCTTCTACTCTCGCATCTTGTTGCCTTTATGGCGGCTAGGTGCTATCAATTTACCTGGGTTATCAAATAAGAAAGAACATGTTCAACTCTTTTTTTTTCTAGAATAAAATTAAATAAGATATATGTACATATTTTTTAATAGTTTAACTTAAAGTCAATTTTTTATTTTTGTTTTTTTATGATTTTATTTATTAAATCTATATATTAATTAAATATTTTAGTAACATTGGCTTTGGTGTTTCTAATCTTGAACAAATCTCACATTATTAGTTGCTATTGTTTTACGCGAGGTTCTTCAAATTAAATTCTTGTATGTATCCTAAAATAAATAACGTGAAAAAGTATTTTAAAAACTTAATTGATAAATTATCTATATTTTTTGGGCTAAATTAAAGAAAACAAGGTGATAATAATAATAAAAAAGAGAGGAGGTTTCGGCTCAATTAAGCTCGGCCTAACCAAGCCTTATAGGGATCATTTTCATCTAACTCACCATCTTTTATTTTTATTTTTATTACTCATTTTTTATTTTTCCCAGCTATGAGCTGTACAAGTTACATTCTCATCCACACTTCAGCTATAATTGTCATATTTGCTGAGTTATTTGCGACATAAACAAGCTATTGCAGGGTAAGCTAGAATATACAGGTGCAAGTTCTATAAATATAGCAATGGGTCAGGCTAAGTTTTTAAGTTGCTACATGTCTTTTCTTCATATATATATATATATATATTAAATTAGAGGTATAGTTGTATTTAAAAAACATGGTTACACATAAAAATGGTTTTTAAAACCATTTTCATATTTATTTTTCATATCCTAAATTAGAGATGACAATTGTATACATAGATAATTAATTATTTTTATAATTTTTAATATATATTTAAAATAATTTATGTAGTTTTCTCGTAATATTACTTGAATAGCTTTGTTTAATAGGTGCAAGATATTGTGATTTTTTAATAGGATATATGTTTTATTTAAGAGAAAATGTTGAAGCTCTAATAGATTAAAAAGATCTCTTGTAAAAATAAAAGTGAGTCCCAAGCCTTTATATAAAACAGAGCCTCCACAGACATCCCCCATAGTTACCGCTGTATAATGCAATATAACATTGGCAATATTACCTATCTCACTCTTTGTAGTTTTTGCAGCAGTGATCTGAAAAGAAAAAAAAGAGAGAAGAATTTAGTTATAAATTTCAAAAAATAATTAAAAATATATATTTAGTTAAAATTATTATAAGAAGATTTTTTACATGTAAAATAAATAAATAATTTTAATTTTAATTTTTATAAAACTAAAATTTGAAATATAGATCATGTGAAAAAAATTCCTAACAAAATAAAATATTTTTTTATAAAAAAATAAAAGCAAGCACACCCCTATCTACCGAATTAATGTAAATAGTAGTTTTTATAGATCTAATTTTGAAAAAATATTTGATTAAAATTGCTGGGAGATTAATTTTTATATGTAAAATAAATAAAAAAATAAATTATCTTAGCTTTTACAAAAATAAAATTTAAATAAAAAATCTAAAACAAAATAATTTTTTTTTAATTTTTCACAACAAAAATAAAAATAAAAGCACGTACCAAGCCTTTATATAAAATAGTGCCTCCACGTACGCCCCCAGTAGCTACAGATGTGATGTAAATACTAGTTTTTGTAGTTAGGACCCGAATCTTTACATCTTTACATGTAAAGTAAATAAATAAAATAAAATATTTTAATTTTAAAAAAACTAAAAAATAAAATCCCAGATAGTTTTTTTTTTTTTTTTAATCAAGGTAAAAAACAGAGGGTACTTTAGCCGACAGTGATGAACACGCGCTTATAATATAACTTGCAAGGAAGCAGTCGTACATGTAATAAAGCAGTATTGGCGCGTGGGCTTGGAAAAGTAAGAAAAAAGCATTGATCCCGAAAGAAAGAAGGAAAGCAAAATACTTTGTAATTTGCAGTTGCAAACACAGTACAATGTGATGTAAGCAACCCCACCTCCTCCCCTCCTCTTTCCTTCCCTTTCATTTATAAATATAAACACTCCTCCCTCTGCAAGCTCCCACTTGCTCCCCCCGTTGACATCAACTCGCACCTACTACTCTCTTCCTTCCTCCACAGCACCAACACTTCATTTCTCTCTCAATTCCAGTCCTGGCGATGCAACGACTACGTCGACGGTGCTCCAACGACGTCGTTCGTCTCGACCTCACTACCCCACCAAACTCCTCCTCTTTATCCATCGACGATGCAGAATCCGCTGAGACAAGAATCCAGCGACTTATAACAGAGCACCCTGTTATCATTTTCTCTCGATCTTCCTGTTGCATGTGTCATGTCATGAAGAAACTCCTTGCCACTATTGGTGTTCACCCCACTGTCATCGAATTAGACGACCACGAGATCTCCGCCCTCCCTCCCGCTCCTGAAGACGGTTCCTCCCCCTCCTCCCTTGCCCCAGCTGTCTTCATCGGCGGCACCTGTGTTGGTGGTCTCGAGTCTCTTGTTGCTCTTCACCTTAGTGGACATCTTGTGCCTAAGCTTGTTGAAGTTGGTGTCCTGGCTCTCTCTCCTGGGTATGATAATAATAATAATCCTATCATATCCTCGTAATAACAACAACCACAACAACATATTATTATTATTATTAAAAAAGGAGTAATGAAATTATGATTTTAGATTTGGGTTCTTAATCTACTGTTATTAATGTAAGTGAACATAAATGATTAGTAGCGAGAAATAATTAATTTCTCTGTTTATTTAAGGGTTTCCGCTACAATATTATAGCAGCAGTACCAGGAGAAATCAAGAAAATCTGCTTTCAGTTTAAGATTATGTTTTTGTCTTAAATTGAATTTAGATTAAGTAAGTACTTTGTCTGATTAAATATTATTGGGTTGTCGATCAAGTCAGTTCTAGTGAGAACAAGTAGTGTGTAATATTTGATTTATGAAAGCAGTACTTGCAGGTTTTCAAGATTTCATTGAGCATTCTCCTTCCTTCCTTCTTTCATTCTTTCTCCGTGAGTTGATTATATACTACCTGCTATAGCTAAAGAACAATCAATCATGCATACAATGCGCGGGACCCATTTCCAATAATTGAAAAATCAGAGCCGTTCGATTTTCTTGGTTTTGGTTTGGTTAATGTGATCATCTTTGCGGGGTTAAGGAGAGATGGGTTTGGGAGTATTACTTTGTGAAGATGGCATGAGGGTGGAGATTAGAAGGAGTGGGTTTCTGTCAGATATTCTGACAAAATTCTTTCATTTATTATATATTGCTTCCAAAATCATGCAAGCCCTAGTAATTCTTCTGATTTATAATTTGCGGTCTGGACCAACCCCATTTGAGACTCGAATAACAGGTAGGAACAACTCATCTTCACTTCAAAATGTTGCGAAAACCACGAATGGAAAAAAGATTCCAGGTTGTGAAAAGAGAGAGCACTAATGGTGGAAACTAGTACTTCTTCTGATCTTTCCCCTTTTCCCACTCTTTCTTACCTGGAAATCGAAAGAGAATAATGGGAAAAAGTGGTGCTTGGTCATGGCTTAGCTAGGCTCCTATGACCGAAATGACTGGTAGAACTTACCTCCTAGATTCAAATACATGCCTTACAGTTCATCACATTACTCATATATTAATTTGGCCCAACAAGTTGTTGTATTTGTATGGATGATCCCCATGTAGATTTATTTCCTTCATTTGCAGCGGAAAACAAAACGAAGGTATAATTTTAATCTGTTAGCATCTACTAGTATATAGATTAATGAGGTTTTTTCTAGTGTTAATTTGAGATGACTTGATCATGGTGATCTGTTCTTGAAGAGCTAAAAACTTAGCTGTGACTGAACTGGACAAAAGACAAAACACGATATACATGGATCAACATAATTAATTTGTTTAGATGGTAGGTATATAGTATATTTTCGTGAATCTGACGAAGAAGGTTCCCCTAAAAATTAAAGATTTAAAACCAAATTAAGGGGTGATGCCAAATTTGTCACCACTCCACGAGACAGCCTGCAAGGGGGCGGTGTCACCACCCATGACATCGATAAATCTTCAACCACCTGCCAGCCTGATATTACTCGCCATCGATCCTGCTCTTTCCACAGGCCCATCCTTGCCCCCATCACACACACGGATGCACAAGATTCTTAGCATTAATCTTCCCACTTGGAAGCTTAATTAACTAATATATGTGCAGGTGTACTTGTGAGAAATCAATTGCTAACATCACTCATCTTGGCCCATGATCACCATGGCCATCATGCGTCTAGCACCTTGTAAAGATCCTCCCGAATCCATGTGCTTGCCCCTGATCGTATCTATAATTAAACAAGATGGGCTATAAAAACGTTCTTGTTGCGAAAAGATTTCATTTTTCTTAGTGTTCGAGCTGAGAGACCATAATTTAGCCATGTTAACTACTTGAGAAAGATAACTACTGACAAAGACAAGGAAATTAATGAAAGGCAACCCTAGAGATAACTTCCCTTACCTTACTTGAAGAGACCGTGCCCTTCTTAGCTAGGCTGATTATAAATTTGGTGGCCAATTCCAGGTCGAGGTTAATTAAAAAAACTTGAGAAAAGGAATACATAAGGTACTTCATAGATCTTTTCCCATTTTGGAAAAGAAGACGGGGTGTGGAGGGTGATAAATTATGGTAAGAAATTAACCCTAACATAAGGCAATTGGGACCCATTTCCTCTGGGCTTGGAAAAGACAGCTACAGCCTACAGGCTAGGTGATGATGACGACAACAACATCAACAAACCACAGCCACAATTACCACCACCCACCATTACAGTGCTTTCTTCACTTTAATTTTGTTTTTCACCTTCTTTAATAATGAATCACACTTGGCAGACATGCAATGGTGTTGATAGAGCAAGTGACGGACCCAACCCTAGAATCTTGATTCTTTACACTCCAACGTAAGAAAATCAACTTGTGATTCTGTATATTTGAAAAATACTTATAGCAATATCACCAATTTAATAACTCCATAAAAGGTAGTAATTTGTAGGAGAAGTGGTATTTGATGTTTATATATATATATATATATAATGTGAGGACATGGGAATTAAGCAATCCAAGTACTTTCCCCACTGAAAGTTCCTTGATGGTAGGGTTTTTGGGTGGCACTTTGTCTAAAATTAATCAGTCTAAAGCTACAAAAGCATCTTCCCCTTTATTTATTTTTTTTCATTTAATTTTCATTTTGAATGGTGAAGTCATGGTTGCTTAATAACTCTAGCCTTCTTTTTGAGATTCCCACTTTACTTCCACAAATTTTATTCACCCATTTATTAATTATAAATTCACTAGAATTTGCTCCTAATTTGGTTTAAATTATTGTTATCAAAACCGGTTTAGAGTTCAGATCACAAGTGGTTCAATCAACTCTTTAATAAATATAGTAATTCATATATATTTCAAGGTTATATCTATTTAAATAAAAAAAATTACTAAAATTTGATTTAATTGTATTAACAGGTATGAACTAAATTATTAGATCATCAAATTTAATTATATCAACCTTTTAAATTAATAAAAATAAATTTACTTTCAACTAAATTTAAAATAAATAAATTATGAAATTTATTTATTAAACTAAATCCAAACCAAACCCGAGTAGAAAACAATGGTTCGTCCACATCATCATATTTATTATTAAACCTATATCGTTCATCTCCAGCCTGGTAAACACCTTCCCTAGATATTCCTCGTATAGTTTACTTACAAATCACCAACTGCCATGTAATTGCACAATTCAGTCATTCTTGCATCACTTCCCAGAGAGAGAAGAAAAGGAAAAAAAACACTCCCATCTCTAAGCAGCTCACAAAAGAGCTTGTGATGTGATGGACATAAATGGCACTGAGACGTTTCAGGACAGCATATTCTGATTACAGTTTCTCCTTTTTCCCCTGTCTAATAGAGCCCACTACTTCACTATTATACAGTATTTATTTTTTAATAACTTAGCTGTTCGTGTTTTTCTTTTGGGGTCTTGTTGCTCTTGATGCTTGATGATGCAATGGAAGAAAAAAATTATGACATTGTTGTTTATTTTTTGTGGTCAATTAAACTGAAACCAAGCGTAGAGGATTCCAAACACATAGTCGGCAGCACACAGAATGGGAAAGAGAACTGAGGCCATAGAAGCCCCAGATTCGATTCCTATGATTGATCAAGAACCAATATATGCTTGCTAAGAGGATCTTTGAATTTGTTCCCACTGTAGCTCTTATAACATAGAATTTGACTTCCGCTGTTGACTAATCATTCCAAACAAGAATGATATGAAGACTATATATATTTGTATTTGGGAATCTGCAGCCACTGACAGAGACCGAGGAAATTGAAGAAGAACCAAGCTCCATTTGTTGACAGGGAGAGCTTACTACTTGCTGCCTTCCCCTGTCACTCCAGCTTCCAACAATCTTCACCTCACATTTTAACGTATGGCCATTTTGTCACCTCACCAGCCAAATTTTACTGCTGCTGGTGATAGTCATGGCCAAGCAACCAACATTCCTTGAAACTCATCCTGTGCATCCTGGTTCATGTATGATTCATCATAATTATTAAATTTAGTCTAGTTTAGTGGGTAAATATGGAATTTAATAATTAGATAGATAAGAATCAAATAATAAAATTAAAATAAGTAAAAATTTGATAAAATCTACAGGATTGACCAGCGATATGAGCGATTCAATAAAACCCGGTTGAAACCTTTATTTTTTAAAATATATTTTTTCTAATAGCTAGAGACTCCTTTATATATATATATAGTTAGTTAGTTAGTTATTATTTTCAAAATTAATTATATAAATACTAAAAAAATATTTTATTTTTTTAATATGAGATTTGAAATCTTTTAGTATATATAATTTATGTTCACAATAAAAAAAATTATGTTTTTTCAACATAAAATAAAAAATTATTTTGATTTAAATACTTCAATTTAAAAAAATAACATACTAACATAGTATCTTTTCATTCAATGTAGGATAAAAAAAACCTTTTGAAATAATCTATTCGTTATTTATAATATGTATAGCCTATATTCATATGAATTGTTTCTTAATTTTTTTCATATGATATATTAAAATTTCAATTTTTTTTTTAATTTTTTCAAGTTGATTCGGATTAACCCGAGTCAGCTCATACATGTAACCTGGAATCATAACTAGTGTTTTTAAAAAACCATATTCAAGAGATTACTTTCTTATTTTACTATCTTTTTAAAGTTATTTTTATTTACTTTTCTAGCCTAATGGCATGAAATGATTCTTGAAATTATAATAAAAGTATCAAATTAAAAGGTTTGAGAACCAACAAGTAAAAGGAGGATAAAATTGATAGCTACCCACGTGTGTTGCACCAAAATTTATTTTGGTCTTTAAATATTTTTTTAAATAATTTTGGTTTTTGGATGAGAATTAAAAAAAGACCCATTGAAAAATAACATCAGAGGGAGAAAGTATTTAGTTGTTATGATTTTGATAACCAAAATTGGTGTCAACACATTACATTCAACTATTAGAGTGATATGGAGTTGGTTTTGAACCTTAATCATGCCTATAAAAATAAATTAATTTGTGTTTTTAAACCATTTTAAAGATTGTTTATCATGGTAAAATAACTTTTTAAGGTTTTAGGAATGTTTATAAGGTATTTAGGGGCCAAAATAAGGGAAAATGGATTTTTCATATCAAAAACTCCAAGCCTTGATTTTTCAACCATCAAAATGGTGGTTGTATAATGACTAAAAAACTATGTATCATATGATTTTTTTTATAAAAAAAACAATAGAGTGTTAAAGATAAACAATGGGGTAGGAGTGATAAAAAAACATGCTAAGTTTGAAGGAAGATATGTGTAAAACCTTTTTGAAAAAATTATTTTCACACATATAATCTATTCAATACTTCACATACACCCTTGCCTCTTTTTAATTTTTTAATATTAGGTCAAGAATTCAAATGTTTCCATATAATTTCAAATTCATGAAATGATAACTTGGCTAAAGTTTTAAGTTCTCTATTTTTTTCTTTTAATTTTTATGATTGTTTGGAAATATTATGTTACCATATAATTTGGTAAAAAAAATATAATTCCATGAATTTTTTTATTTTATCCTTTAATATTTAATTGATTTTGAGTTGATTTTCATATTGTTTTATTATCAAATAATTAAATTAAAAAAAATATTATTAAATCTAATAGAGACTATATTAGGCCATGAATTTGAAAAGTTGATCTGAATTAATCTAATATATCATTTTTTAAGTTATTTGATATAATCCAATTTTGGATCCTTCAAAATTGTTTTATAAAACATGCATTTTTTTTCAAAATTCCAAAAACAATAAGAAATTTAAAATCTAAAATACTTTTAAAACAAAAGGAGATAAAATTTTAACCTGCAACAAACCAAAACGTTAGAAGAGTAGCCATTTTAGGATATTTTGACAAAAAAAGGTTGAAGAAAGACTTCATAGAAAGAAAAATAAGGGTGAAATCCAAAAAACTAAGGGTGAAATCCAAACTTGATCGAAATTGCAAGAATTAATTAAGTTTAAGGACTTAATTAAAATTTTAACAAGGTTGAATTAACTTATTTAAGGATTTAAGTGAGTAAAAAATGGAAGAGTTTATTAAGTTTAAGGACTTAATTAAACTTCTAATAGGTTTTGAGAATTTAATCAATGACTTAATTGAAGAAAAATCAAGTTTAGAAGCCTAATTTAGATCAATTCACAAAAATTAAAAGATTAACGACATAATTGAAACTTTGAAATGCTAAATTGATGATCTATTTGTAAAATCCTATTAAGGATTGGAAAAATTCAATAATAGGGGACCAAATTTAACAACATAGAGAAATATAATAGCTAATTTAATATTTTAAAGCAAAATTCATTCCAATTTAAAAGATTATTTTCTATATTTTTTTTAGCTTTTTAAAGTTATTCTTATGTTCTTTTTCTAACCTAATAGCATAGAATGTTTCTTGAAATTATGATAAAAGTATCAAATTAAAAGTTTGAGAACTAACAAGTAAAAGAAGGATAAAACTGATGGTTTTCCATATGTGCTCGTCAAAATTTATTTTGATCCTAAATGATTTTTTAAAAAACAATTTCAGTCTCTAAATGAGAGATAAAAAGAGACTCGCTGGAAAATGATATTAGAGAGAGAAAATATTTAATAGCCATAATCTTGATAACAAAAATTGGTGTCAACACATTCCATCCAACAAGGATGGCGACATGAAGTTGATTTTAAACCTTAATCTCATGAATATTATATCTCTAACTATCTTAAAGGCTTCAATCACTATTATTTGACCAAAAAAACATTTTATATAAGAGGATCAACTACTTCCATCAAATATTTTAATATGATTCATATTTGCTTATGATATATTTATATCATATTTGTCATAATGATCTTGCCAAAATAGTCCTCTCAGTTAGCCATAACTAAAGAAGAAAAATTACGTGTTTGAGTAGACTTTGTGGTTACCTTCTCTTAATAGGTATAAGCTTATAAAAAAATAAAATAAATATTTTTTAGGGAGGTTAAAGAAGAGGATGATAAGGAATCTTCTATAAACCTTCTATTATGTGCAAAACCAACATGGTTTTGCAACTTTTGGTTTTGTTTTGGTTATAAATAAATAGGTGTTTTTAATTAGAATGTCTTTGGAAGCATAAAAAAGATAAAATAAAAAAGATTTATTAAGTAAATAGAGAGAAAAAGCTAAGAAAATCATGTGTGAATTGAAAGAAGAAAAAGAGAAAAGAAGAAGTTCATAAAGATTAGAAGTTAAGAACAAGGGGGAAGAAGCAAAAAAAATCTATAAAAAAAGTTGTATTATTCAAGAAGAAATATCTAAAATCTTGGTGAGCTGATGTAGTTCAATGGGCACACATCTTCTTTATGTTTTTCATGTTCATTTTTTGTTATTGATTCTGTTGATTTCATTTCAGTTTAGAAGTAATGTTTAATATATTTTTGCATCTAGTCATGTTTTAAAATAAAATGCATATTATACAATGTATGTTAAAAATAGTTTTGGTTTGATGATTTAAGATTGTTAATATAATGTAATTAACATTTTCAAATGTTATTGTTTATGTTTTGAAGTGTAGGTTAATCATTTGAATTTGTTCTGGTTTAATGTATTAATATTTAGAGTTAATTTGTAAAATATGTTTAAAATGATGGAAAAAAAGAGGTAAATGTTAAAACTAATATAACAATGTTCAAAGATTTTGAGAATTTATCTTTGATTTTTTTGTTAATAATGTGTCTGATTTTCTTGTTTTGTTTCATTTACCTTTTTTGTTTTTTAAAACTTAGTAAGCTAGCTTAAGCATGATGAAGGTTGGCTTAATAGATTGCATCTCATTTTTGAGTTCTTAAGTCGGTTTTGAGCTTAAGTTATATCTAGGCAATTTATCGGTTTGACTTAAATGCTCATTAAAATGTAAATTTCATCTTCTCACAATTGGATATTTTGACTTGCTTGATATACCTAGATTAAAGCTTGAACTTATATATGATAGTTCTTGTCATTAACTTACTCATTGATTGTTTATTTTGGATAAATTCATCTTTAAAGTTTTGAATGATTAGGTTTGTTTTTCGTTATTGATAATGATTTGAAGTGATTTTCAGTTTATTTTTCTTGTCAACACATCATTATATTCTATGCACTATGATTCATTTTTATTAGCTTTCAATTTGGTGTAATCTACTTTGTAATTTAGATTTAGATTTCGGTTTCTTTCACTTATTCTTTATGTTCTTAAATGGATTCAAACGAGAATCTTCCTTTGATCCTTTTTTTTTTATGTATGGGTTTGGTTTTAGGGCTTTTGAATTTAGATAGCTGAATCCAATGAGATTAAGGACATGTTTGGTTAGTTAGGAGTTTTCAAAGAAAAAAACATATTTTTTTTTATCTTTAATGCGTGTTTGCCAAATATGATCTTAAAACAAAGTCTTTGACTTTTAGCTAAGGGTTTGCTTGAAAAACACGCTTTACTAGTTTTTTAGTAGTGTTTCTTTTTTTGTTTTTGATGTTTGCCAAACATAGCCCTTGTTTTTTAATTAATTTAATATCATGACTTTAAAGGATCTATTTATAATAATTTTTTATATTTCTTATATTTTACTTCTTATTATTTAATATTTTGGATTATGATTTACACCTGAGATGTTTTTCTATTATTAAATAAATCAATTTTTTAAAAAAAAAACAATAAAACACTTTCTTTTGCAATTGTATTAAATATTTTAAGTTTTCATGTGGCGATGTCTCTCAAATAAAAATCTTATTTGCATAAAGAAATAAAAAATAATACATGGTATAATTTAGCATTTTTATATACCAAAAAATTCAAGAAGAAAATAATTTTGTTCATATCTTTACTTGTATTTTTAGATTTAATAATAAATTTATTAAATTCATGAGAATTTAACTTATATTTAGAAACATCAATAAATCAATTTATTTATTTTAATATCAAGGATTATAAACTTAGATGTGAGATATATTCTAGATATTAGAATAAATAAGTGCAAAAATATGTTTGGACTTTAGAATGACTAAACTTAACCTCTAAAATTATGGTTTATTCTATTGGGGTGGATCAATTTTTAACTATCAGATAGACCAATGGTTAGAAGAAATAAAATAATGCCTTAGTAATCAGACAAATAATAATACAACTTATTTTAGATAAAGTGTACTGAAAGCAATATTATCTTTCTATATATAACTAGTTTCTTTTATTCAAACTCTGAAAATTAGTTAGCAGTTTTAGCGATCAAAATACCATGTGATGACTAAAGTAACTGATAAAAAATAATAATTCCTTAAATCATTATAACATTACACATATGCAAAATTGTATTTGAATCCATTTATCTAAGTTCATTTCTTTTCATCCTTTGTGGTTTTTTCTTTGAAATACAAAAAAAAAATCAAAATCTAATAAAAAAATTGTTATTAATAAGAAAATTTTTCTTAAGTGATTGATTGAGTTTTATTTAGATAATTTATTTTTACAAGATATTCATTTTATGATTTTTTTATATTTTTATTTTTAAAAAAAAGTCATCCAAGGTTGTTTTTTCCCCGCATGCACGAGCTTTGTTTTTTTAATCTATACTATTTTTTTTCTTAGACTATGTTTGTTTTTTAAAAAATAATTTGTGAAAATTATTTTTATTATGCTATCAAATATAAAAAAATAATTTATTTTTTTATAAGTTACTTTTTAAAAAAATTACTTTTCAATAATTAAATAAAACAAACCTTAGATTTTATTATCGCAGGAGAGGGGCCTAGTGTTTTTCTAATAAAGTTTTTATTTTTGTTAAAACAGGCCCCTAGGCCCAAAACAGGACACCTAGGCCCATGAGATCCCTAATCAACAGTTTAACAAGAAAGCTCTGGAAAATCTCAGGACTTTTGTATTCAAGTCCACCTTCTCCAAGATGATACACCTCTGCAGCCAATTTACTTGACGATAAAAAAAAAGAAGACAGGTGATTACCAAGAATCAACTAGGTATACAAAATCTGTATCAATCACATTCAACCTTTTTAACTGTTAACAAAAAATAAAGGTAAGGTTGCTATCGTTTAGCCGTATGGAACTCATTTGCATTTCACAATATTTTCCTTCTATAAACCGTATCGCCTCATTTACTCCAATCCTTTGGTTGAGATGAAAAACTAACCAAAACTACTACTTCCTGCTACAAGCCACCCCATTTCATGAACTTCTTGACCTCATCATACAAAACCAAAATGGCAGCAGCACCAGTACTCCTAAACACATTTGAAACTGCCCCACGATAGAAAGAAGTCACCCCCTCTACCCTATAAATTTTCCTCCAGCAATCAAGTGTGCTATTATACATTGGTTGTTCCAGACCAGATTGCATCATCATTCGCCTTCGAACTGTATCCAGTGGATATGACATCAACCCAGCAGATGTCGTGACTATCTGAGCCACCACCCAACGCTTCCACAATGGCAATTCAGGTTTAGCTGCTTCTCCAGACAAAATCTCCTTCATTGTATCAAACCCACCAAAATATAGACTCCTGTGAACTACCATTCCTTGCAGAGAGGCAGGAAGCCCTCTGTACACTCCTCGAATCCCATCTTTATTGTATACAGTAGTCAGGAAATGAAAAATACCTCGAAATTGACGAACATCAGTTCTTCCAATGTCAGCAGCAAGGCGGGTGTGTGCTATATCAAGCGGGTAGATTAAAATCAGTGTTGTACAGCCAGCTGCCGCACCCGCAGTGAAGTTGGCAGGTGTGCTAGACAGAAAAGGACCATTTGGATGGTTTCCGTTATGCAAGATGTTTTTATAAAGATCCTGCAATAGAAATTAACAACCATGAGGTCATGGCAGCATAACACGAAATGGAGATGATCCTAATTCACTTGAAACTTTGATATCAATCATCAAAGCAAAAGATCACTTCCTTTTATTCAGCCAAAGAAGTTAGAATCCCTATTATTATCATCTATAGCATTATTAAATTTTCTCATGCCATGGATAATGACATTGTATGTCTCAAAGAGACCAGCTACCAAAATACTATTTCAAGGAACAAGTCATTTCCATATCTTAGAAGTTCTGGGAGGGACTCAGCCACCTAAAATATACCAATCCTATTTATAACATCTTGCGATCAACAAAAAATTAGTGAGTGGTATGCAGTTTAGCTATCTGCATGTCCTAAGAAGAACCTTCAGCAAACTTAGTGTTACCATGAGGTTGCAAGAGCATGATCAAGCCTTTAAACACTTACATTTGTGGGAAAGAAAAGGTCAAAAGCCAACCTAAAAACATTGGTAAGAGGTTTTATTCCGCCTTCAATGCATTCAATACACCTGTTAATATCTAAAATTTGTTTGTACTTAATTAAACTCTTTTCACTCTCCTTTTGTGCAACATAGTAGTTCTTGGATCTTTGTTTCTACCATCTTGCACAAATCAATGGACCTGTAATTAAATCCCATGCCACCTTATCTCTCTAAACTGTGTTTCTTTCATTCCTTGCAAAAGCTCACCCCAGGATCTTCTCACAATTTATAAATCCAAAGTTAATTCACCAAAATTTCAAAATCTAAGTTAATTCACCAAAATTTCAAAATCTATCCAGCTATTTTAGATGACACAATGAATCTATGGAGTAAATGAATAGCCAGGAACTCTCTAGTTGGGGAAGCATTTTCCATATCTTAAAAGTTCTGAGTAGATCTCAGCCAGCAAAGATAGACCAGTCCTATTTGTCACATTTCACAATCAACAAAAAAATAGCGTGTGGTATGCAGTTAAATTATCTGAATGTCCTAAGAAAAAGCTTAGGCAAATTTAGCATTACCGTAAGATTGCAAGAACATGTCCAAGCCTTTACAAATTTACAATTGCAGAAAAGAAAAGGTCAAAAGCCAACCTAAAAATATCAGTAAGAGGTTTTATTCAGCCTTTAATGCATTCAACACACCTGTTAATATCTAAAGTTTATTTGTAATTAAACTCCTTTTGCTCTCCTTTTTCACAACATAGTAGTTCTTGCATCTTCATTTCACCGTCTTGCACAAACCAGTGCACCTGTAATTAAAGCTCATGCCACCTTATATCTCCAAACAGCGTTTCTTTGATTCCTTGCAAAAGCTCACTCCAGGATCTTCTCAAATTTATACATCCAAAGTTAATTCACCAAAATCTCAAAATCTATCCAATTATTTTAGATGACATAATGAATCTATGAAGTCGATGTATAGCCAGGAACTCTCTAGTTGGTGAACATTTTGATTTCCAATTCCCAATTGACAACTTATGCATGAATTTCATTCTCCTTTTATTTTTAAAATTAGCAGGATCCTTCTTCTAGAAAATTGCTTAAAATTTCTCCAAATTCAACTGTACCAAAATTCTGTTATCAAGATTTTCCCTAAACTCTAAAATCCTCATTCCACTACTGGCAGCAATCAGTTTAAAAGATCCTTTCCCATCAAATCCTATCAGCCCAAGTTAATCATCCTCCTATTTCTTTCTAACTTCAAGATTCTACGTTGTTAAAATTACAACATGACAAACACCAACTAAAATAAAGAACCATCCTTTACAATCATAAAAGACAACATTCCTATCAGCCCATGTTAAAATAATCCTCCTATTTCTTTCTAACTTCAAGATTCTACGTTGTTAAAATTACAACATGACAAACACCAACTAAAATAAAGAACCGTCCTTTACAATCATAAAAGACAACATTCCACTTAATACGAAGTGAAATCAATCGTTGCAATATTCATATACTCCTATATCAAACATTTCACACACACACACACATCAAGAACCATCATCAAATACCAAAAACACCCAAAATACTATAAAAACAAACCACCCCATATTCCCACAGACACATTTCATCAAACACCTAACCCACAAACCAAAAAGAACCCAACTTTACTGACCTTAAGAGAGAAATTAAGAGCAACAGAAGGGTAATGTCTAATCACACTACTGCCATTGCCTCTCCAAAGCGAAAGAATCCCTTCTTCTTTAACTGTACGAACAATACAATCAACCATTCCTTTGAATTTCCTGCGTCCACTCCCTACAATTGCCAAATTGCTTTCTTGAGTTTGTAACAGCACCTTTGCCCTCTCAATTGGCGCCACTGTTGTATGCATTACCCCTCCCAGAAATGCACCTGCCAATAGATCTTTGTGAAAGTCTGTCAACCATTTATACGGCCCTGATGATATTGGTGGCTTTGACCGATCTCCCTTTTCTCCTGGATCATCATCGTCTCTACTCATTGTTAAAAACCAGAATCAGAATGAGTTTTTCTCTATAAAGATCGAATCTTTTTGGGTTTCAAGAGAACCCCTTTCGTTGTTTATCTTTAATTCTTTATAGTATCTCCAGAAAAGGAGAAATAGTGGGTTTTGTTCGTGTCTGCTTTTTCTTGTTGGGTTGGTGCGAGAGATTCCAAAGGAAGAATCTTTTTCTTTCAATCTCCCTCTCTGTAGTTTGAGGGAAATAAAGGAAAGTCAGACCAGGCAATTCCTTCCCCGATGAGTAGTTGATGAGGACTTGTTCGCTTATATAGTCTCCCGTTTACTTTGTACAGTCCTTATCCTTCTATCTGGGAAATCTCTTAGGTCGTTTTTTTTTGGGTTTTGATAAGTCAATTTTGATAAGTCAATACATTTTTTCTAACAATTTATTTATCTAAATTATAAATAAAAACCCTCTAAAAAAATAAGTTTCATAACACAAAAATACAGACCCAAAAAATTCATTATTCTAAGAGTGATTTATACCTACAAAATCTTGTGCCCGCGTAATTTTAAGGTAATGAAAGATCTCCCGCGAGGCTCGATTATTGTGTGATTATATTCATCATTATATATATATATATATAATCTCTCCCCCTTTTGTTCTCATGAAAAGCAACAACTCTATAATTGATGCATCACTCTCATGCTCACCTTAACATTTCAAAATTTTTTGTTTTCTCAAAATAACTTAAATGTCATTTATTCTTAAACATTTTTAAGATTGCAATGCCCTTGTGTTGACTTTGATTCCAATTCCTTCTTCTCCTCTTGCATGGCTTCCAAAGTTACCGTATTCTTCATGTAATTTCTCTTCTAATAATATATTTCTTTCTAGAATAATTAAAATATAATAAGAAAAAAAGTAACAAAAACCATCTTGTAGCATCATAATATTAACATCTAACAGTCACAGTAAAAAGAAAAAATGAAGAAAAGAAAAGGAAATAAGGAAGGGTAATCATATGACACTAAAAAGCTTCAGATTCCATGTCCAGTACGGCAGAGCCAACAGTTGCATTTTACTTATTGCAAGATCCTAAGATCCGGCAGCCATTTCTCTCATAAGTCACATGCATGCCCAACAGGTCCCTTGACTGAAATATTTACAGAAAACTTCCTACAATCGCCACCCACCCACATTGCTCCAAAGGGTTTTCTTTTTTCTTCCCTTTGTGTAAGATGTAAGAACAAGGGGTTCGAGTAACGAGCTCCACTGCAGTTGAAAGATTGCCAAATTCTGTATTACTGGTAAGCAACAAAGCATTCCAATGGAGATGACGCACCTCATTACAGCAAACATTCTATAAATTCATAACCTCGGCTTCATTGAACAAACCTAAATGAAATCCCACTTCATTGTCAAAGCATACAGTACTTAATAATCCAATGTAACTTGATTTTTCAGCCGAGCACAATCACAATTCTCAGGATATTTCCTCGACCAAGAATACAATTTATGTGAGAATCATAAAACAAAGGTTGAGCAGGAAGCATTTATTGAAAAAATAATCAAGGTCACTTTATGAATTAGAAACTAAAATAAGGAAGCCATCACAATATCAGATAACTATCAGACATAAAGGAAAATAGAACATACAACCAGTCACAATCCAATTCAAGATTGAAATACCCATTTATAACATGATTTACAATAATAAAATGTTCCAGAATTCTCATCAAAATATGTATGCATCACCATTCTAGGGAAGGAATAAAGAGAAGCAAAACACCAGCATCTCATGCATTCAAAATATATTATTATTAAGTCTCAATTCTTGTAATTCAATAAAGTCATCAATCTCACAATTCACTATAACAATCCAATTCTACTGAAAGATTCTACTCACAGAACAGAGAACATGAACATGCGAGAGGTTTGCTGACTGTATGCTCTGAAGAATGCTTCTGCTCCATTTCTTGAAAAGGACTGCTCGATGATCTCTCTGTTGCAGTAGGGCTGCAAACAAGGGGCGGGTGGGTGGGGGGTGGGGAGGATCAGATAAAGTAGTGAAAATCTGTGCAACCAACAATCAGATGCAAGGTTACAGTTATAGATTTATTTGACCTATGATCATGCTTCAATTGATGAAAAAATCAAAGTTACCAATCACTGTCACATAATTCATGGTTGCAATCAAAGTTACCAATATACACATGTTACTTGCTAACATTATGTACATCCGTCTTATCATTAGAAGTCCAAGTTAAGGCTGCGGCACCTGTTTATTAATCAAACGCTGGTGGTGTCCAAAACATGCATAGATATAATACTTTGAGGACGAAAAAAAGAAAGATAATTAAATTTTTCTAGTTGAGTAGGAAATCATATTCCAAGATATGTGACAAATCAAGGAGACGACTCAGGACCCTATGAATATCTCATGCAAATTAACACCAGAATTATTTTTCTTCTCTTACTAAATCTAAAGTTTTTTATATTTATGCTTCCAATTTGGCTTCCTCACTCCTTGCAATGATTACACAACAAACAAATCGATCAAATATAAGTACAAAATAGCTCCAAATCAAAAAATACATGCAACATTTCTTTTAAAGAAAGCACATTACATGCGCATTTTGGAGGCTTTTAAGAATATCCTTGAAGTTGGAATATGTTGTAATTGAGTTCATCTGGTCATGGACCTTAATATGTTGTTCTTTTTTTGGCAGGTGCAAACTTCACAAAATACAAGGAATCTACTTGTGCCATCAATTTTTTTCCTATCTATTGTCACAGCTCTGCACTCTGCAACCAATTCTAGATTGTTCTGCAGCTCCATTGACACTAGTCCCAGAAAGCAAGCAAAATCAAAATCTTTAACCAGAAACCATTGCTGATATCAACTTTTACCCTTTGGCATACTTATCAACATAACCCTGCAGAACAAAATGTGAAAATGGTATTGCCAAGGGAAAAAGAAAAAGAGCATAATTAACGACCATATAGAATCTAATCATGCATAAAACATCCTTTTGAAGTCGCAACTCCCACAAATTTCCCTGTTTGGTGTCCCAGAACTTGTCTATTTGCAAAAAAGAAGTTTCAATCATATTTTGAAATACTATTCATGATGGTCTCAATCACTAAGAATGATATTTTGTGTCTGCACTTTATGTGATTTTTCAATAGTATGGGACAATTTTTGTGGAAGGTTGTTGGTGTAACCCTACCTTCCCTTGATAAATTAAATACAACTGTACAATTCATTGTAGAGAGTTAAAAAACTACACGACAACAAATCCTAACTCCTAGGTCCCTCTGAAAACATTACTAGATAGAAATGGCTAGTGGTTAAGAATTCATGTTCTGCACTTTCCCTTTCAGTGGAAAGTTGTCAAGCTGCATCAGGCACACATCGATGCCTGTTTCCCACCCATGACTTCTAAGTTCTATAATGACAATAACCACTATCATGATTGTACTTTTTTTGGTAGTAAGAAATTGATGTTCCAATCAGTAGAATCATAAGCTAAGCCATGAGGTTATGGGAAACCTATCATTGAATGTGTACCATGTGAGATTCATAGTGCTAGATAACATGCATCAAGTGTGATATTTCTTAAAGAAACCCTTTCTAATCATCTGCCGCTTCAGTTTTCATACACATAAGGCCATAAATATAAATATCAACTGTCTTTGCCACTTGAATAGAAACCATTATTAAATGAGCTTGTTTGTGTGTGTATTTGTGTCATGAGAAAACTCTTTCACATATCAGTTTCAAGGTAAAAGAAAGAAGGATTTACCATCACAAGTTTTGTTAATTTATGTTGCGATGAGTCAATGTAAAGATCTATTTTTGCCTTGGACTTGGGTATTTGATGGCTCTTCATTGCTCCTGCAACCTTATCAACCGTCTTCTTGACAATTGTCTTAAATGCTTCCTTACTCATGTTACCCTGTCGCCATGATGGCTTTAAAACCTCCTTGACAAAATCTGCAAGGGTAACCTTAAAGAGCTTCATTGATCTGGACTCCTTGCTCTTTTTGCTCTTCTTTGGAGACTTAATCTGATCAATCTCCATATCACCCATATTCACATTCACTACAACAGGAGTACTCTGGCTATGATTCTCAATATCACCCACTTCTGCATCTGCAATCTCACCAAACTCCTCATTGTCAAGAGATGTGGAAACCACAATGCCTCTAACTTCTTTCTTGTTTTCTTCAACATCCAAAGATTTGTTTGAGGTACTAAACCTTGGCATAACATCAGTGTCAATGGATTCCCACTTCTGAATGTGATCAAGTCTCTTAAATGAGTTTGAAGGTGGCTCGATGCTGTCTAAAAACGGATCATATTGATCACCTCCTGAGCAAGGAATAATTTGTGCAACCCCCCTGGCAGAACTGGGCGAAGGTATTGGATGCCTTGTTCCAACACTGACACCTTGTCCATCAAGTGAAGCATGGTTCAAACATGAAGAATGATCATCCTTACAAGAACAGGATGGAACCTTTTCTTGCCTTACAACATCAGAACTGAATCCGGAGTTGAGCGGCTGCTCAAAACTAGTTCGATAAGAATTCAGGTGAGCTGAATTTTTTGCTCCAAAATCTGGCGGGTGAGATGGCTGATTTGAGTCCAGAATATCTGGTGGGAGTCTAGATGAAGAACCCACCTTCCCAGATAGACCATACACGTTATCAATAGCAGAGTGATCCAAACCATAGGGTGGTTGTTGCTGCTGCAGATATTCAGAGCCAACAGTAACCAAGTCTGGGGCAGTTTGAGGAATGTCATCTTTCAAACAGGGCTCCTCAGTATTTTCTGAGCAATCCTCAGAAGCATAATCTTGAACAAGTTTGAATGGGCTGCTTCCTTTAAAAACCTCACCAGAATATTTATCAGAATTGATGCATCCAGCATCTGACATGATCCTTGATGAACTTTTTTCATCAGCACCTGCTGAATTAATGACTGGGCTATGAACTTCAGAAACTGACTCCCCAGAAGTCAATTGGTTATAACAATTGATGAGTTTTGAGCCTGTAATTGGAAACAAGATTAAATCTAAACTTAAGGGCATGGAACAGGTGTACAAGTTATTCCTGTACAACTAACATGAGCAACCTACATGAGATCCACATAACGATAAACATTCTAAAGTTTCAGGCCAGCAAATAACTCAATATAAGCACCGGCATGTGCTATTAAAGCTTTGCAATATATAATCCATAATATATATATAAAAGCACGAACTACTTAAAAACTTTTGATTTACTATTATACCCTTAATACATTGCTAATATTACAGCATACTACCAATACTAATAAGTAAATCCAATCCCATTTCTAATTCAGAAAAATACCAATATTGGTAAAATTAAAAAAGGAAATTATTAATTCCTAAAAATAAGCTTTTTTATAATGAATCCTAAACTATAGGTTAATTTCCTCTCTCTTTTTCATACTTTTCATTTATACACTGGATAAAACCCTAAATAACATAGAATAAGCTACTAATATCACTTCTAAACTATATAATAATGATATAATAATGTATTGATAGATACTTTATTTTGACAATCAATTAGGTGTTTCGTAAAATCCCATTGGATGAAATATATCCCCTAGCCTTCGTTTGTATTGTTCTAATGATGATATTGATGTTCAGTGATCCAAACCAGTTATCTAGAGACTGTCCAAGTAGGGAAAACTAGTGTGTGGGTGAAACATTTACCTTGTTCACCATTATTCAGCCTTGAGGAGCCAGAGAGAGATAAAACCATTGCTGAAGAGTCAGATTGTGCTGAACTCTGCAGTTCATGCAACTGCTCTCTTACATCAAATGCTCCAGCTATCAAATGATTACCATGAGTTTGACCTCCAACAGGGTAATTTACTGCCTGGTCATTGTCAGACTGTGTAATGTCATCTGCAAACAACTCACCAATGAGTGAAACAAATGATGAGGTGAATGAATCACTAATACCCTCAATGCAAAAACAAAATATGACTCATCCATAAAAGTACATACAAATAAAATAAACAATTACAAAAACTCCTCCAAATTGGATCATCTGTTCAGGTCATTCAACATGAAATCTTTTCATCTACAAACTAACAAGCATTTCAATGAAACATCATCCACAGCACCAATCTATTTCTTCTAGACAAAATAGCATGGGGAGTAGCTGCTTGGTGTCACATTGACATACAACAACCAAACAGCAAACCATATCCACTAGATAAATTACCTTAAGTTTAAGATTGAATTTAATAAATAAATCAATAAAATAAAACCAAGGGAAGATTTCTTTAAAAAAAATTGGAGAGAAACAACAAATTTCCAAGAATCATAGATATTTTGCATCTTGGTCATACAACAGTATCATGATGTAAATGAGAAACAGTCAGGCATCTCGTTTTCTCTTTAACATTGAAAAATTAACATAAACAACAGATCATAGGTTTTATGAGATTTAAATGCTTCAAAGAGAGGAATAGAGACATATGAGAAACATAATTAACTTAGCAAACATTAGAAAACAAACACCTTATGAAGTAGACTGAGAAAATACCAATATGGTACTAACCTTCCATCTCCATATCAGAGTCAGAAGACATGTGGGATCCAACTGCATCCATCAAATGACTGGGTTCAGAAAAAGTCTTTCCTTCATCCAATTTAAAACACACCCCAGCACCACTTCCACCTTCCAGATATAAGTTGTCATCACGCATGAGAACATTATGTCCACCTTGATTGAGAGGAATGACTTCATTGGTGGAACTAGTAGGACCCAATTTATCACCAGAAGGTTTGGAGGAATTGGAAGCAAAATCAGAGTAAAATTGTGGAATGGAACCATCTAGCATGGGTGCAGATAATGGCATCATGTGGGAGTTATGCAGAGGTGGAATGGATGGTGCAGAAGAGGTAAGTGGTAGGGGCAGCGGTGGTGGGGGTGGGGGATGATCTGTGGAAAGCGTTTGAGGATTTCCAACGTGAGGCTCAGCAGAACTCCCAGAGAGGGCAGGAGTCAGGAAACTGGAAATTGGAGGAAGAGGTGGGGGAGGTGAAGGGGGGACATGACCCTGCACACCAGCAAGCTGTTTTGGCAATGAATGAACTGGAGATTTATAAAACCCCTGACCTTGTGAAGGTGGTGGAGGAGGCAAACCTCTATAAGGCGGCGAGATTTCAAGATGGTGTGAACCAAAGGCAGGGGGAGGAGAAGGCACCGATGCTAAATAGGAAGAATGCTGTGAATTTTGCTGTGCAGGTGCATAAACATGTGACATGGGAGCACTTCCATGAACTGTTGCAGAAGAGTGCAAATAAGGCTGACCCGGGTTAGGAGTCCTGCCAGGTGCAAGTTGCTGAACTGGGAGATGTTGGGGCATAGAAACATGCTGATATCCAGGCAAACTTGGCTGACTAGTGTGAGGAGGTGGTGGAGGTAGAGGGCCTTGTTGGAAACTGTGGGGGAGTGGAGGTGGACGGTGTAAGTATGGAGGGGCAATCGGTGTTTGAGGACCTTGGCTGCCAGACTGGGGATTATAACTGCCTTGACCATACATATTGGAGAATTTCAACAACTTTTCCTAAGCCTCCCTCAATTTTCTACAGAACTGCCTGTGGAAATGAAATAATTAAATAAGTGCTTAACAAATTCATCTTGAAAACACAGAAAAATGGGTTTTTTTTATCAAATTATTGATGCGAATTAATTATGAATGTGGAATTGAATGCACCAACCAATTACATCTCAACATGCAAAAAAAAAAAAAAAGACAGCAAGATCATCTTCAACAAAATTGGAAAGTATGAAAGCAATGTTCAATAAAGCAGGAAAATTAAATACGGATGTTAGTTACTAAGAAGAAGGAAGTGTTAGAGAGAACATAAACATTAACAGCAGGTGCAAACCCTAGTTAATGTTGAGAGAATTCAAAGGTTTATTGCAGCTTTGATTGTATTGGAGAGTGATTTTTTTTATTTTATTTTTTTTGGGGGGGGGGGGTTCCTTGAATTCTGTGGTAGAGTTGCGTTTAACTCAGCATGAGAATAAAGAAAACTGTGAGTTCAAAAAAGAAGAAAGAAAATGATTTTTACCATGTGCATTGTCCATATTATTGAAATTTATTTTTATTTAAATAAAACAATGATATTAAATAAATAAAAAAATTATTACGTTTATTTAAACAATAATTGTATATAAAAAAAGAACATGATTTTGTGAACAACGTAGAAAAGTATAAAGTGAAAGCTTCCTGTGATTTGAAAAATGAATCCTTTAAAAACAATAACTCTATTGTCTTTCTTAATTGAAGATTTGTTTAATATTACTATTGCCTATTTGAACCGATACCCCTTTCATTACATTTCGCTAATAAGCACATGAAAATTAGTTTGGACCTCAACAACCCCCCCACCCCCCCAAAAAAAAGAGTAAAAAAAGTGCTCCCCCACTGAAACATCTGAGATTTTCTTTTAAATTCAATAACCCTCCCCGTTATCTTCTGAATTCCATAGAATCTAGATCTTTAATGATTAAATTTTGAGATGGGGCTTGTTTTAATGAAATCAAAAGGCATGAACTAAAAGTTTTCCTCTCACCACTTAAAGCCACCATTTCTATTTTTATTACGAGACATTGTGTGTGCGTTCTTCTATAAAATTCAACTCCTTTATTGTTCAGCGTATCCACATTCATCTTAATCCAGTGGCTAGAGACCTATTCATGATAATGCAATCTCTTTAAGTGTAAACTTGAGTTAAAACGATTATTTTTCATCCATAAATACCCTACACTCAAAGTTTAGCGAGTCCTATAACTAATGCTATATGCAGCAGTCCAAACAGCCTGCAAACACCTCATAAAGATTCACTGCCTCCACCTCTAGATGTATATATATAAAACAAGAGACTGGATTCGATAACATTTCCAGCCATGTAAACTTTGCAGTTTTTGAATAACATATCAGTACAATTCTTCCATTACTGAATTCCTAAATTGTTAATACTAACTTAACATGTTTGCTGATATTCCATTCATCACAAGCTATGCTTGAGCCATGAATCTTCATCTAAAACTCCAAAAAGTAAAAAAAGTGTTTCCTGCTCCTAAATATGTGCAAATCTTGAGTACAATACATGCATCCCAAAATGACACAAGGACTTTACTGACCTTATTAAGAGAATTACTTCCACATATCATCCATTCCTGGACATCAGTTTCTTCTTGATTGCAGACACATATCCATAGCAATCGTAATTGATGATAGAAATCTATTTATAAACATCATGGCAATCATTAAACTTATTCCCACTTTAAGGACCAAAGTCTTACTTTACAAATTACAACTACCAGGATTATAATTTCATAAACTTTAAGAACCAAAGTTCATCACCTTCTCCAAACTTTCTGCAGTTTCATTTCGAAGAACAAACAAACCAACTATTCTCCGATTCTTTTTTCATTTCTTAACCAAGTTTAACAAACAAAACAAACCCTTTTGATCCATGACTAATCAATAGCATAACACGTTTAAGGGTTTTAAAAATCTAAAATTTCTAACTTCAAGAATGTCATTAAAAAAACAATAAACAGTAAACTGCATCCATACCTCCCTCGGATTTATTTGCTGTCTTTCGCTTCTTTTATCTTCTTCATTCTCTCTTAATTTCTCCTTTTCCTCTTTCTTTTACTCCTATCTTTGCTCATTTAAGAATCTAACCCAGCTCCCTTTTCATCTCTCTTTCTACTTGTCTCTTTTCTTTTTACTCCCTTCTTCTGGACGTCTTGTGCCTTGCTCTTTCCATTTTTTTGTTCCTTTTAAAGCTTTCAGAGATATACGAGATAATGGCTCGCGCTAAATCGCGGTCGGGAAAAACAATTTACATCGAAAATACTGTATTTTAAGGAATAAAAAAAAATCAATACATAAAAGAAAACGTATATTAAAAAACTCAATTTTAAGACAATTTAATATTAAAAAAAAATATACAACCTCAATTTATATGGCAAACTTGTAATTCAATTAGTAAAATTATAATCACCTCATGTAAAATAAATATATAAAATTCTCAACAATCTAAAAGTGAAAGGATAAAAAAAAATCAATCAACAAAAAAAATCTAAAAAAAATAAAACACTAATACCAAATCTTGTGAGCCGGATGAACTAGTATGCAAATAAGATAATTTAATAAAAAATAAAAAAATATAAGGTTTAGTTCTCAAATAAACTAAATATTGAAGAATGAAATTAAAAAAATTTGTTCAATTTAGTCTAAGGTAACCCCTCAAATTTATAACTTGAGTTATGAGACAAATAAAATAATGAAATCTAATGTTTAATGAATCTAATATCTAAAGATGAAATTTTAAAAGAAATCAATGTAAAAAAAAAATCTATATTAACCTATGTTAACCTCATAAAAAGAAAAGGAAATAAAATGACAAAAATTTCAACAAACCTAATGTTGAAGGATGTAATTTAAAAAGAAAATTAAAATAAAAAAATCTAAAAAAATTATTGTTAATCCATATTAACCTTTCAAACTTGTGAATCAGGTAAAGACTATAATCACTTAATAAAAAAATTCATTAAGTTTAATTCTTAATTAAGTTATTATTGAATAATAACCTGTTAAAAAAATATTTTTTTAAAAAGAATTCAAAATAAAAAAGTAATAAAAAAATAACAAGGATGAAATTTGATATAAAACTAAAATGGCAAGTTTAATTTTTTGACTAGTCCGCATGTATCCCAATAAAACAAGTGAGAAAAAGAGGAAAGAAAGAAAAAATTAATGTCATCACTATATTCTCTTGAATAACATGAAAGCATTGCTTCCAACGCTAGCAAGAAAATCGGTACTTGACTTTTAAAGGAAGCCACACACATTACTAGAATATGACGAGCTTTCTCCACACCAGCAATGCATGTGTCAATCAAATTGCTCTTTTTGTCTACCCTACCCCCACCATATTTATTTTAGATTCAATTTGACTCCCTTAAACTTTAATTGTTTTATGTAATATTATTTTATTTTATTTTATTTTTTTAAATCAAGGATCAACTAAGTACCAAAATATTTCCTCGACATTGAAGGAATCCCAAATCTAAACAACTAAAATAAATCATCGAGACAAATCTTAAATAAATACAAAGTGAAAATGATCGAATTAAAAACAAAAAAGAGCTAGGTAACAAAAAACAAAAGAGAAAAGGCATGAACTCTTCCCCTGACCGTGGAAACCAATTCCTAATTTTATATTAAAAAAATGTACTAGTCACTTGTTCAAGCTTCAAATTTAATCCCTCTAAAGTTCTCCTTCTTTTAGATCAATAAAATTTAATTTTGCTTTGTTAAGCTAAACACCAACCAAGTGATGAAACACTTCACGACAATGTTAGATCCTCAAATGCAGGCATAAAAACCAAATCATCATGGCTAATATCAAATCAATGCAGTGTTAAGGGATCACATAAAAAGAAATATAAATTGAAAAACCAAAATGACAAAAATCCTAGGTATTAAAAAAAAAGATGGCACAGTGAATCGCTGGAGCCCTCTTATTATTTTTTATTTTTTTTTACAATCATCTCTCTCTTTTTTATAATAGATATTTTTCAATTTTCTATATTTATTTTCGTACCCCAATCCTAAATCTTGTTTGATTTGTTACCAACCCTCTCTAGTTTCCCAAGTATCATGCCTTCAGAAAGTAATGATTTATATTATCGTTCATTAACTTGAATTATTATGTAATTATGTCAGAATTACTAATATTATAATATAATCACAAGTTATAAAGTATACTGTTGAAAAATCATGTATCTTTCATTTAATAAATAACATGGTAAATAAGCAGAGTGATTATAAAATGCGAGAAAGTATGAATGGGAGGACCCTGCCATATATTCTCAATACATTTGTGAGATTGGCAGCAAAGAGGGATCGTGCGGTGGACCAATAGAGCCACTCACTTTGCTTGTAGATTTGATAGGAAACTTGTGCAATCCAGATAGTTGATTAAACAAAGCATGAGAGACAAAGCCAAAAAGTCCAGGAAGCTGTATTCTCACGCTTACAGATTAGCTGGCTTTCCTATTCATTTGCTGACAGAAATTAAACAGAAAGGCCTATTTTTATAACATTGAATCGTCTCTCCCAGCTGCCAAGATTCCACTAGTGTTTTGGATATCAATCAAAACTAAAAACTTGCAAGCCTAGCCCCATAAACTGAGTTATTCACAGCCCAAGCTTAGCAGAGGGAAGACCCCACAGTGTCTTCTCATCTATTTTTCTTCCTGTCAACTGGGAGATAAAAGGAGATGAAGAGTGTGAGACTTCAAACTCTTAACCAATACTAAGGCATGAACAGTGTCAGGAAATATGGTAAATTTATCACTACTAACAATCAATTTGTAATGCAACCGAAGATGGAATAAATTTGGAAAGGAATGCCTGATGATCAACCAAAGATTGAATCAGAAATTAGTAGATTTATCCAGTAGTCAGAAGCGTCCTCGCTTAATTCTAGCCCAAGCTAAAGCTGCAACTGCAGCACCTCCCAAGTGAGCTGATCCTGAGATGTTACTGTTTCCCTGCAAAAACATAAGTGAAACCCAGCATTTTAGCTTTTGGTTTGAAATCTTTCAAACAAATATAAAAAAAAAAGAGATTTGTACAAGGAAGCGGAAAAATCATAGGATTAATATCCATGTACCTCCATTACCCTCAACACATCTTTCCCAATTAAAAAGATACCCTAGAATGACAGTTGTCAAAAATAATATGGTAAGCATCTGAAAATAAGCTCGAATAAACTTATTTCTTCGGTTGAAAAAAATAAACATTGTTCATTGAAAGGAAGCCTACCAGTAAGATTGCTGGAACTGGTATGATAAAATCGAAGTATAGAGTAGCTCTTGGATTCAAGAATATATCGAGCAACATGATAGCATTGACGGCCCCACTAGCCCCCTAAATGACACAAGCATTCTCGTTAGTCAACCTTTGATGATGAAAAACTGATCCAGGTTTTGTTACTCTCCTACTATCTCTGGAACAAACACAGAAAAGTGGCCAGAAATGAGAGTAGAAGTTGTTCATTATTCTGAGTCAAGAAACTAATTTAAAAAAATACAACAGGAAGTGAAACAATTTTGCCACCAAAAAATACCACACTGAATTTATTGTTGGCATTTGTCAAATTTCATGATAAACTTTCCTTCATTTCAATCATTTAGCTTATTGTTGGCATTTGTCAAATTTCATGATGAACTTTCCTTCATTTCAATCATTTAGCTGTCGACTAGCTATTTATTAATTAGTTCACAGGGTCAAAGTATCAGAGGAACAATCCTAATGAACAGTAATACCATCCTAATGATGAAAGTAGTCAAGGAACAAGGATTCAAGCATCGTTTGACTTGAATAATTGAAGAAAAATGTAAGTAGAAAGAAGAGAAATCTGATAAAAAGAGTTGCAAAAGCATACCAATCCTGGAGTCCTTGAAGAATCCCTCGCCCACATTCCCTGTCCCTGCAGACAGCAAAATTAGGGAACAGAGTCAAGGATTTCTGGTTAGCCAAAATCATTAAATCATTGCATCCTAAAAATAGAATTCCAACAATAACAATCAAATAGTGCACAAATTACATGTGTTTTTATTTAACACATGGAATGGAATTTTCAAGTCATCATCTGCACAACCGTATATTATTCTGTTAGTTAACTTCATAAAAAGTCAGGTCAAATAGTTTAACCTGCAGTAAAAAATCATGCCAAAATCTACATTCCTGTGAAGCACATTTTCATAAAATAAAAACCATCACCCATAACTTGCTTCATAACAGAGCATGATGGAAATGTAGCTAGGACTATTGTACCTTCGATTGTAAATCCATGTAGCCATGGTGCAGCAAGTAGAACACTGAGCCACCAATTGCTCCAGCTAGATACAACTTCAACAAGAATTCAGGTCCAAAAGTCCTTGCAATCTGGGCAGTAAGAAATAAAACAACAATAGACAGCACAGCCAAATACATTTTTTAGGACTGATAAAGAATACTATGTCCAACAGAAAATGCGCAAAAACAAGATAGACACATACTGCATGTGCAAAATATTTTGGAAATTTTACTGTTGCAAGTTATGAGATAATATCATCACGATTACTAGAGAAGAATCTAGAATGCAATAATTTGCTAGAATATTTTTAAATATCCCATCCTAAATTGGTTTTGGGTTGATTGAGTCTCAATATGAAAAAAACTATTTCTTCTCCTTTTGAAAATTTTATTTGCTCAATTTCAATTATAGACTTTCAGCAATATATTTAAATAATTAGCATGAATGAAAACATTTTATCATATTCAAGAAGCATTGGATTTCACTAGCTGGTACAAAGTTTATAATAATTAAAGGTAATAGTTTATACAAAGTATCTGCTACAATGAACCATCCATCATAAATATAATTGGTGAAAAATTAACAGCCTATATCAGAAAAAAAAATAAAAAATCTGCAGGACCAATGATAAAACACAAGAATGTTGGAATCTAGAACCTATCAGTGACTTACCATTCTAGATAACATATTTAAGTGTAACTTTGAATGAAAGTCATAATGGAGGAATATAATGATACTTTGTATGGTTTGCATTCTCCATAACTCATCAGGTTTCAAATCATCAAAAAGTAACCAACTCAACAGTAGCGGTTAACAGAACAAAAGGTTGTAACAAAGAAAAACTGCCAGGGAATGTGAACATACATTTGTCCCGAAGAAGTAAAGTCCAATCATGTTAAACGCAATGTGCCCAATATCAATATGACTGAATGCTGAAGTAACAAGGGTGTGAATACGCCCACATCTGAAATTGTCCAATGAAATCTGCTCCGGGCACATCAAATGAGTCAGTAGGCAATGGAGTTTAAAACAGACCACTGAGAGTTTAAAACACTGAGTCATCTTTAAGTGTCATTCTTCAAAGAATTCCTCTTGGATTCTCTATTCTATAGTCACATGACAATTTACAGCTAGAAAATTAGCCTGCATACTCCGTGAAAATAAACATTTTTTCCACTGAAGAATTCTTTCGTCGATAATGCAAAAAACTATGCTTATAGTGCAGCTAAATGTTGCACTTCTATTAAGAATTGTCAAGGCTTAGCCTCTGCATCCAGCACTTTAGGAAGAGGGCAGCACCTAATGAGTTTAGCAAACAAAATCTGCTTGGTATCAATTATTCCTGATACTTGGTACCATTTAATCAAGAAACAAAGGACCCACCATAAAATTTTCCATCATAAACTTTTGATCTTCAATCCTCCATAACATAAAAACAGCCGCATTGGCTATGATCAATCCCAGAACCACATTATCAGCAGATAGTCGATTGAACCATGATCTCCTACGAACAGCAGAAAATAAATGATTGACAAGCATGAAGAATTATGGCTTGTCTAGGAAGAAGAAATGCCTTGTAATAAGGGATTACTCTAATTAATCTCATCTGTTCTTTAAGCATTAATTATGAAACGAAAAATCAAAACAGTAATGTTATTCCAATAGACCAACCAAATATTCTTCCACCTTCTAGAAACATAGTTTAATGCAGAAAATAAGAGGCGATTTTTTTTACTATAATGATGGATATTCTTATCCTCCAGTTGAAGGACTAGGATGCTCGGAACCAAAAATAGTACTCTCTAAATGTAAAGTTTTCCTCTCTTGCAAGGTTTATATTGACCATTTAGTAATAAGCCTTCGTTAAGGAAATTCCTTGCAAGGGGGTTGCCTAAAGTGAAAATGCTCATTACAAAATCACACTTTATCACCATCCTTAAAAGCTAAGTTCAAAATGCTATGTTGAGAGAGAGATATGGATTTCTGGTTAAGAATGAGAGCTTTTGTGAACAGTGAAAACAGCTACAGCTTTGAAGGTGTCGATCCAAAAGTTGACACGTACTCTACTTCTGAGCCCGAGCTACTGGCTACTGCTAATGCTTTATCTCTCTAACCTAAATCACGAATATGTTATGATCATAACTCACAAGAAAAGTAATCTAAATCAAAAGACAGTAATTGTTTTTATTCATCTAACAAAAATAAATCGCACCAAACCTCAAGCTTTTTCTTGACATTTTTCTCAAAAACAGCAGAAGCAACAGGAAAAAAATTGAAAATTACCAGCCACGGCGATTAGAACCAAGACTTAGGTTGGACCAAGAATACCCTCTAGCAAACCGAGCAATAAAGAAGCCAACTTTGCAATCTGTGAGATTTGTGGTTGAAACCCTGAAATGGGTGTTCGATAAAATGGACAAGAAATGTTTTGAGAGAGAGCCATGGAGAATTTTAGCTGGAAGATAGTGGTGTGAATATGATTGACAGGAATGGATTGTCAGAGATGAGCTTAAAATATGGTTTTGGTAATGGTGGATTGGTTTTGTGAAGGTTTTATAAGGGTGATAGAGGAGAAGTGAAGAATTGCTTGTGAGTTTTTTGGGGAGGTTTGATGAGGCATTTCTAAGAGAAAGGAGTCTCTGCATTTTTCTTGATGCTCTCTTCCTCCTCCTCCTCGTCTTCCTCTTCTAGGTTTTAGCTGGGAAATTCTTCGCTTGTAGTTATAGTTAGTGGAGTAAATTATAATTTAGTCCTTATAGTTTTTAATGATATGTATGTTGGTATTCCTGTTTTTGAAAATCATAAACGAGTGTTTTGACCAACGTTGACTCTTATGAACCTTTTGAAAAGCACTTTTAATTTTATTCATAATAAATAAGATTTAAAAAATCGATTGCAAATAAAAGATATTTTAGATAGGATAAAAAAAGGGGGAGGATTCAATAAAACTAACGGATGAAATTGCAATCAAATATGAAAATATAAAAACTCAAAATTAGATTTTTTAAAACAAATAAATTATTTTATTAGAAAAACAATGATAATACATGTGTGTGCCTGTTACAATTAAAAAAAATAAAATAAAAGCCATTAATAAACACAATGACCCTTTTACCCTTCTAAAAAAAACTAACAAATCTTGCAATTTAGTGTGAAATTATCTTTTTTCATGGCATCTACAAGCCACTACAAAATTAATTGGAGATAAAATAATTTTTATATTTAAACACTATTTTTTTATATGTAATTTCATTCAAATAACTTTTTTATCTTTTCAATGTTATTTACAAAGTAGGATAACAGTGATGCTTTTAAAAGTAAAAAATCATTAAACTTGCATATATGCCTTTTTATTTTTTTAAGATCAGTGAAGTGATGAAATTGTCCTTAAAATAAATTTTTATATATATATATATATAGTTGTTTCTAAAGGTGTTCTCATTTTTTTTATGTTATTTTTAATTTAATACAAGGGTTGTTTGGTAATTTTAAAAAATTAAACATTATTAGAAAACAGTAAAAACATGTAAATGTGTAAGTACGTGCAGTACTGTCCGTGACAATATTGAAGTGGCACACTGTTCTTTTTATATTCATCAAACATGTGTTTACAATAAAGATATAAATGGACTCCAGTGATTTTTTTTTTATTTTTTAATATCTGTTTTCTTTCTCCTGGCTAGAAATTCATCCCAACTATTTCAAGAATTGATTGCGTCCTCTAATTTCTATTTTTATCAATTTTAGCCTTTATTCTTTTTGTTTATATTTGTTTTTCTTCTAAAGTTTGTTTTTTCAATTTTATTCATATGTTTTATTTCATTTAGTTATCCAATTTGATGATTATTTTTTTGTGTGTTTTATCCTTTTCTTGAATTATTTTTTTCAATTTTATTCTTTATCATTTTATTACTTTTAATTTTTTTTAGGGATTATTATGTTCTCATATCTCAATTACATGTTAGTTAAATTAACTTATATTAATTCATGTTATTATTATTTAAATATTTTTTATATATATTAGAAAAAATCTAACCTAGATTGCGACATGGTATTACATAGAGTAGATTATTTATCTAGTATTTAACTATAAATTAAAAAACTTGAAATGAAAATATTATTCAAATAAACTAAGAACTATCTCAAGTTTTTGTTATCATTTATATTTTTTTTCATTAGGTCTTTAAACCTTTTTTTTCCCCACCTAATTTTTTTTTCACACTGAATCATTTTTTTATTTGATACTTTTGCTTTTTATTTAAAAATTATAGTTTAGTTTTGTAAAATTAATCATCCATCAACCACAAAATGATATTTTGAATAATGATGAAAATGCTACATCGAAGAAAGATACAATCCATTGTGTGTTACAATAATTTCCTATAATATTTTCTTTTTCCTCATACTTTACTTTTTTTATTTTTCTTTTTCCTTGTACTTTACTTTTTTTATTCTAAATTCAATCATTTTATATTGAATTGATTTGAAATTAAGTTTTATATTTTATTTAGATTGGTTTTATATAGAGCTTTCATGATGTTAAGAATAATTTTCAAAACTAATTTGATACTTGGTTTGAAAAAATAAAACTTAACTTTATTGATTCAATCAAATTAAAATTTTAGAGACTGAATTTCAAACTAAAACAAATATTCAATATTTTTTTTTTAAAATATATGAATAGTATTTTCACCCTATTTTTTTTATTTGCATCCTTTTTTTTTTCTGCCGAGTCCTTCAATTTTCTCTTGTCAAATGCATGCTTTTTTTTTAAATCTAATTATTTTACTTTCATTTAACAATTATAATTTAGTTTTGTAAAATTAACACTTGATGAACACACTAGGCAATACGAGATAAAATAAATATTAAAAAGAACTATGAAAATGCAATATAAGAAATATACACAATTCATTATAGGTTGCCGTGACAATTGGCTCAACAAGTCTTTCTATACTGGGCATCTTTTCATTGAAACCATGGTCTTATGCTTCCAATTCTTAATCATAGAGAAAACTCTGATATATTCAAAAAGATTTTAATTCAATAATCTTTAATAAAAAAATAAACATTTATATTTATATTATTTCTATGCCTAAATCCTTCTAGATTTCTTATTAAAACTTAACTAGCTCATAAAATCCAAATTGAGATTCTAAATCAAACAATCCTTGTAAATCTCAACAATTAAATCAATAATACAATAAAAATAATTATGCTACAAAATTAAAAAATTAAAAATGACGAACCACGTCAAAGAGGATGAAAAAAAATGAGGAAGTGGTCTTATGAAAAAGTATATGCCATGTTTTTTTTGTTTATATTTTATTAATTAATTAGTGCAATTTTTATTTTATCTGTGTGGGAAATAGGTGACTTCGAAGGAATGAAATTAATAGACAACCAGGAGATCTACTAACTTAAAACATGTGCATTCTAAGTGTTTTCATTCATGGAAATGAGATTTATGCAATTTCCAATTCAGTTTAGTTCTATAAAATCTCTTATTTTGTATGAAAACTTTTTTTTTCTATGAAAACCCAGCGAGATGGATTGAAAACATTTTTTTTTTTGTTTTTTGTTTTAATTTCGGTTAGTTTTATATTAAAACAGATTTTAAGGTTAAGTTAATGCTGGATTCAGTAAACAAGTAGGGTAATTATAAAATGTGGGTAACTATAATTTGTATAACCCTGCCACACATTCTCAGATTGGCAAGTTACAGTGATGGCTAAGAGGAATCATATATCTCTGCAGCCAAGATTCCACTAGCATCTTGGGATATGGATCTAAACTAAAAGCCAGCAAGCCAAGCCATGAAGGTTAGCACAGGGAAGACCCCACGTTGTCTTCTCATCTACCTTTCTGCTTGTCAACTGGGAGATGAAAAAGAGATGGTGATGTTACTTTTTCCAGAAGAGAGCATGATGGAATTGTTGCGCAGGACTACTGTACCTTCGAGGATAAAGCGGTGAAGCCATGGCGCGGGAGGGGAGCACTGAGCCACCAATTGCCCCAGCTAGATAAACCTTCAACAAGAATTCAGGTCCAAAAGTCCTTGCAATCTGGGCAATAGAAGAACAAAAGACAGCACATTGGATTTCATTATGGAGTTTCAGTGATGTATTTAAACAATTAACATGAACGAAAACATTCTATCATATGCAAAAAGCTTTGGATTTCATTAGTCAGTGCAAAGTTTATAATAAATAAATGTAATAATTCATGCAAACCATCTGCTATAATGAACCATCCATGTCATGTGTGTGTGTGTGTATACAACTGCTGAAAAACTAACAGACAGTGCCAGAAAAAGAATATGCAGGACCATGATAAAACACAAGAATATTGAAATCTATAACCTATCAGTGTGTTTATTATCATTCTAGGTATTTAGGGAGAGTTATCATAATGACCCTCAAGTACAAGATACTTTCAAACAGATGGAGAGAGGGACAAGTGGTGTCTCAAGGTATCAAGGGAGGAGTTGTACTTCATTACCAGAAAATCTCCTCCCAAGAAGTCTATCATGCAATACATGCATGGCAACTCTGTAGCTGGTCATCCGGGGTGTAAAAGAGTCTTGAGACGAGCTAGAATGGGTTTTTTGAGGCGGGGATGGAGTTCGAGGTAAAAAAAAATCACATCAGGCATTGCGAGGCGTGTTAGCAGGCAAAAATGAAAAATACTAGACATTCTGGTTTACTATAGCCCTTAATTACTCTTACGTGCTTGCAAGACCTTGGAAATTCATAACCATGAACTTCATTGAGCGGCTTCCCTTGTCCAACCGCCGCCCTGTATTTGTGTTAGCAGTGGACAAACTTTCTAAACACGCTCATTCTATGGCTATTGGGCATCGTTATACTGCTCTGTAGGCAGCTTAGGTTTTCTCTCCATTGTAGCTTGAGTTTGGTCTCGTCATGTTCGAAAACTTCATGGACTGCTTGATTCTATTATAACAAGGACTCCGCCTTCGCCCATAATTTTTGGCAGGAATTGTTCAGGTCTCAGGGGCCGGGTCCAGTTACACATATCCTCTGCCTGCCATCCTCGGACCAGCGGGCAGCTGAAATAACTAATAAAACCCTAAAAAATCAAGGGGTTTGCTCCTTCTATGGTCTCAGGTTCGAGTTCTTGGTTGCTCATATGATGGCCACTGGAGGTTTACATGGTCGTTAACTTCAGGGCCCGTAGAATTAGTCGTGGTGCGCGAAAGCTGGTCCGGACACCCATATTAATCTAAAAAAAAAAAAAACCCTAAAAGGCGCCTCCTACTGTGTTTTGCACGTGATGGCCCTACGAGTTGGTGCTCTTGGTTGCTAATGGCCAGGTGGTGGTATAATACAAATACAACTACCATAGATCACTTAAAACCACACCGTTTTAGGTTCTATATGGATGAAATAGTCGACCAGGAATCCAAGGAAAACTTTAGAGAAACACAAGATGGACAAATATTACAGGTCAGTGGGTGATGCACTTTCAATTAAAAAAAAAGGAGGAAATTCGGATAAAAATTAAATCTAAATTCAAGAATTGTTAACACTTCAAAAGAAAAGGAAGAAATTTGTTTGTTGTTTTGCTTTTTAAGTCATCTAACTCTGCTTCGTTAACAACAATTGCTCTTCAACTAAAGGTGTGGCTTCCTTCTTTTCGTGGTAGAAACAATTTGAGCATTCTTCATGGACCAGGCATTAAGCCTTGAGATTTTGACACTTGAAGTACCATTGTTGAATGCAAATAGGTATGCTTGCTTGTGAATTGCCAGCTTTGCGTAAGTCCTAGCAGTGATGCAAGCCCTTCCTTCACCACCAAAACTCTCAACTATTGAGTGGTCAATCTACAAAAAGAATCAAATCAACAAAACTCAACCACATAGCAATAACAAAATATGTGATTTGTCACATAGCTAACGAGCATCTCTTCCACTTAACATACCAAGCTTCTCAGTGTAATATTCTCATGGCGAGGATCCATGTCTACGAAAGCTCCGTACGTGGTTTTATCAAGCTCTTCTCTTACAGAAGACCTGTTGAGATTTAAATCTGAAGTTGAGTGTCATGCCAGTTTAATTGCAAGAAAAACTGGAATGGTAGCTTCCTTGTAAACAAGTCGTATAACTAACCTGCTTTGATCACTACACATGAGCACAATATATTTTTGATTGCTTCTAAATATTCTGAAGTAGATTGCAGTTTGCTCTTTTAAGTCCTTGGTGGCTAAGGCTAATAATCCAAATGGCCCAAGCTTGCCTCTGACTGAAGCTTTCTTTTGACTGCAAAGCAGTTGGGCATCTGTCCAGCTTGGGTCCAGTATCTCAGCATCTTCAAAATTGAGCAACTCAAATGAAACATCTACATCAGCCTTCAAAAGGAAAACAGGAAAAAGAAACTTAATTATTTCAACTATAAATAATCTTAACGAGTCATTAGGCACAGCGAGTATTCAGACTCAATTTCATAATTACCTGAGAAGCTGTTATACCAGGAACTTCAAGTACTGATCCAGACTTCAGCTTCTTATCATGGAAACTCACGTTCTTGGAACGTAGTTTCTCGATTTCTTTAACCGGCCACTGTACTAATTGCTTTCCATTTTTACTAAGATGAACAGTTCTAGGAATTGACTGGAAGCAAAACACACACATTGTTATATGGTGTTCAAAATTTTTTTGCATGCAAGACTGAAAGTTCTATGACATGATTCATTTCTACCAGGAAACGGGGATGTTGATTAATCATTTTTTCCAGCAAATATTCCCCTGTTTCGAAACAATTCTAGGCTGATTCTACAAGTAAAGGTGATATAAGCTTGACATTACCTGAAGTCCAGACCAGCCTTTCTTGATGTCATCTGATTCACTATCAGACTCATTTATCCATCCCCACAAAATTCTCCTGTTCATTGCTCCGTCGAAAAATGTCTTCGAAGCATAAAATTTACCATAATCATACCGCAGATCCACACCACTGTCCATGAAGTTAGTTTCGACTGAAAATTTGTCATTTTCAGGCACATAACTTCCCAATATGTAGTAGTCATGATGATTGAAGCTTGCTTTAAGTACATGCTTGGTAGATTTATCTTGGGAAGAGGTATCAACTCCGTTTGTGCTGCTGGTACTTACAGGAAAGAAATCCGGGCACTCCCACATCTCAGTTTTTCCTGATGAGTGAAGTGGGCTGTCCATTCTAGTCCAGTTAACAAAATCTTTGCTTCGATATAGAATTGCTCTTCCATGACCATTAATCTGACTTCCAACGATAACTCGCCAAATCTTGTCAGGGCCTTGCCAAGCAGTTGTTGGGTCTCTATAAAGATCAGGATCAATGCCATCAATAGGAGTCATTAGAGGATTATAAGGTGATTTTATCCATTCCCTCAGTAGAGGGTCAGACAGGTTCTTAGGCACTGCCAGGTTTTGAACTTGATGATTCTTAGTGTCGATTCCAGTGTATAGAATGGCAGGTTTTTCCCCAGGAAGGATTGTGGTGGAGCCAGACCAGCAACCATTGATGTCAGAAGGCTGCGTTGGATAAATTGCATGATCAATATGAACCCAATTGACAAGATCATATGACACCGAATGAGCCCATATAATGTTCCCCCATACTGCTCCATCTGGATTGTACTGATAAAACAGATGGTATACTCCCTTGTAGTACATTGGTCCTGTGAGCGATAAATCTTAATTAGACCATGATGTATATTTTGTCTACAATGTTTGGCTGCAACTCATAATGTCAGTTCTCTATCACTGTGGCATGCCACACAACAAACCACAGAAGAAATAACTCGCAAGGAAAAATCTGGAGAAGAAAATGTACCAGGCATGCTCTTGCTTCACGAGAGAGCTTCCTAAGGAATAATCAGGTCAAGAATGCACATTCTGACAAAAAGCATTGGCAATTTGTCTTTGATATATCTATCCTATTACATTGTTCGATAATTAAATCATGAATCTAATTCAAAAGAGTATACTGGGGAAAAAGGATTTGAACCATAAAGGAGAACAGTAGGATGAGAGAAACAAGAGAGCTTACCATTGGGATCTGCAGTGCAAAATTCCCACCATAACATGCCAAATGGTGCAAGAAAAAAGAAGCAACAGAAGAAGAGATCAGAGATTAGGAAATGCCAAAAAGAATAATAAAGAGAGGAACACACATAGAATGAAAACTGTGAAGGCTTACCATTCATCCAGTTTTTAGGAGGTTGAAAGTGATAGCCAGTTCTGTATGGCTGGTCTGTTTCCTGAAGGTTTCTGCTACTTTGATGGGAGGCTTGGGCTCCATGGTCAACCAACAAAACGCAGAATCCAACCACCAAAATAACAGATATCTCCATTAAAGTTTTTCAGGTCAACAGCCTAGTGCAAGTCCAATAGAACATAGGTTTCCCTGCCAATTTTCTCCTTTTGTGTTCTACCATGTGAATTGAACTTTCAACTTGCATTTTTAAATTCAATATTTTTGAGTCTAGGAGGGGGAGGGGGGGGGGGCGGTGGTTTAAGATTCCAGGAATTCAGTAGTCTAATCCAAATTGCTATAAAAAATTGTTAGAAATAGACTTCAGACTTTGTGACCGCTTCCCAGTAATGAAAATAAGTTTTTATAAGTGGACTGGGAAGAAAAGTTCATGGGAATAAGAAAAATTTAATTGCAGCTATTACCAAAATTTTAAAACAAGAGGGATTAAAAATATTGTTTTTATAATTTTGTCCTCCTCACAGTAGATTGTAGATTGTATATTGTGAGTGAAGATGTTATTTACTCGAATAATATTTTTTATGGTTTTGCTATTAAAAAAAGATCAAAAGTCTTTTTATAAGGTCATTAATCATCATAGATAAATGCAAGATTTTACATTTTTAACGCTCGGGAGCTCATTTGCCATCGTTTGAGAGTATGATTACATCTCTTGTGACAGATCAAAGACAACATTTCAACCTTACTACCGCATATATGTAGAATCTGTCAATGATCCCTTAATTAGTTTCCCAAGATGGAAATTGTATCAGTTTAATTCTCCAACTTTCAACAGGTGGCCAAGGTGCCTTTGAAAAATGGTGGTACAGGAGAATTCCTGCCAAATTGGGCTAATTCTTGATGCTGCTTACAAGCCAATCATCATGGACTGTGAAATTGTGAGAGCAACACCATGAATGTATAGTAATTGTAAGTGAAACCATGCCTAGTCAATCAATTAACAAAGTGCTCTCCATGCGGTGCAAGAAACTCAAAATGCGGATAAAAAAACAAGATTAGCTTGTTTCGAATTTGAATCTCTTGATAAGAATGAATGAAGAATTAGAAAAACTCAAATCTAGATGTCTAAGAAGCATAAAGCTTCGAAAGGTAGCTGACATCATTGCAGTTCTTTTGATAGGACCATTGGTAAACGTCTATTTCTCTTCTCTGTTTCAGCTTTTAAGGGTAAATGACATTAGCAAGCACAAAAGAGAATACATTGATCTTCTCCAAGTATAGAAGCCCCGGAGACATAAAAATTAAAAACAAAGTAGACTGGATGGTAAATCAGCCAACTCATTGGTTGTAAAGACACCTATACCAGCCAAAAGATCTTACATCCATTCCACACAAGACACTAAAGCAGACTGCAGAGGCCATGCGATGCTCCTTCCTTTTTAATGTGATGCCTTGTAAATGAAGTTTTCTTTGTGATTCATTTGGGCTTTGTTCATGCTCCAAGCATTCAGACTAGAGATCGTCACGCTCAGGGTTCCATTGTTAAATATAAACAGGTGAGCTTCTTCATGAATAGCCAACTTAGGATAAATTCTATTGGTGATGCAAGCTCTCCCTTCCCCACCAAAACTCTCAATAATGGAGTGATCAATCTGCAAAGCATTGCACAAGCATGTTGAAACAAACTGCAATTGGATGGTAATCCCTATAAAAAACAATATCACTAATTAACTCACCAGGCATCTTAATGAAATATTTTCACGCTGAGGGTCGATATCTATGAAAGTTCCATACGTGGTTTTATCGACCTCATCTCGAAGAGCAGATCTGTTAGCAGGTATTAGGTACAGTATTAGTTCCAGTTATTTGATATTTAGTGCTTGTTCTACATTTGGATTTGCTGAAGGGACTAAGGGAGAACCTGCTTTGATCACTGCACATGAGCACTACATGTCCTTTCAGACCTTTAAATATCCGAAAGAAAATCGCAGTTTGTTCAGTTAAGTCCTTCGTTGCTAAAGTTAATAAACCAAATGGACCCAATTTGCCTTTGATTGACGCATTTGCGTCAGAACAAAGTAGCTGAGGATCAACTGCAGTAAGGTTCAAGAACTCAGCCTCTTGCAGTTCTGGCAACTCAAAAACAACCTCCACATCTGCCTTTTTTAAGAAATGAGGAAGTTGTCACGACTGAAGAGTTATATCAATGCAAAAAACTTCAATCTGAGATACTATGACAGAAAAAAAGAAACTTGGAAGAAATGCAACTTAATCATGAGACAACATTTCATTTCAACTGCTACTTTTCCCTGCTAACTGGAATTCAACTATTCACCTGTGCGGCAGTGATGCCTTGAACTTCAAATATTGCTTCACTATCAATTTTCTTATGAAGGAAACTGACTTTCTCGCCATGTAGTTTGTTGATTTCCTCAATGGGCCACTGCACTAATTGCTTTCCACTCCTATCCAACCAAATGTGCCTAGGAATAGACTGCCAGGAAGAGTAAGAAATAAGTTAGGTTCAACGATGTTAAAACAAAACAGTTCACCACATTTTATTACATTTATAACCCGGTAAAAAACCAAATGAATTTGAACTAAGCTAGAGATCCAACTTTTCACAGCTAGAAATTAAAAACAAGAACAGCATGCCTTCACTTAAATTCAACTCACCTGAAGTCCAGACCATCCTTTGTCCATGTCATCTTCTATGCTATCAGACTCATTTACCCAACCCCATAAGATTCTCCTATTTTTGACACTGTCAAAGAATGTCTTTGAAGCATAAAATTTTCCATGGTCATACCTCAAGTCCATACTGGTACCGGTAAAGTCATTATCAGGAATGTATTTTTGCATCTCTGGGACATAAGTACCAATCATGTAATAGTCATGAGAGTTGAAGCTTGCCTTCATCACATGTTTAACACCCGCATTCAGGACAGAAGTATCTACTCCATAAGTGCTATTAACAGCCACAGGATAAAAGTCCGGGCACTCCCACATCCCAGATCTTTCAGTTGAATAAAGAGGATCTTGGTACTTAGTCCAATTAAAAAAATCTTCACTTTGATACAGAATTGCCATTCCTTGATTATTGCTCCAGCTTCCAATGATCACGCTCCATTTCCCATCATGACTCAACCAAGCTGTTGTAGGATCTCTAAAATTGTTCCCTTCAACACCATCAGGAGGTGTCATGATAGGATTTTGAGCAAATTTTATCCATTCTTCAAGAAATGGATCGGACAGATTCTTTGGCATTGCCATATTCTGAACCTGACAATGGTTAGCATCAATTCCAGTGTATAAAATGACAGGTCCTTTCCCATGAAGAATTGTAGCAGAACCAGACCAGCAACTGTTGATGTCATATGGTTCGGTTGGGCAAAGGGCATGATTGAGATGAATCCAGTTAATGAGATCATATGATACAGAATGCGCCCATATCATAAAATCACCAAACAATGCTCCATATGGATTGTATTGGTAAAATAAATGATAAACTCCCCTATACCACATTGGCCCTGCACCAGATTGATCATTGTCATAACACAGTTGGAGCATGTTTCACTAGCAGTAAAGCATAGACCCTAACACCAGTTGACACCAAAATCCAAGACCCACTTTTGGAAATAGATTGGATAATTGATTGGTGCATTAAGAAGATCAGTAATTTGCTGCATGATCAATAGTAGACCATACAAGAACTTCAAAATGACATTCTAATCCTGTTATTAATACACAAAAAAGGCTTTTGTAGTTCAATTTTTCTCAATAATAGAAATCAGCAGTTTCTTGTGCTATCCAAACATCCATGAAGAGATAAAGAATGAAAAGAGGGAACATGGATCACAGAGTTACTTACCATTAGGGTCTGGTGTGATCATAGGCATCATTTATTCATCACAACCAGTACATGTAACATGTTAAACACAAACATTAAAACCCGTCTTCGGAATACATGGACACATAAAGAAAGAAGGAAAGGAACACACTAAATGATTAAGACTGACCAGGAAAAGGAAAAAAAAGAGTAAATATTTATACCATTAAGCCAATTTCTTGGTGGTTGGAAGTGAAAGGAGGTTCTATATGTCTGCTTTTCTAGCAACATAACCGTGTGAGGCTGAAAATTCTGGCATCCGTTATTCTCCGAGGCTTCAACTTCAATTCCATTGCTTTGCAAAACACAGCATAAACCAACCAAGAAAACAGCAAGAATCGCCATGTTTGCATCTATTACAAAGACGGAAAAAACAAATGGCCTTGAGCGAAGATAACTGAGGAAATTGCTTGCTACCTACAACGTTTTCTTGTCTTTGTCAGTACTAGCGTCATTCATGTGAAAGACAGAAACCACCCCATAACACTACAAATTTGGATGAGACTGATTGGTTCAACCCTATGCCAACCTGAGAAAATCAAAGAATAAGCCAGACTTATTTTACCGATCTGTCATAAATATGATACAGTATCAATTCTCAAGTACTTCACAAGGTGAAGCTCAGAGAAGGGACACAGTACACCATTACCAAGTTATTTGACAGTTTAAGAACTATTCAAATGATGAAGACAAGGACTCCTTGTCTTGATCGGACCGAGCTTCCCTTTCTTTTCTCTTTTTACTAGGAAACTTAAAGAACTCAAGTTTCTTTTCTAATAATATAAAGGAAAAAAAAAATATTTTCTAACAAGGTCACTGATAGGTTTCTGTGTATATATACAAGCGTCGTCATAAATTAAATGATGATTAAAGAACAAACATGTCATCGATTAGTAACTTCAAATCTAAAGCATCCATGCATGTTTGTCACCCTCGCGATGCTTTATCTGTTCACTGGACTTGCAGGATGTTCAGTGAGCCGTGTGGATTAGTCGTGGTGCGCGTAAGCTAACCCGGACATAAAAAAACATCCATTAAAAAGAGCAAGGGGATGAAAAAAAATAGATGCGTGCTAAAGGCTTCAAGCCAAGTTCCAAGTCATGTGGCCATTCATCGGAAATTTGATATTATCCCGTTGGAGAAAAAAAAAATAAAGTCGTTTTCAATCCTCTACCTTGTTGACAACTCCGTTTCAATCCAATAATTGAGTTTAATTTAAGATTTTTTTTTTAATCCAAAGGGATGTCCAACGGCAAATGATATTCCTCTCCACCTTTCTAAGTTTATTAATGTGATGTATGATATTTTTATAAAGAAATTTATTTAAAATATTCTAAAATAATATTTTTTCATTAAAATTATAAAAATAATTAAAAAAATATTAAATTGATATTTTTTTATAAAAAAATATTTTCAAAAACAAGTTGAATCTAAAAACAAACACACCCTAATTTATTTATTGTAAAATTTAAACTTATTTTTATTCTAAATATGAAACGTTCATTTAACCATTAATTGGGACAAGTTTTACATTGCCTTTGGCTGATGTTTCAAAACATATAAGACAATATGTTTGATTAGAAAGATAAAAATAAAAGAAATATTTCTTTCATAGTTTAAGAATTAATTTATTTATTTCTTTTCAAAACAAATAGGAAAATATTTTTTATTTACATTATCTTTTTTTATTTTATCTCAAAACAAAAACTAAATATTTTTTTGAGAATAACTTAAAGTAAAAGTAATCAATAAAACATACTTGAAAAATATTACAATAGGGTAAGAATGCCATTGATAGCTTAAAAATAAAGAAGAAATAAGTTGGTCAAATTAACTTGTAAAATTAAACCATCAAGGAATTAACCTCTTTTTTTTTTCATCAAGACAATATTTAATTTTATATTTTTGTATAATGATTGTTACATGACATGAAAAACCATTCAAAGTATAGATAATGGTGTCCATATCTTATTTGCAATAAAAAAAGAAGAAGAAGAAATTCTAGTTGATTTTGAAGATCCAACGATGCCATTTCCAAAGGTCAAAACGACATTGTATTGACTTACATACATAACTTAGAACGATTAGCAGTAGCTGATATGACTCCTTATATGTCAAATCAATTCATATTCGTGTAGATTACTTTTTTCTTCTTCTCTGAGATAAAACATGTTTAATGGTAATTTCTTTTTTCTTTTCATTCATATCATATATATTTAAACCATAATATAACTTTTATGTTTTTTAAATAATAGTTTTTATTTATACATAATTAAATTAGTATATTTCTTATAATACATAAATATATTAAAAGTAATATTATAAAATTAAAAACTTGTATGGAGTTTCAAATCTAGCTAAAAAAATTGCCAATATCTATTTGAGCTTATTGTTAGACATAATTTCTTTTTTTTTATTAAAAATTTGAAGTCATTGAAATGTAATTTTTAATATTATTATTTTATTAGTAGTACATTAAAAATATTAAAAAATTCTTAAAAATATCAATTTGATATTTTTTAATTAAAAAATATTTTTTTAAAACACCAAAAAAAAATTAAAATTAAAAACAAAAACAAAAGCACTCCCAAAAACACTCATCCTAACTATGCATGCATGAATGTTTTTTGTTTTTATATAAATGAGTGCATTAATTTGATCATAAAACAGACACTTGATAACGTTTCCTTTTTTTTTTTATTTTCTTAGGAGAAAAGGAGCACATAAATAAATACACACATAGAGTGGTGGAGTTAAAAAAATTTAAATAAAAAAATAAATTATTAATAAATACTTGATATTATATATTATATAGATATGCATTTCATAGAGAAATTAATTTGAAATATATGCACTAACTTATATCAATCAAAATTAATTTAAGAATACTTTCAAAATGATAAAACTAACTTGAGTTAACTATTTTTTTATAATTTGATTTTTTCAGTCGTTTCTTTTACAAGGCCAAAAAGGAAAGAAAGAAACACACCACCCTTCATGTTAAAGCGAGCTCCTTAATTACTCAGCACGAAATCCTCCCACGAAACCCTTAGATAAAAAACTTAATCTAGGAAACTTCACGCACTAATTCGATAGGAACTCAATAGGAAAGGATTAATGGCTATAATTACAAGCTTAACAACTTTCGTTAATTATCATGTGATCACATGCACATACTTGCACGTCAATGTCAATGTCAATGTCAAGATAGAGTAGAAGGGTTGGTATGAAGCAAGATTGAATAGAAGGGGGGTCGGTTGGTATGGCCTTTTTTCCCCATATAAAACCAAAATAAGACGTATATATTGTATAGTTGTAGTTGTACTGGCAAGTATAAATATTCCTTGAAAAGAGCTTGCGTTAATCAGAATTAATTCCTCCCCGCATGTAAATATGTACTGCTCTCAAAATCAAATAACGAGGAACAAGGATCAGGACAATGCTGTGTCTAAGAACATTATGAAGCTGCTTTCAAGATAGTAAAAGCTAGCTAAAAGGGAATGTTGAGGTGAGAGCTTAGATGATACAAGGTGGAGCAAACATGTATATTCTTAAAGAACGATGGAGTATTGCAATAAAAAATGCAAAAGCTGAAGATGACAAAATGAAAGCCAATCAAACTATACTTTTTGAAGATCGATCCTTCAATTCTGCAGTGTGAAGGACTATGCTGAGAAGGAAGACAAAAGCTTTTGGGAGAACATGGCACAAACATGTCAACAGTGTATCTCTAAAACTGTGTATTTCGTTTGTGGGGACGAGGTCACGAGGGCACCTGTGCTCAAGACACCGAGAGCAATGTTCTTGGACTATTATTTACATTATATATATACGTGTGTGTGTGTGTGTGTGTGTGTGTGTGTGTGTGGAGGGAGTAAGAAGTATACTTTATTAATCAAGTATTTAGTTTGCTTTTTGCCTCCCCTCAATGAATAAAGGACCTGACAAATACAGATTACTGTAAGAAGAATAATACTTAGACAGTTATTGCATTACATTACAATTATTGAAAATAAATAAAACAAACCTACAATAGATAGATAGAAAACATTGTGTCCACAATGTTTTTTATTTTTTTGGTGGATTGTCTTTTTCGATTGTTATTTATCAATTTAATTATTTTTATTTGTTTATTTATGTTATGTACCTCAATTGATTTCAGGCTTGACAAACTTATACAAGATTTTATTGATTTCAAATAATTTAAGATATAGGCATTGAATTTAAAGATTGAACAAATATACAACCTTTATTTTTGCCATATAAAGGGCTAAGTTGAACAAACATGGATAATGTTCATCCCTTTTTTATCACTTGATTTATTTAGTTTTTAATTTAATTTTTTTAATATTAAGTTTATATGAGATCGGACTTAATTACTTGTTTTGATTGTTTATGTATGGAGACCTCATGATGTCAAGAAAAACTTTTGGCAAGCAATTAATGATCTATTTTACAAAATAAAAACCAATTTACTTATTTAAATAATTAATAATCAAATTTACAAATAAAACTTATTTTACTTATCTAAGAAATGATTGACACATGCGTTGCACAAACCAATGTATGAGAAGATCTATTATGAAGTGGTGGTGCGTACAACCTCCTCCAACCATAATATATGACATTCCATGGTGTCATTCAAAGCCTCTCAGCAAGGGCCACTGGTTGATATGTGCTCAAGGTCATTGATTGGTGGTAATACGTCCAGTTATCCACTCTTCTTTTCTTTTTTATTTTCTCTTTTTTTCTCGAGTTTCATGCGATGCTTTCTTAATTTTCTATTTTAACATTTTTGTTCGTCCTTTTTTTATTCTTATTTTTCTTGGATTTGTTTTTTATTGAACTATTTTTTTTAATTTTATTTTTTATCATTTAATTAATTAAAAATTAAATTTTATAATGTTTATAATTTATTTCTTATGGGGAATCCTAGTTTCATGACCTAAGTAGCAGATTTAAAAGGTTGACCGGGTTTTTTTATCCTTTTTATTTTTTTTTTCATTTCATCCTTGAATATTTGGTTAGTTAAAAATTGAGTTTTATAAAAAAAAAATTATAGGATTATCTCAATTTTATGATTTGGGTCACAAGTTTTGCTGATTAATCATGGTTACCTCGAGTTATTTTTTTAGATTTTTTTTTTAATTTCACCCTTCAATATCATATTGATTTAGAAACTAGGCTTCATATTTCATTTCACTTTTCTTTTTATAGGTTTATCATGTTCTTAAACCTAAACTACTGGTCTAAGATGTTTACTCGAGTCAACTGGAGTCATATATTTTTCTAAATTTAATTTTTTTTGTCAATTTCTTTAATCAGTATTTAGTTGATTTGAAATTAAGTTTTATAATTTATATTTTTGTTAGGTTATGTTTATAATTTTTTTTCTTCATTTTTTTACTATTTGGGAATTGGGTTTGATATTTTTTTTTTCAATTTGAATGTACGGGGATATATCGACTTCATGACTTGAGTCAAGTGTTTGGAAAATTAATTTATATTAGCTTTGGTCGTTTCTTTTCATGTTTTTTCTTTAAAAATCAATTTCATAATTGAATATTTTGTTAGTTTGGAATTGAGTTTTGTAATGTTTTTAATTTACTTTCTATGAGTTTATCTCGATCTTATGAATCAGATCGTAAGTTTTGTAAGTTAACTCGAGTTGAATTGAGTTGTATTTTAGTTATTTTTTTAGTTTGATTTTTTTAATTTATCCTTTCAATATTATGTTTGTTTGGAAATTGAGCATGATATATAATTATTTTTTAGTTTTTTTTCCATGAGTTTATCTTGTTCTCATAATCCACATTGAAAGTCTAATAGGTTTATCCATATTGACTTGAGTTACTTTGGTACTTTTTTCTTAACAGTGATTTTTATTTTATTTTCATCATCTTATATTGGATTGATTTGAAATCAGGCTTTATAATTGTTTTTATTTGATTTATGCGGGGTTATTACCGTTTTACAACATATGTCATGAAATTTTACAAGTTAGCTAAGATTGGCCTAGGTCTCTCTAATACGTCTTAGTATTTATAAAAAAGATATATTATCTAATATATCACTGACTCAATATCTAAAAAAGATTTTGATCAATATGTATCAAGTTTTGAGTTCATGATTATATTTGTTATAGATTTAAGGTTTACTTAATGATTTATTTTGATTAATTTGGTATTGGATCCTTGCGATGTTTGAAAATAAACTCAATGCTTAGTTGATGCATTTGGCAAAATCAAAGTCAATTTTGTTTTTTTTTCCTGATTGGATCTTTCCAAAACAAAAGTTGTCATTTTATTTTTTTTGGTCACTTGACTTTTTTTTCTTCAATTTGATTCTTTTATATTATGATGATGCAAGGTTGGGCCTGGTGATTTATTTCAATTGGTTTGGTATGGGGTCCTCACGGTATATCAAGAAATACATATGATCTCGGTTGATGCTAGATTTGACAAAGTCAAATTTAATTTTGTTGATTATTTTTACTGATTCTTTCCATGTTATTTTTTTATCATTTGATTTTGTTTGTCACTTGAATTTTGTTTTTTAATTTAATCTTTTTATATTAGATTGATACAAGGCTGGGTGTGGTGGATTATTTTGGCTAGCTTTGTATGCAGTCCTCGCAGCGTTAGGGAACAAATTTGATGCTCAGTTAATGCTTAATTTGAAAAAATCAATTTCATTTTATTTGATTTATTTTGATTCAATTCTTCGGTTGGTAATTTAATTATTGAGTTATTGGTGAGATTTGTAATAGAAAATAAAGTTCAAAGAAAGGGAACCAAAATGGACAAAACAAGGAAAACATATGGCCAATTTGAAATTTACATTAAAGGTCATTTAAGTCCAAAAATTTATTTTGTTTATTTTTTTTATCTCTAGATTGAGAGGGGACAGGAGAATCTCACTAAAAAATGATAAATGAGAGGGAAAACTATTGATCCTCGCGACCAAAACAAATGATCTTGGTATTTTTATTCTAGTTCTTTTTGTTTTTTTATATCAAACTAAGAAATTTTCAATGGAGTTTAATAAGAAAAGGAGGAATTATAATAGAATTGTTTCTCAATGGAGTTTAAATTATTTATTTTTTAATAAAAAATAATTTTATTGTTATATAATTAAATAAAAAAATTTAAAGAATTCCTTATAATATGAGATCAATAGCTTAATATGTATTTTTATCTTAATTTATTGAGTCAATCTTTGATTGAAATCAACATATTTGTTATTATCTATTGATATATATAATTCTTGATTTATTTTATTGAATACATATATTAACTTTTTAGTTTTCATATGAATATTTTTTTAATGCTAAAGAAAATTATCAATTCCTATATTTTTTTAATTGAAAAAAAAAGAGTTTCATCCCCCAAAGTTGGTGTTGTGCTGACTAGATGGTAAATTTTAAAATGGAGTTATTGCTGGTCTTCCTCACCATATCAATCCTCCTCTGGGTGATTAAATGCTCTTTTGCTGGATCAAGATCTTAAATTATTGGGAAATAGCTTTCCACCATACTGTTTATATTAATTTAGTTTTCTATTTTAGAGATTATAGGGCCCTTACCATTTTTATTTTATTTTTTTAACAAAAAGAGAGAGAGAGAGAGAGAGTATATGTGCAACAGTCCATTTCTCGCAATATTTTGAGAGGACGTGTGCACCAAGTGCAATCCTCATATGTGCATTTCAGAGCATCAAATGTTGGGCGAGGATACGACATACGATTAATACTGTGCAAGCTTGCATAAATTTTTCATATTGGAAAAAGAAAATCTGAGTTCTTGACATGCATTCATGAGGGCTTTTGTAGAATTATCAGATAAGATAAAATAAGAAATCAAAATTGTCCATTATTATGTGTATTTTCCAGACCGACATCCTCTTTTCCTCATCTGCACAAATGCTGACCCACCTTGCCAAGCAAGTCCATTCTCCCTCCCTCCCTCCCCCTCTCTCTTTCTCTCTCAATAAAATAGTGATGGGGCAAGAGGTTGCATCAATGGGGACCGACCCCGTATTTCCTTTCTACCTTTCAATTTCAAAACCCGCAAAGAGACAGAAGCTTTATCATAATCAAATTATTGATTGTTCTTTAAGAATAATAAAAACCATATAGTAATAGAATACTAGCAGGAGAACAGCACAGCACAGCACAGGAGTATTTTTAATTACCAGTGTAAAAACAGAGTTGATAGTATATATCTATTCCCCGCGAGCATGTCTGCTGGAACTCAATCACAGAGCTAATGATGCTATAGCTGGTGTGAGTGCACAGAGAAAGAGAGGGAAAGAGTGTTTGCTTTTTAACTCTTTTACCTACCGTATGTTAAAAGCCTGCAATTATCAAACTTCTTATGATATCTCTCTATCTCTATCAAGCAAGGATATTGGGGTGTTTGGTGATTAAACTCTTTCTAAACCTCTCCTTTTACATGGATTGCTTTATATCTGCTGTACTTTTTATGGATGGAAAAGGTGGCGTTGAGTAATCCAATGTTTTAAAGTTTAAACTTTATAGCGTACAGGGAAATATTATTTGCCGATACAATTATTAGAAAAAAGAGAGTATATTATATATTTTCTAGCTAAGACTTGGAAGAGAACAAAGGAAAAGACAGAGAGTGCACGTCAGAAACAAGCCTGCTGGTTTGGATTTTGGTTGTGTGGAGGGCTTCAAAGGAATCCTTTCTCATCCTCATCTCTCTCTCTCTCTCTCTCTCCCCCCTCTCTTTTTCTCTCTTCACACATACACACAGCCATGTTTTCATCTCATTTCTTCATGTATCTATGGTACTTTACATTCAATTGATTTACTAGATGCTTCGTGTTGGTTTTGCTTAATCCTCCTGGTGTTAGGAAGCAAAGGCGAGTTCAAGTCTTAAATGAGTTTGGTGCTTTTCCACCTAGGAACTAATTTTATTTCTTTCTTGTCCATTTCTTGTTCTTTAGTACTGTACTTGTTTTCTCTCTACTTATGCCTCTTAATTCTCAAGGTTATTGTGGAAAGAGAAGTGATATCATCAATATGTAAGCTGCAGAGAGAATGAAAGGATATTTGTTACATACATACATATTGAAATCACAGAAATTTAAGAGGTCTTATTGTTTTCCACTTTTGTTAGCCTTACTAAATTAGGGTTCCCACTCAGATCCTAGGACATTTTGTCACACATATAAAAAAAGGTTGATCTGTGGCTCATGAATGCATATCTTGTAGCTTGTGTCATCGCCTACGAAGTCATGTGATTATTTCTTTAATATAGAGGGAAAAGATGATGAAAGGCTTGGTAATGGATGAGAATATGTCCAATTTAACTTCAGCATCCGGCGAAGTAAGTGCTTCTTCAGGCAGCAGAATTGAAACCAGTGCTAGACACCCACAACAGTCCTTTGATTCGACAAATCAACCACCACCAAAGAAGAAGAAAAATCTTCCAGGAAACCCAGGTTTCAAATCAAGACCATCATATCTTGCTTGCAAATCAGATTAGCTAACAGCTGCTCCATTATTGTTTTTTGTTTGTACCTTGATATTGGTTTGATTTTTCATCAGACCCAGATGCAGAAGTGATAGCTTTGTCTCCCAACAGTCTACAAATGACAAACAGATTTCTATGTGAGATCTGCAACAAAGGATTCAAAAGAGATCAGAATCTTCAACTTCATAGAAGAGGGCATAACCTGCCATGGAAACTAAAGCAAAGAACAAACAAGGAGGTGAGAAAGAAGGTGTATGTGTGTCCAGAGGTTACATGCGTGCACCATGACCCATCAAGGGCTCTTGGGGACCTTACAGGGATCAAGAAGCACTTTAGCAGAAAGCATGGTGAGAAGAAGTGGAAGTGTGAAAAGTGCTCAAAACGTTATGCAGTTCAATCAGACTGGAAAGCTCACTCTAAAATTTGTGGCACAAGAGAGTATAGATGTGATTGCGGTACTCTTTTTTCTAGGTAAGTACTACAATATACAATTCAGTTTCCACTCCACAGATTCACTTCTTTTAGTCTTTGGTCATCTATGGTTAACCTTAGTAGCTCTCCTTAATGCTGATATGTTCCTCCTTGTGTGAGATAGAGTAAAGAAAAACATAAAAAAAGTATCTTGAGTTCTTGACTTCATCCTCATGATTTCGAAAGGTTTTCAGTTCAGAGAGACAGACAGAGAGTGAGAGCGAGACTTTATTAAGTAGTAAAATTATTCTGCTATCTTTAAAGTGCTAAGAATGAGAAATTTTAATGGTTAGATCTACTATGATTTTGTCCTTGTTGAAGGAACGAAAATACAAAAAGTAGCTAGAGAGAGAGAGAGAGAGAGGTGGTACTTCACCACTGTTTGCTTCATTTTAATGGTATACTTTTTTTGTTTTCTTCTGCTTGTTTTTTGTGGTTACAGGAGGGACAGTTTCATCACTCACAGAGCCTTCTGTGATACTTTAGCAGAAGAGAGCGCAAGATCTATGACGGTTCTCTCCTCTCAACAGCCTGGCTCCTCAGCTTCACACCTGATGAACTTACAAGCCTTATCAGTCAAAAGAGAGCAAGATCAAAACCAGTATCTTTTTAATCCAAGACCAGATAGCATCCCGCCATGGTTAGCTTGTCCACCAATAGGAGAAGCTGGTCCAGGTCCACCACAAATCAATCTCTCCTCGCAGTTATTCCCAGCAAATTTAGACCAGTCATTTTTGCAACATGGAAACCCTAGCCCTAACCCTACTGTACTTCCTCCATTCCAGCCCTCATCAACAGCTTCCCCTCACATGTCTGCCACTGCGTTGCTGCAAAAAGCAGCACAAATGGGGGTGACTGTGAGCAAGCCTTCTCCGTCACCTGCTACTGCTGCCATACTTAGACCCCACCAAGGTCACATGTCTGATCAAAACCCTGGTTTCGGTTCCACATTGCCAGCTACGTCCACAGGAAAACCTGGTCTATTTTTTACATCACGTGAAGAGATGGGAAGTGGGTTTGGTCATGGTCTGGCATCCCTAGAGGATAAAGCTGGTACTGTCACCTCTGGTATCATGGAATATCTTGCTGCAAGTGATGGAGGAGGGACTTCTCTAGTCCATGATATGATGAGTTCTTTGTCTTCTGCTAGTGGATTTGATGGTTCATCTTTTGACAACGAGGATTTCAATGGAATGTTGAATCCAAAAAGAGACAGTAGTAATTTTCAGGAAATTCTATCCAAGTCAACAGAGTCTCGATTTATAAGGAGTGATACTGCATCTGGTAGTCATCATGGAGGCGGCAATGACGGCTTGACAAGAGATTTCTTGGGTCTTAAAGCCTTTCCCCACAAAGACTTTCTAAATCTACCAGCTGGGTTTGATCACATTAGCCCTTCAACATACGGGCAAAGGAACCAAAATCTGCCACCACCTTGGCAAGGTTAGCATTTTATGGATCTGTACGTCATATATATCACCCAGTCTTTCCTTTCCTTCTTCTTAGAAAGATTTAAAAACAAAAATGTCCACGGACATATATTTCTGCGGCTTTCCTAATTAAACTTGTATGAACACTGAATAGTGCTCCACAGTTCTACCTCGGGTTTTGAATGTTCTTCTTTCCAGTCTTTCTCCTCTCATTAATTATAGTACAATATATTATTTATTTTCTGTTGTAATTCATCATCAGAATCTCTACAATAAAATATATAGTATTCAGCAACCACAATGCATGGAAGCCATAGGTCAGTCCTTTTACTACGTGCTGTTAACTATATATATAAATATATATTTTAGTATATTCTTCAGGAAATTAGTCTTCTTTCTGTCCTCAATCAGTCTGCTGAGGGTCACTCTTACCGACATTTTCTAATTTAATTGTTTCTTCACGTATGCCTGACCTTTAAGTCAACATTTTTCTTATTTTAAACATGATCTTGTGACCCCGCAGTCATGAAAACCTTAAGTGTTAACCGCTATGTCGACGGTCCAGTTGAGGAGAATCGAAGTTTAGTATTAATTTGTCATTAGATTATATATATATATATATATATATATATATATATATATTATTATCTCACTAATTTAAAAGGGGTATGATTAGAAGTTTGAGTACAAAATCTATAAAGTTATTTCCCTTCTCTCCATCGTCTTTGATTTGGGGGAGAGACATGTATAAAATGAAAAGAAGGAAAATGGAGATAATTAAAAGATAAGAATGATTTACGAATTAATAATTCTTAATGTAAATTTCTATACGAATTAATCTTCAATTGTAAGTGATAAAAAAATGGATCCTATGTCAAATGATTGGTATATAGAATAAATAAATGCCACGTGTTTTCTCAATAATTTAAAATTACACTTCCTCGTTAAGATTAATTAGCACCATTACTCTCCTTTATGAAAAGCACATATCACGTATAGATTCTATTACCCACACACACACACACACACACATGAATAAAAGAAAATTAGTTATTAAGGAAATTCAATTATTTTCCTTATTATATTTCTTACATTCCTTCATGTGATTTTTTCTATATAATTTTAAGTTATTAAATATAATTTTTTATTTAAAATTTGTCTAGAAGATTCTAAAAACCTTATTTTTCATAAGGTTAAATTATTTTCAACAATTAAAGATCGAGAAAGCCTTCCAATAATAAACAAAAAGTTATTTTTTATTATATTTTTCTAATTGATTTAGTATTTTTTTCTATTTAGTTTAGAAATATTTTATTACTTTTCATGTTTGGTTTAGAACTTTTATTTCTATTTTTCTATTCTCATATTTTCCAGTTTACTCAAGTTAGTTTTTAAATTTATTTAAGGAATTGTAAATGTCCAAAACAGAGACATTACATGAATAGAAAATATTCAATAACATAATTCTTAATTAAAATTTTCTGTATGATTCTTTTTAGCATGATTTTGTGTTCTTGTACTTGTTCTCTTGCTTTGTATTGCTTCCATCTTCATCTGTTACACTTGCATACGTTCTGTTCATATAACATATCACTCATCTTTTCATTTTAATCGATTGATCTTCTCATAAAGGAAAAAAGATTATTGACGTGGGTTTTTTTTTCTTCCCCCCCTCAACAGGAAGCTCCATGGACTTTCAGCTATACAATAAAAAGTAGTGCTGCTTTCACAACTTTCAAACCCCACCTCACTTGTTCAGATTCCAAGGTTTGAAGGGGAGACCTTGGATTGAAAATCTCAAGTCTCAATTGTTAAGTTTTTCCATTTTGAAAACCATTGATGCCAACACCTAAATTTTCGAAATGTATTGTATGCACTATATATATAGAGAGCACTCAGATCTAAAGATACTTCTACATTTTGAGCTAGTTAACTGAACATATATGCTATCTAGCTGCATGTGCCATCTTACAGGAGTCTGATAGTGGCGGGATACGATGAACATGAATGAATTTACTCCTCCTTGCTTATAGAAGTTAGATACACCCACACAGACACACGCACTGTTGTCTGATATAATTTGAGAAGAGCAGTGAGTGCTATATATTGCTTTAGCCTTTAGACGCTGGAAAGTGGAGGAAAAGATTCGTGAATAGTGGCATGGATGTCTATGTTTGCACGGAATTGGTACGCAGCTTGCATGCAAGACAAAGGCAGATGCTTTTTATGACATGATGGGTGCCCAAAGTGGTTTCAATCCCGAGGACCATGACGCTTTTTCTGGGGGTGATCATGCTCGCCTGTTCTCTCTTTCAAATTGCTTTGCTTTTACCTTTCCCTCCCTTCTTTTTGAAAACTGCAAAATAATGATCGATGATATTGTTTAAGATATTCAAGATAAGTCAACATGATTATAACACTTTCGCAATATAGTCACGTGAAACCCATTCTAGTACAAACTAGAGTTTGGGGTTAATTCTTTTCTAACATGAAAAAAATACGTAGATTATGATAATTTAGATGAATTTCAGTTAATTTAATTAATTTATTATTTGAGATGATTCTAAATAAAAAAATAAAAATATGAAAGTTAATGAATTTAATATTAAAAAAATAAATTAAAAAATAAAAATTAAATCAGTCTAATCTTCAAAACTATCAATTATAATAATTTAGATAAATTTAAGTTAACTTGGTTAATTTATTATCCAATATGATTTAAAAAAGAAAGATAGAAAACTTAAAGTTTATTAATTTAATATCAAAAAATAAAATAAAAATTAGATCAGGATAATCTTTAAAATTAGCCGTTTTAATAATGAAATAGAATGATGATATAAAAGATAAAAAAAATCCACAATAAAATTATTAACTATTAAAAAAATAAATAATAAGTATCAAATAATTTGGTTTAGAAACCAGTAAAAGAAGACAATGAGGAACTTAGTACAAAAAATAAAAGAAAATGAAAAAGAATAAATATAAAAAATTAAAAAATCAAAATTAAAATTAAATAAAAAACATATAAAATAAAATGTTAAAGAAAAAAATAAAAATAAAAATCAATAAAGTATAAAAATATTATTTTAGCCATGCTTGTGCGTTCAATCCATTGAATACCAAAATAATTAGTTTAACATGGAATGTACTGTTCACCATGATGAGAATTTCTATTTTAGTTAATTCATAGTATTATTCAATTTTTAAAGTTTGTATTGAAAAAATTAATCCTTACTCATAAACTTATTTGCTTAAATGAAGGTTAAATTATTATCAAAATAAATTAATCAGGGAACAATATACCTTTGACGTGAAAGAGTGTTTTTTTTTTTTTTTTCAAGACAACTGCGCTGGCAAACTTATTTTATTTCCTATAAATCTTTTCAAAAAATTCCCCAAGCTAAAACTTACTTACTTGTTTACGTGAGTCTCTGTATAAATATATATGTATTTTTTAAAAAAAATTACTCAAGCTAAAACCATGCTTTGATCATTTTTATGCTACATGTGAAAATAAAGAATAATTAATTTAAGAAAATTGTATAAAAAATTATAATAAAAAATATATATTTCATTCTAATTGAATATTCATGAGATTTGTTTTTTTAAACAATCATACATATTGGTTTCATATATTATTAATCATACATGATTGTTAATGTTACCATTAAATATCTATAATCTTATTTAAAAAAATGCTGTATCGTTATATAATTTTTAAAATACCATTTCAATCTCTTTATTTAAAAATAATTTTAATTTATAATATTTTTTTAAAAAAAATATTATAAAGTAAAATTATTTTTTAAAAAAAAAAACCAAGAGGGAAGGGCTAGTGAAATCTAAGGCCAGGAACCTGGGCTTTCCTAGACAGACATGCCCGCGTGTGTTGGTCTTGAAAAGAAGAAAGCCCAAGCCCACATGGCTTTAATAAGCAAAACCGGTACTTCGTTGGGAGGATCTTGTTTCGCTATCTTTTCATGGTAGGATCCAGCTAATCTAGTGTTAAAACATCTAACATTTCTTAAGATAAAATTAAAAGTGAAATTCACTCTTTTAAGAGTTAAAAATTTTATTAAAAATTATTTTTTTAATAATTTTTCTAACATGAAACATTAACATAATTATAAAAAATTATAAATAAATAAAAATTTAATTTCAAAAAAATTTTAATTGATATATTTTTGTGAAACTCAAAACTCCCATAAAAAAAATACAAATCTTATAATTTATATAATGAAAAAATAAACACTCATATTATAGGGATTACCATATCACAGGGATTAGATTCTTGTATGTTTTTTTGCTAATTTATTTTAGATTTAGATTTAGATTGCTTACAAATAATTTTCTGGTCCATTAAAAAATGATCCTCCAACCTATGAATATAAAGAGTCTAAACATTATTTTTTTAACCTAAGCTGTTTCTTATACAATATTATTAGGTTAATTTTTGTTTGTATGGCCAATAGAGTATCTAAAAATACTAATAAAGCAGCTCATGTCTTGTTAAAACATGCTGCTATTATCTATTGGAGTCAGCCTCTAGTTTTATTTTATTCTATCCAGTACCTTCCAGAAGTTTACTAAAGCTCTTATTGAATAAAAACAAAAGACTGGATATTAAATATTATTATTCTTTCACATATACAATGTTTTTAAAAATTGTTGTTCTTACCCCATGAGATTTTATTATTTTTATTCTTTAAAAATTATTTTTTAAGATTAGTACATTAAAATAAATTAAAATACATAAAATAAATGAATTTTGAATAAAAAGAATTTTAAAATTTTTTAAAACACGATTAGTTAATCCTTCAAAACAAAATTGAAATCAAACACTGTAACTTTGATTTGCTTCGTCAATAAAATGAAAAGTGGTTCGAAGATGCTAGTGTAAAAAACCCTGATGTCGATGGGCAAAAAAGACATTTGTCCTTGGACCGCAACGCAAGTTAGAAGCTGGTGGTGAACATTTATTTATTTATTAAAAAACTCCAATAAAAAGAAATCTAAAAATAATAAATAGAACGTTAAAAGATATTAAATTTTTTTCTCGAAATAAATTGAAACCTCTCTTTCTCACCACAACACAGGAAAGACAAGGCTAAACAACAACCCACCCCTTTCCTCCTCTCTCTTTCTCACATTTCTCTTCCTTCTCTCGCCACCCATACTCATCTTTAACCATCTCCACATCGTAATTGCTGTATTAACCAGGAAAGAGAGAAGCGAGGCCCAAAGATCAGACCTATTCTTTGATTACTGGCAGGCCATGGCTTGGAGGCGCCTAATCACCCAGGTCACTTCGATTTTCCTCTTCTTTACTTTAATCAAAGACTTGTTTCCATTGATTTGTAGTATTGTTTCTTTTTTTAATTATTATTGTTATTATTAAGTTTGAGATTGTTCTTTGACTGACAAAACCCTAGTTTTTCTTCTTCTGTTTGCTAATTGATTCGGGCCTGTTAATTATAGGGAGTTAGAGTTATTGAATCTAATTGCAATTTGATTATTAGAAACTTGCTTCCTTGTGTAAGACAAATGGGAAGTTCTATTTGAAATTTTATTAGATTGCCGAGGGAAGTTGTTGAATAAGGGAGAAAAAATAGGGTTTTGAATTTGTGATGATGTGCTATTCTTTACTGAACAAGGGCAGCTATTCTTTATTGAACAAAGGCAGTAAAAATAGTTGGGTCTGGCGCAGAAGCCTGTTTCAATTGTGAGATTAGAAGCATAGATTTTTATTTTTTTTTGAGAAAAATATCTGTTTGTTGTGGTCATAATTGGAATCACTTTAAGGAAGTAAATTGAATCCTGAGTTCATAATTCTTTTAGGTGCTTGATTGCGTGTCAATTCTCGCACCATAACCAGTGATACCATCAATAGTTTTCCAGCTGCTTAATTGATTGCGTAACTGCACAGATATTTTCTGATTCACTTTTCTATAGAAACAATGGTTTATGGTATATGCAAATGCTTGGGTAACTGCACAGATATTTGTATACGGAGCCAAGAGCAACTTATGGCCTGCTAATTTGTTGGGTTTAGTTGAATTAAGCATGGCAATCCTTTGTCTTATTCTGTTAAGTTCTTAAAGCTGGTGGCTTTCTAAAATAGTTGAAAAAAATATACAAGGAATTAGTATGTAAAATGTCTAAAAGAAAGTTGAAAAAAAATACACCAGGAATTAGTATGTAAAATGTCATGGTGATTCTCTTCTCTTGTTTTATTGAATTCTAGATTCATTTTGTGACAGGTTTCGAGGCATCAATCAGAGATGGGACAATTCAAAAACTTGTTTGTCAGAACTTATTTTCCCATAAACAAGTTTGGAGGCAGTGTAGGTATGTTATCTACCTTATAAAAACTTGTGGTGCTAATATGCAGAGACTAGCTTTTTGGTAAAAGGTATTAATTTGTCAGATACCTGTTTATGTGGAGGTATCATGGGCCAAAACATGATGACAATACTGCTCCTAACCTTAAGAAAATGAGTGGCATTCTTTGTCTTTAAATATTGAAATCTTGTATTTTTACTTTTTCTGCATGTTAACTTAAGTGATATTTAAGTGTTGATAAATCAGTATCTATGATGCCAACTTGGAATTGTCTGAGCCTGATGTTCTATCTGCATCTTTTTTTCCTTGTTTATACTTTGATGGTGAAATTATTCTTTATTTCTGTGCAGGGAATAGGATTTTAAATGCTGAGAGGAGGTTCCAATCAAGTTATGTTGGGAATTTAGCTCGTAGGATGCGTGATATGGATGATGGTAGTGAAGTTCTACAACTTAAAGAACTTCTACGACATGATCCTGAAGCAGTGATAAGACTTTTTGAAAGTCAACCATCTTTACATGGCAATCCTTCAGCACTTTCTGAATATGTTAAGGCATTGGTCAGAGTTGACAGGCTGGATGACAGCGAGTTGCTGAAGACCCTGCAGAGAGGTGATTGTGGGCAAAGAGTCCCCCCAAAAAAATAAATAAAAAATAAATACACACACACACACATATATATTTTACATTTGCTGTTATTTTACTGAACAAGGTCTCCATATCACTGCAATGGTGTTTTTGCAGGATGCTATCCCAATCGTATATAGAAAATAAAGATATTATATGCTGTCAAAGTTGGGTTTTTAAATACTCAATTTCCTTGCCTGTAATCAGATGTGGGGATGGAAATTTCTTTCCTTGAATTAAAAGATCTTCTTACATGCTTTGATTAGAATCTGTAGAATATCGTAGCCTTTCAGAATCTTTTCTTTGGCTATTTGAACATTTATTTTTGAGTTATGCCCTCCCAACACATAGTGGCACTCGATGATTTTGGTTTATTAAGCTAGAGCTGTCTTCAAAATTTGTAGGTATTTCCAACTCAGCAAGGGAAGAGGAAAGTATAGGAGGTCTTTCAGTTTTCAGGAATGTGGGAAAATCTACAAAAGATGGTGTTCTTGGAACTGCTGGCACACCTATTCATATGGTGGCTACAGAAGGAGGGCATTTTAAAGAGCAGCTTTGGCGTACAATCCGCACTATCGCACTGGCCTTTCTGTTGATTTCTGGTGTGGGGGCTCTTATTGAGGACAGAGGAATCAGTAAAGGTACAGTGGAGTCATGATATGTTTATTACTCCATTGTTTGATTCAATCATAATTTCAGTTTGATGTTCAGTTCATTCCTTCATTTGTCGTGTTTCATGTATTAGGACTTGGTCTAAATGAGGAGGTGCAGCCTAGCATGGAATCTAACACCAAATTTAATGATGTAAAGGGTGTCGATGAGGCAAAGGCAGAACTAGAAGAAATTGTCCACTATCTTCGAGATCCAAAGGCAAGCACTTATTTTCCATTATGGTCATCTCTCAATGTTGTCTGACATGGAAATGCCTGTGGTTTGGTGAACACCTAACATGCATTTCCAGCATCAGATACACTATTACATATTTTTATGTTCTCCTACCATGCAAATGAATATTCTAAGCCTTCATAAATAGGCCCTGATTCTATCTGTTCATGCAAACATCCTTTTTATTTTCTTATGCGCTCATAACTGTTATCTATTAATGGTAGTGGATGATGCCTTTCTATAGACATAAAACTTGGAAATTACATGTGTTGATAACATGGTTTATCCAAAATGCAATCATTAGTTAAGTGGTTAAGAGTTCAATTTTTCCATGTTAATGAGTTATATATTGAATTTCCCTCAAACTCCAAAGCTGTCATTACCCTTGAAATCTTTTAAGCACAAAAAAGTTATTTTTTTTTCCTTAAATGATCATTGCTAGCAGGTAGTCTGGAATTATAGATGTGTTTGATGAAGTTTCATGCTCAATTTTCTTTTGGTTCATGCTTTATCATTTCCCCATATGTTTTTCAAGTTTCAAATTTCAATCTCTCTCTGAAATTATTGTTTGTCTTCACTGTTACAGCGCTTCACTCGTCTAGGTGGCAAGCTCCCTAAAGGTGTTTTGCTTGTTGGACCACCTGGCACTGGCAAGACAATGCTAGCCAGAGCTATAGCTGGAGAAGCTGGGGTTCCATTTTTCTCATGCAGTGGCAGTGAGTTTGAGGAGATGTTTGTTGGAGTTGGAGCTCGAAGGGTGAGGGATCTTTTTTCTGCTGCAAAGAAGCGGTCACCATGTATAATATTTATTGATGAGATAGATGCTATCGGAGGAAGCCGCAACCCGAAGGACCAACAGTACATGAAAATGACTTTGAATCAGTTGCTTGTTGAATTGGATGGATTTAAGCAAAATGAAGGTATCATTGTGATCGCGGCAACGAATTTTCCGGAATCACTGGACAAGGCACTGGTGAGACCTGGACGGTTTGACCGCCACATTGTCGTTCCTAATCCAGATGTAGAAGGCAGGCGGCAGATTATGGAATCCCACATGTCAAAGGTATTAGTTTCCCATTGCATAGAAATTCTAGGTGTATGTTTTGGAGGTCTGAGTCTGACCTTAAAGTGGCAATGTGTGGTGCTTTGACAGGATACTATATGTTCAGAATACCCGACCCAATTACTTAACCCCTAAGCATTTGGCTCGAATATGCATCCATTGTTGCCTCTAGCTATTGAGTGGTTACATCATTAACTAACTGATAACTCGGTTGGCCATAAAACTCATATGATGTTCCTTTCATGATTTCAATGGCAACAATTTGGTCAGGCATTTGAGTATCGGTGCATGAACTTAATGATAACTTTGGTGGTCAGAGTTAGGTTTAATGTGGTAACCCCGTCTGCCACCATTGGGCAGATGACCACCAATAGTGTCAGACTAACAGCCACCAGTGTTGGTTTCTAAATCTGTTCCATCAAGGTTTTCTCTATAACCAATCAAAGTGTAATCAATTCACAAGAAAAATACATCTTTAGTTGATTTTTGTTAGGTGATCAGATTTGACATGTGATTATTTAAATTTTATAATTGTTTGCAGACTGCAGTGACAGAGCAAACTGCAACTTAATGGTTGAAACTCAGCCATCATTGGCAAATAGCAACAAACAATGGCAGACTATCCTTTCATGATATCATCTGGCATGTGCTCCGGTGGCACTTAAAATTTGTTTCAAATAAATAACTGCTGATGTGAGCTAGAATGATAATATGGGCAGCCGAAGTTAGGGTTAATATTACAGCACAGAAATTATCATTTCGAGTGACCAGAAAATCTTGTTTTTAGCCTCATTATGATGGATAACTCAGGAATATGTGACAATGCATTGTGGTTTTGCAGATCTTGAAGGGAGATGATGTTGATTTGATGATTATTGCTAGAGGGACTCCAGGTTTTTCTGGTGCTGATCTCGCAAATTTGGTCAACATTGCTGCTCTCAAGGCCGCTATGGATGGTGCTAAGTCAGTGACCATGACTGATCTAGAATATGCAAAGGACAAGATCATGATGGGAAGTGAGCGCAAGTCAGCTGTAATTTCTGACGAGTCACGGAAGTTGACGGCTTTCCATGAGGGTGGGCATGCCCTTGTGGCCATCCATACTGAAGGGGCTCTTCCTGTTCACAAGGCAACAATAGTTCCCAGAGGTATGTCTCTTGGCATGGTTGCCCAATTGCCCGACAAGGATGAGACAAGTGTATCTCTCAAGCAAATGCTTGCTCGGTTAGATGTTTGCATGGGGGGTCGGGTTGCAGAAGAGCTGATTTTTGGAGAAAACGAAGTTACCTCAGGTGCTTCTTCTGATCTCCAGCAAGCTACTAATCTTGCTAGAGCAATGGTTACAAAGTACGGCATGAGTAAAGTAGTTGGAGTTGTCACCCACAATTATGATGACAATGGGAAGAGCATGAGTACTGAGACTAGGCTTCTTATTGAGAAAGAAGTGAAATATTTCCTGGAAAGGGCTTACAACAATGCAAAAAAAATCCTCACCACCCACAGCAAGGAGCTTCATGCGCTTGCTAATGCTTTGCTCGAGCAAGAAACGCTCTCAGGGAGTCAGATCAAGGCTCTGCTTGCCCAAGTCAATTCTCAGCAGCAGCGGCAACAGCCACAGCAGCAGCAGATAGTTGCATCACACAGCAGTTCACAGTCCAACCCTGTGCCCCCTTCGACCCCTAATCCAGCTGCATCTGCCGCTGCTGCAGCCGCTGCTGCCGCAGCAAATGCAGCAGCTAAAGCTAAAGGCATTGCTCCTGTTGGATCTTAGCATAAAAACTGTCGGTGAGGCTTCTTGTCAAACTGCTGTTTATTGAATTAAATGTGCATATAGTCATTGACCAACATTTATGTGTTTGGGAACTGTAGTTTGATTGCTGCCAGTGAGGTTCTTTTTATGTATTACTATGAGTCCGTGATTGACTTTGACCGAAAGCGGTAGAAGAACTAGATGGTAGTAACTTCACCAGGCCAGTTGTAGCTGTTACTTAGGATGTCCTTTTTTCCCCCTTAAATGGCTCTTTGCTAATACGTTTCAAATAATGTTTCATTGGAATTTTGCCCTTCTTGCTAGTTAGCTGTAAAGTTATTAAATAATCTTTTTTTTTCCTTGATTAATTTGCAAATTTAAAGACTTACCATCAAAATAAGTTTGCCTTACAATCAAGGGAAATTCCGGTGGTCCCACAAATGTTGACAACCCAATTCCCAAAAAAAAAAAAGGCCTGTCGCCACACCCCCAATTTCTTACCCTTTTAATAATTTCTTCTTTCCATCAGCTGTCATAAAAAGGAAAAGGAAAAAAAAATCACTAATGACGGTTGACAAATGGGATCTAAGGGTGTGCGTGGTATTTGTTGCGTATAATTTTTTAAGATTAAAAATATATTTTGAGTTTTTTGTTCTGTATATTATGTTGAAATCAATTAAAAATGTTTTAAAAAATATTAATTTAATATTTTTATAAGTAAAATATAATTTGGTCAGTTAGGGTAAACGAGCAAGGGAACTTGGCAACGCACGTGGTTGCGAATGGAGTTTAGTTGTCGTATTTTGGAGGGCGTGCTCTGCATCCAGTTGTCCGCGGTTGTGTTGGAAATAGCTTGGTGAGCTCTTCACGATGAAGCGGCCCTGTCATTGTTAAGTGGCGTCAACCTCTCTCTCTTTTTTTTTTGGGATTCACGCTTGCCAAAAAAAATTATATTATTTTTTGTTTTAGATTGCTTTTAATTTGATGCTTATTTTTTATTTAGATTAAATGTTTTAAATTGTTATTAATTTATTTTATGAGTTAATTAAAAATTAAATTTTATATATTTTTTTTTGGTTGGAAGGATGAATGACAATAACCCAAAATCTAAATTTAAGAATCCAATCGCTTTTTTCTGTCCTTTTTAAACAAGGTTTAAGGTTACAAAGGTATTGAATGATTGAATCACAGGGACCTGGGCTGCCGAGCTCAAATCAAGACAGAAAAAGAAAAAGAAAGGAGAGATTGAATAATGCGATTCCAGTTTTCGAGATGATTAAAAAAAATTAATTCTTACAGTAAAGTTATTGTATACAAGATATAGATTATTTTTTATTATGATAATAGTGTCATTATAAAATTATTTTTAAATGAAAAAACTTTTGAACTAAATATTATAAGCAAGATTATCTTTTTATTATGTTATTAACTGTTTTTACAATGAAATTATTAATTTAATCCTAAAACAAAATAATCAAATGATTGCTACTCGTAAAACAATTTTATGTTTTTAATTTTTTTAGTATATTATAATTTTTTATATTTTAAAAAAATAAAATTATTAAGACTTTCGTTCAAGGGTCTTTTTGTTATTTTATATTAGTTTTATGGTAAATTTTAAAATTATTCAGAGATATTATTTTAAATTACATATATTAAATATAATTAAAAAAACCTTCTTAGCACGACTCCCGCACTGTTTAGACAATACACGAGGGGTTGTTGTATTATCAAATACTACCTTTAAAGATAATGCTTGAAAACTCTTGACATTCCCAATATAATGGGAGCAATGCGTGTCCCTAACACACATTACTAACCATTTGTTTTTTTTTTTTCTATCCCTATTCTTAAATTCCACGCTACATCCTTTAAAAAATCTAACTACCTTACAATTTATTTCCCCTTTAAATTTAATCTGTCTTTTTAATTATTATTTTTTAAATTTTGAATAAACAATGAAATTATAAAGTGTTTTAAAGTTAATTTACCTTTCAATTTTTAATCTTTCAGATTTGATCCTATTATTTTAATTATTAATTTTTTTATTTTTAATAAGCTATAAAATTACAATTGTTTTTCAATTTTACCCTATTTCATTTTTTATCTTTCAAATTTCATTTTTATTTTTTTATTGCTATTTATTTTATTTGGAATCATTTATTATGTTGTTATTTTTTTACAATTTTATCCTTCATGGTTTTTTTTTCAAGTTTGATCATCCTTTTTTTTATTTTTTTCTTTGACAAGCTTTTTAAATTGATCTATTTTCATAGTTTTATCAATTAAAATTAAATTGCTTGAGAATTAACTTTTTTTTATTGAAACCTATTCAAGGATTTCACTAACTGTAAATTTTAAATATTAGATCAAGTTTAGGAGATTTGATGGAGTGGGCTTGATTTTTTTTCTTTCTCAAAGCTAATGTTTTTTTTTTTTAGAGATTTGTTTTATTATTTTTTATAGTTTTTCTTTGATGAGATTAGTGTTGGGTTTATTACCAGATTCATCGATTTCAAAATTTAACATGAGTTGATTTTTTTGTCATTTTCTAAATTGATTTATTTAAATTTTATTATTTAACATTTATTTTTTTTTCTATTGAATTATCTCAGTCATGTGCTCATAATCACAAAGTTTATGGTTTAACTTAAGTTAACAAATATTTTTTTTCCATTGTTATAGAGTCAAATAAAGATTTTTTTCCCGTTGTTATAGAGTTAACTTTAAGTTCAGGACTATGGTCATTAGTTTCAAAAATTAACATGAATTGATTCTTTCTTTTAAATTGAATTATTTTAATTTTATTATTTAAAATTTTATTTATTGAAAATTGGTTTTCATATCTTTTTTTTTGTTTCCTTTTTATTCGGTCGATTATTTTTTCTTTTACAATTTCATGCTTTATTTTTTTCTATCAAATTTGTTCTTTATTCTTTTTATTGTTGTCTTTTTTTTTGAAAATTTTTCTAAATTGATTTTTTTACTATTTAATCTTTAAAATTAAATTGGTTGATGATTAAGTTTTTTTATTAAATCCAATTCAAGGATTTCATGATTTTTACTGTCGCAAGATTTGTGTAACTTATATTTTTTAAATTGCTTGTTTTTTAAAAATAATTTTTTTTTGTCCTTTAACAATAAATTGTTCAATAATTTAGTTTCATGTTATTATTCAATTTATTTTCGACCATGTTCACCCTACTATCACAATTAGGTTAGAGATTTTGTATCTTGACTCAGGTAGGCTAAGATCAATTTTTTTTTTATCTTTTTTAATTATTTTTTAATTTTTATCATTTAATATTTTATTTGTTAGAAGCTAAGCTTTACTTTTTTTTTGTGAAGTTATCATGTTCTCATTTGATTTATTAGGAATTAGTATTCAAATTTTTTGCCGACACTTTTTTTATGAGATTATTGTAATTTTTTTTTATAATTTCAAAGTTTGTGAGTTAAACCCGTTGAACTCGGGTTTTTTTTTGTTGTTTTTTATTTTACTTTTTATTATTGAGTTTTTTAATAATTTAAGTTGATCTAGATTGAATTTTTTTTAATTTTTTTCATTATATATATTTTATTATTATTAGTTTTTTTTTAATTACATTACTTAAATCACCAATCTAGTCTTAAAATAGTACTGAAAAATGATGAAAACCAAACATTCATTCATGGCTCTTGTAAGACAACAAATGTTTTTGTTGCCTCATTTCCCTAGGTCTCATGCTTAATGGCATGCGTCCAGCACCACGAATCCACAGCCACCAAGATCACGAGGCCTCGCGTTGTTCAGGTTTCTCAAAACATAAATCATCGAGTGTTGAGTATTGAGACTCCCTCTGCGCTGCTCTTTCCATCACCAACCGCGTCTTAAATTTACTCAAAACTCTAAACACCATTTCCCATGACTCAGTCCCTTGCAAACCGAGGTAAGGTGGCCCGCCCACCACTTGATTTAATTATAGACAGAACAAAATCATTTCTTTCAAATTCTTTTATCCAGACAAGAATAATTTTATTTTATTTTTATCTTCTGAGCCTTCTTTATGATTTATCTGATATGGGTCGTAAAAGTGTCGTTGAAAATTTAAAATTGATAGTGTTCTATGAATTTCTAATACTGGAGGCATTGGTTTTATGAGAATTGTGATGGTCGTAGTCTTGGGTCGGTTTCATTTTAGCTTTCAATGTTTATGAATTGTCAATACTCTCTCATGATCATCCGTGTGTATAAATTTGTGTTTGATCTGTTGGCAGCTGTCCAACAACGGAGAGTTGTTATAGAGAACAACCATGGCGAGAAGCTCTCTGGGATATTACATGAAACTGGTTCTAAACAGCTTGTTATTGTGTGCCATGGATTTCAGTCGTCAAAGGTGATTTTTTTTTTATATTATCTATTCTGTTTTTTCCCTTCTGCAAGAACATATTTTGCTCCTTTTGTATGTCCGTTCTGTCCAAACAAAACTATTGGTTAATCTTTTTAATGTTTTTGCACCGTGTGTGTACAGGAACGGATACCAATGGTAAACCTCGCCGCTGCTCTGGAAAAAGAAGGAATCAGTGCCTTCCGTTTTGACTTTGCTGGAAATGGGTAAGCTTTCTTTGCTATTAAAGAGAATGAGAGCACATCCCATCAATTATTTTTAACAGAGTGAGATATAATAGGCAGATTAATCTGTCAATGATCGTTTTGGTGTTTGTGGTTGCTACTCTACCTTTTGTTTGCATACAATTGGATAGACTCCGCATTGCGAACTTCATCTTTTAGACAAAGAAAAAGGTCAGTAAATTGATGACGAAATTTTGTTACGGATGTTTCTATTCTCCACCTTCCAGGGAAAGTGAAGGCTCATTTCAGTATGGTAACTACCGTAGAGAAGCTGAGGATTTACGTGCTGTGGTTCAACATTTTCGTAGGGACAATCGTGTGATAAGTGCAGTTATTGGACACAGTAAAGGTCTGTTTGCTTCCTTGCTCAGTCTATGTAGAATGAAAGAACCAAAAAAGAAATTAAATTAGACAGTATGTCTGGAAATTTGTGTGAATCTTTTTTTTCCTCTGATGTAGCCTTTTGTTGGCATTTGAATAGCATAATATTCACTCCATATATGTCTACTGGTGCACTAGAATATTGAGGTTATGCGGATGCAAGGTTTTCATGGGTTGAGTAAGGGTGTTTTTATTAACACTGATAAATTTTTATTTAAATCACGATCCTCTTAAGTGCTGAAGAAATGTTCTCTCATCTGAAGTGAAACCACTTTGATTATGGCTAATGAATTTATGACAATTCTTTAGAAAAGTTGTGATCTTGCTACATGCACAATATGCTTCATTAAAATTCAGCTGAACCTGGAAAATCAAATGTAAAACAAATAATATATTATTGCGATTTTTGTCTTGATTTCTTTGAAGGGCTAGTTTGATCCAAGATTGTATTGCAGGTGGAAATGTGGTGCTCTTGTATGCTTCAAAGTACAACGATGTCCATACAGTGGTTAATATTTCTGGCCGGTTTAACCTGGAGAAAGGCATGGAAGGCCGCCTTGGTAAAGACTTTCTTCTAAGACTCAAACAACATGGATATATAGATGTCTTTAATAGAAAAGGTAAGCGACTGCATGTGATTTTTTCATATGCTAATAGATCCTTGTCCCTGTATTGTTCCTCGATTGCAAAAAGGTGTTATTATGTTAGATTTTAGAGTTTAATGCTTGTCTATCTTTGATATAACAAGGCATTGTGTAGTTACCTGCCTGCCAGACATCGCTGGTGAGAAATTATATCTAACAAGGAAAAGTCTTAAGAAGATTGTAGGCTATTGTGATCATGAGCTTAATGTGGGACCCAAATGTGGGTTTTGCTAATCTAATGGCTCAATTGTATAATTGAAACCTTTTCTCGTGAATTTTCTTAAGAAATACCATCACTCATAGTTGATATTGGGTGGTGTTTGTTCGTTAGATTAACCCAGCACCTGGTTAATTTTTACTGTCCTGTTGCAGGAAAATTCGAGTATCGTGTGACTGAAGAAAGTTTGAAGGATCGATTAACTACTGATATCCATGCAGTCTGCTTGTTGATTCAACAAGAGTGCAGGTCAGAAATTGCAAACCATTCATTTTCACACATGGTTGATATGTTTTTCCATGTAATATTTATGGGGAGGAGATATTGTTTTGGTGCTTTCTTTCCCTGAATTGAACTGGAATAAGAAAATAGCAACATCCCAAGTCACAAACTATTTGAAGAGCATACCATTGATCTCTGTCTCGAAACATCTTGTGGAAGCTCCGGCTTATCCTATCATTTGTTCTTTGTTGCTTCTTGCAGTATATTATAGTATTATCAAATTGTCGGGTTTTGTGATCTTAATGCTGTTAATTACAGGGTATTGACAGTCCATGGATCCATGGATAAAATTGTACCAGCTGAAGATGCTTTGGAATTTGCCAAGTTCATACCAAATCATAAACTACACATCATAAAGGGAGCTAATCATGAATATACTTCACATCAAGTCGAGTTAACTTCGGGTGTACTTGATTTCTTGAGGGAAAATTTTAAGGCAGAAAAAGACACGCCTAAGTTACCATTGAAGGATCATTCTTTTCGTTCTCGACTGTGATAGTTTCACTGACGTCAGAAGAATAAATTAGCTCCCTAAGCAATAGGAGAAATTAGTTGCAAGTCATTTGGAAGAGTTCCTGGAGCTACAAGTTGAGCTATTGTGTGTCATCACTCACCTCCAATGACATGACGGCATGACCTGAAAAATGGATATAAAACGTCCTCAGCGGATCAGTCAGTCTGGTTAAGAATTTTCCCAGTAACTGTCCTCGCATTTTGGGCATTGTGTCGTGAGCTTGGCATTCTGTTGCATGTAAATGAAGCTTCAAGTCTTGTGATTCAGCCACATCCGTCACAAATTGTACGACAGCCAATATTTCCCTCAAAATTATATGCACTGTTGAACTTATGAAAAGGCCTAAAGTACAAAAAACGTATTTTTATTTTCATGAATCTCTAAATACGGCAAAATCATTACCATCAAGACTTCTGTTTTGAGAAAAGAGTGTGATTTTAAGAAGAAACTTTTGGAGTAATCATTGTTAATCTGCTACCAAGAATATCAAAATTGCACAGCAGAAAATAAGACCAGCACATCACTGAAAACGCCTAATAGCGAGCATTCGCCCTTGTTGGTCAATACTGAGACATGAGCGAACAACTCTCAATTGTTCGTCCAGAGATCGATTCGTTCGTTTCTTTCATGAAGTATTCCATTCTGACCATCTTAGTAAATACACAGGCACAAGGAAAACTAGTCAGCATCCCGCCAACAAAATCCTAGAACCCTAGAATTTCGAAGACAGGATCTCATACTTGTAACTTGCATAAATTGCAGCTGGAAATGATCAGACTACATTCAGTAGAATGCTAAGAAATGCCACACTACCTACCAAAACAAAATGCAGCAAGGAGAGAAATAAGACCAAGATGAAAGCTACTTCTCAGCTGAACAGCCTTTAACCATCCATGCTTGATTAAGCTGCAAGAGTCTTTGGCTTCACACCAATCTTTTTCCAAGAAACACTGGGCATTATTTGTTTTGTATCAACCCGATCCTTGAATTTGATGGCAAAATTGAGCAAAGAGTCGAGAAGAGAATCTGAAAGAAGGTGTGGTTTGAGCCCTAACTCAATGAGCTTTGTGTGCTTAGCATTGTAGTAATGCTCTTCTGCCTCTACTCTTGGGTTGGGCACGGATATGGTTTTCACATCAAGCCCTAACTTCTCTCCGGCTTTTGTAACAAGGGAAGCAAGTTCGTTGACAGAAAATTGCTCGGTAAATTGATTGAAGACACGAAACTCACCAGGCTGCGCTGGGTTGGCAATGGCAAGTTCAACACACTGGACAGTGTCTCTTATGTCAAGGTAGCCCCTGGTCTGAATTGCATGAATTAGAAAGTTAGAGAACAAACTAATTAAAGGCAATTTTATATGTACATGCAGGATATAAACAAATCCATATCACCATTTGGGAAAAAACACAACAATATATATGTACAAATTTCTCCCAAGAACCAAATTGAAGCCAACAATACAAAGATACATCAAATATATGACAAAAGGAAAGTCATTCTTTAGCATATGTTTGTATTGAAATGGCATGTGTGATAAGTAGTGAATCAGTGAAAACTACTTTATTGTTCATACGCCACATTAATTCCTAGTGACAAGGCATTATCCAATTTTGAAGTGTAGCCTGATGTGAACATCAAACAAAAATAGCTATGCAAATCAGGATCTAGGTTTCTCACACTGCACAGCATAATATGAGCAACTTAGTTTATGGTGGTCTCATTTCTTTAATGAATATCACATCATAAGCAAATAGGAAAAAGCCTTCCAGATCATATTCTCCAGTATAACAGTTTCCTCAGAAGCATCTTCTGGGAAGAGTGATGCCGCAGTAAAGCATTAACATAAGGCTATCTTCAGGATCTGAATTTTAAAGAAACTGAAAGTGGACACTACGAAGCATGGAGTTTCAAGCTACAAGCTAAGAACTATATTACAATTATCAAGCTCTTGTCCTCAGCACCTAACTTGAAATATCAGAGAATTGTTTTCAGTACTATAAATTATCATCTGTCCACATGTTTATGAAAGAAGAAAGCGACGTGGAATAGAAATGCTATGTTACTGTTGAACCAAGGTCTCACCTGACCCCCCTTTCCATAAACAGTAAGTGGATGACCAACTGCAGCCTGGACACAAAACCGATTCAATGCAGTTCCAAACACTCCATCATAATCAAGCCTGTTACAGAGCTCTTCGTGCATCTCAGTCTCATCTGTCCTTACTCCATAAACCACTCCTTGATTCAAATCAGTTGCTCTAATTCCCCAAGCCTTGCAAGTGAAGGCTATATTATTTGAATCATGGACCTTACTAAGATGGTAGAAAGAGCTGGCTTGCTTGGGGAAAGGCAAAGTATCTGTTCTTCCATTATGAGTAATAGTTATATAACCCTCCTCAATATCAATGTTTGGTGTTCCATACTCTCCCATTGTCCCAAGTTTCACCAGATGGCACTGCTCCCTGAATTCCTTTATAGCAAAGAGCACATTAAGTGTTCCAATCACATTGTTGTGCTGAGTAAAAACAGCTCTGTTCCGATCAATCATTGAATATGGGGCAGACCGTTGTTCCCCAAAATGGACTACAGCATCAGGTTCAAAAGACTTGAAGGTTTCTGACAGGAACTCAAAGTCGCAAATGTCACCAATATAGAGTTCAATTGTTTTTCCAGTGACTGATCGCCAACAACGGAGACGGTTGTGGATAGAAGCAATAGGAGTCAAGGAGTCTAGACCGAGTTGTTGGTCAAAGAGACGACGAATGAGGCTGTCAACGATAGCAACCTCATAACCTTTGTTGGATAGGTGGAGGGCAGTGGCCCAACCACAGTAGCCATCTCCGCCAATAACCATGACCCGCTCTGGCTTGGATGGTTTGCTGGAATTCTGTTGAGAATCAGAGCTGGATTGTGTTGGTGTTTCTTGGCTTATAGGAGCCACAGTTGCACGGACAACACAGCTTGCTTGCTGTGTTCCTCCTTGCAAAACAAACCTTTTAAATGGAGATTTTGAAGTTCCCAGCGTAAAAAATGTAAGGCACTTCGCTGGGCATTGATGAAATGGCTGAGATAAAGGTCTGTGGCTTAATGACAACTTTATCGAGCAAGAAGTGGAAAGCAGATGAGCCATGCTGATGTTTGGTTCAGATCAACCAAACCCACTTCCACCTGGAAAATATCCAGATTGTCAAAAAATAATGAAGTTAAGAGATCATTATAACTGAACTTCAGGCATAATTATATTTCAGATTATCCCAACAACAAAGACCCAGAGGCATTGAAAATATCAGAGATATAATCTACTTCTAGGTAGACTTTCATCAAAATACGATTATGGGTAAGTGAAATCACAAGAAAGAACCAACAATCTGCATCCTAAGAACTAAACTACTATAATTTACAAACACTGGCAAACACCAATTGCATTCATTCAAATGAGCAAATGTGAAGTGCTTAACCAGGCCGCATGTTGTAGTAAAATCCATATTAGAATAATCTCAAAAAAAAAAAGATCATGAAGAAAAGAAAAGAAAGTTTCAAAATAATAATTCTCATATATTCATATGCTGAATTATGCAACAACACAAATTGCAACCCTTCTGGAATAATTTAGTTAACAAAACAGGAATCAAGAACCGATTAAACAGCATCACTAGATGTAAGCTGCTGCACAAGTTACGAAACAACTACTCCTAAACACCCTGACTAGTTTAAGGATCAATGCTATTTCTTAACCTTAAAAGGATAGGCAATAATAAAACAGAAAAAAGCTTGAATGTTGTTAAACAAAGAGTGGTGATCGATTACCTTGAGACCAAGAAAAGATGATTGTAAGAGGAGAAGCTGTTTGAGGGATTATGGACAAAGACAGTGACTGGGTGTTTTGAGGGAAGAATCGAACTGTGACGGGGTGAGGTATATTCCTTGTTTTATCCATCCAGACTCCAAGAGAGAGAAAAAAATTTTCTTTTTTTTTTATATGTCTCGCTCCAGTTATTATTAAAAAAAAATAAAAGGGATAACTGAATAATTATAATTTTCTAAGGATTGTAATCTTTCTTATATGTTATCATGAATTATTATAATTTTTTTCTTTTTTCTTTTTGTTCTTTTCACAATTTTTTTGTTTTTCCTTTTTTTAATTAAATTTTATTTTTAATTTTATTTTTTTAATATTAAGTTGGTTAAAAATTTAGTTTTTTTAATTTTTTTTAAAACACTATAAATTGCTATAATATTTCCCAGCATAGATTTTTTTATCATGGTTTTTTTCCTTATCTTTTTATTTCTTTGCACAAAATTATTTTTTTCAATTTTATTTTTTTAATATTAAGCCTGTTAAGAATTTAGTTTTGTAATTTAAAAAAAAAACACTGTGAATTGCTATAATATTTTCCCACATAGTTTTTTATGATTTTTTTCAAAAAAATTTATCAATTTTATTTTTTTAATATTGAGTTAATTAAAAATTACAATTATAGTTTTTCTCACAAAACAATGTAGATTACTGCAGCGTTTCCCCACATATTTTTTTATTTTATTCAAATTTTATTGCTAATTTTATTTTTTAAATTTGAAATTGGTTGAAAATTTTGCTTTATAATTATTTTCTTTAAAACACTGTGGATTACTAAAGTATTCTTCTACATAGTTTTTTTTTATTTTTTATAATTCTTTAAAAAACTATCTTTATTGATTTTATTTTTTAATATTAAACTTATTGAGAATTATAATTAAAATATATGAGAAAAGTAATGTAGTTTTTTTTCATAAATTACCGTAGATTATTGTAGTGTTTCTTCTAGATAATTTTTTTTGTTTTTTTATGTTTTTTAAATTATATTTTTAATATTAAACTTGTTAAGAATTATAATTACAAATGATTATAAATAAGGTTAAATTATTTGGAATAAGCATTGTAGCTTCTCCCATGAAAAAAAACTATAAATTAATACAGTATTTTTCTACATAATTTTTTTTATTATTATAATTTTTTTAAATATATATTCTTAATTATATTAAATTTAAATATATTTATTTTATAAACGCTCAGCACAAAAACAAAAACAGGCCATCTGATAGTCATTGAAACAATGTGATGTAACATTGATTTTACCCTTTTTAAAATAAAAATAAAAATATTAGACCAATTATTGAGGGTAACAAGAAATATTTTTTGTTTTGTTTAATCAACGACGGTATTCAAGCTATCATGAAAGTATTCAAACTTTTCTCCCTATCCAGGAATCAATTTGACAAATTTTGGGATTCTTCATAAAAAATTTACACGATGCCAGCCTCTTAATGCTTGAGGGTATTTAAGTAGATGATCAAGCACAATTTCCAACTCAGACTCAGTTATGTGTTATATTATTAGTATGGCATCTATGATATTATAGTCTATTATACAAACCACATCAAAGTTAGCTAGCAATGGCTATCTACACACACGCACGCACATCTATTGAAGACATGGCAGTCACAAGACTATTATAGTTCACAACAATTTCTATCCTTCGCACCTTTCTCTCAAGCTAGTTCTTTTCCTTGTTCCATGACGTTGAAGTGATATGATAAAAATATGATTCTAAAGCAAGATTCAATTATCTGTTATACTATTAATAATATATCTATTATATTAAAAGCCATGCTTGTTTGTATACAACCATACAAACTAAGAGTCTACGTGATTACATAAAGATGTGGATTTCTTCCTCGGCATTAACATAAAGCTTTGAATGCGGTATCGGGAGAAGGTGTACAGCTAGCTCTAGCCGACGCAAAATCACCACTTGCTATTTAATTTACCATGTATTCGGTGAAAAAATTCATGGATTTATTGAAGACATAAGATACTCCAGATTCATTGATGCATGCATCCATTGCTCTTTCTCCCCTACTAAAATTGATTTCGTGAGAATTCATCCAAGCAAAAGTAATAATCTGAAGTTACATTCTGTAAATAACGCTGATTTATAAATATACCATTTCAAAATCAAAAATCAATCCGACTTTCATTTGAAATGCAAGCATCAAGCAGCTGGAACCTTTTTCCCGTCCTCAATGAAGTAAATGGCGGTTTCAGGAACCTGGAAGGAAGAGCAGTGAAACTTAAGCCAGTTACACATGGAAGAGAGGGGGGGAAAAGGAGGCAATCAATTGATTAGCTCTAGCTCTACAGCCACGATGAAAATTTAAAGATAAAAAACAGATATTTTTGTAAGAACAAAAAGAAGCTCTGCTCAAGAGGGGGGAAAAAAGAAGCATTATTCTGAAGCTCCTCAAACCAACCTAAGCAACTTTTGATTTTGTAATTTTCGAACATCAATTTCTGCTCTTAAAAATAAAATTTCAAAAGAATTATTCAAAGAACGCTAATCACATAACTGCATCATGATCTAGTGTGTACATAGTCCAATAGAGAACACACTATTCATAACATAATTACTACAGCATGATTGATAAATCAAAATGTAGTAGTTATAAGAACTTCTGGCAAAGTTTGTAAACTTTGTATAGACTAGTATGGATCTTTCCCTTACAGAATTGGACACATAAAATCTTTCTTTAGCATCAATATCAAGCTATAACTACGTTGGCAATGCAAAGAACTAAAAAGTGAATGCTTCAACTGCTTATGTGCACAGCTCTACATGGGATTGGGCTCTGAAAACCATGGTTTTAAGAGTCTTGAGGCTTCAAAATCATGGTTTTGTATACTTAACTAAACACCCACAAATCAACTTTTGACTCAAAACTTGCTTTTTGGCAACTCAACCACAAAGCAAAACACACACACAATCTTTAGTAAGGTGAATTTGGATGTGTTTCTTATCGGTAATTTAAAAACATCCTATGCCTAGATGATAGTAAGACAACTAAAAAGAAGAAAGTCAGGGAGGATAGCAAGAAGAAAGAAAAGGAAGCTAGAAGAAATTACATCAGGCCAAGTCTCTGTGATGAATTCCACGATATCATACGCTATATCTCCTTGAACATCAATCTGTTCCTTCTCTGTTGGGCCCTGAAAACCAAGCAATATAAAAAGAAAAAAATTATCATTCAGTGGAATAAAAAGGAAAGAAATTGGATAATCATAAGAGGCATTTGGTGCACCTTAACAACAGATGCTCCAGTAGCAAACTTTTTCCCAAGCTTTTTGGAAGCATCACTCAATTTAATACCTGAACAAAAATATTTCATAGCATGAGAAAAGGTAGTAACTTTGGCAATTAGTAATCAGCCCATGAAACCACAAGATAATGGTTTGAAGTCAACTCAACATCCAGCTTACCAAATAGGTCCAATCCTTTAATAATGGTGATACATTTGCGCTTGTTGCGAACAACCTTTTCAATTACAACTTCTTGTCTTGCCTGTACAGTAAAGAGGTCATCCAATAATACCAGATCATTATATTTACCAAAAAATTAAATCCAGTACAAAACCATCTCATGAACAATAGGCTAACAATCAATACTATTTTTCATTGATGAGACAAAAGGCCAGTTATCCAAAAAAAATCAGAGAGACAAGAGTCTTCCAACACATAATTGGCACCATATTAACAAGAAGCAAACCTTTAATGTACCTATGTTGAAATTTCAAGACAGGAGGAGGTGGAGAATATTACAGAAAATGTACCACGTGCATGATCAGATGAATTAAGAGCTATTTGAAGCATCATCAAGTCATAGAGAAAATCAATGTCTCATCTTCAAACTGAAGACTGTTGATAATGGTTGCTAGTTGAACTTATCAAAAATCATAAAACTCATTTTTATAACTCCAAACTTCACGTGTCTTTGGCCAAGCTCAACTGCAATGCCATGCTATCAAAGAATGAAAACCTGATAGCATTTCCAAGAAACAACAACGACACACTTACACCCCGCTATCTATCCTTTTCTCCCCCTTTTACCGTGAGACACGCTTTAACATATCTCTGAACATGAAGATCAGAAGCATCTTGTACGAACCCATTAAGTAGAATTACAAGTAACTAGAATTACAAGTAACATAACTATAACAAAAAACAGAAACAAAATAGGTGCTTACTTTCCTCTTGATTTTTCCACCTGGAAGCCTTTTTACTTCTTCTTGCTTAGATGACGATGTAACTCCTGAAACAAAAAAAAAATAAAACAAAAGGATTAATTTTTGGAGAACAAAAGTAATAATGCCCAGTGTATTATTTCTTCAAACAAGCACGCATTAAAAACAAAAATCCTTTAGTGGAACAGTGTCAAAAACTGGAGTTACCAGATTGAACATAAGAAGCTGCCCCATCAGCACCACTTGAGGAAATTCCAGCTGATTGCAGTTGCTCAGAAACCCTCTCAGCCTCCTTTTCATTAGCCTCTGCCAACCCAAAATTAAAAACCAAAATTAAAAAAAAAAATCAATTCTTTGCGTCTTTTTACCAGTTATTGCAGAAGGAAACAAACATAGGACTTCTGGGATTTCAAGATTGAAACAAAATAAAAATAACGGGTGTACCTTTAAGGAGATCAGGGTAGAGTTCAGGGGCGTTTATGATGAGCCAAGGCTTGCACTTCTCGAAATCAGGACCGAATTCACAATACTCTGCAGGGAGAGAACATATTGGACAGTATAGCACTTTCAATGGCTCAGGTTTCTCTGCCATGGAATTCTGGGCGAAACTGATTCTGGGAGTTTTGTGTTGTGGAGATCGGTATTGATTTGTGCGGAAGTACCGTGAAGTTATTTTGGTGTCCAGGGAGGAGAAAAGGAAACGATTCTGCTGCTGCTGGCTTTGGGAAAGTTGAAAGCGCGTTTCGGAACGCTGAATATATTCCAAATTTTTATTTTATTTTTAAAAATATCAAATTATTTTAATATGTTA
>SRLM01000323.1:530954-669897 GCA_015708895.1 Populus ilicifolia
TATTATATCTGAAATATTTATGTTTTTTTATTGAATATTGTTTATATATATATATATTCGATATTTGATAGATATAATATATAAATAAATGATAAATAAAAAAATAAAAGATTGCGAGCCACCGGATAATGATTTTAATGTAGGATCCAGTGGTGAGTTTCACCGTCTAGAACTTGTTTATTTTTATATTTTTTAAATATTAATATTGAAATTAATTTTTTTAATAAAAAATATTAATATATATTTTAATATAAGAAATTATTTAAAAAATAATTGTAATTACTAACAACTGAGGTAAGCCTTAAAGTTTTTTCTTATTATTTCTTCTTGAGTTTGGAACCACTTTCGTATATAATACCAAGGGACATTAACACATCAATTCTTCATGTTCTTGTTTAATACTCATTAATTATTACTTTTCATTACCATGTATTTAAAATTATTTTTTACAATTTATAAAGTAAAATTTATGTATATAATTAAGGCGCTGGTATTCGTATGATACCTATGCTATTTGGTTACTCATTTATCCATTATTTAAAACAAAATATTTGCATTCGTATTATCTTTATTTTCTTAAGAATATTAGTTTTTCATTTTATTATCTAATTAGTGTTAATATTTTTTTATATTTATCATACCGTTTAAATTTATTTTATTTTATTAAGTATAAATAACATCCCTTTATTTTCCAAATAAAAAGAATTATTATAAAAAAATGCAATTATAATATTTTTTTTTCATGCTAGCTATGTGATTGGACTTTTCATAAAAAAAGATTGTGCTCTCTCATAAATCAAAAGCACTATAAAGCTGGGACGATATGATTCGACCACGTAAATAATAGCATCATTTTTTTGAATTTTTTGTTATAAAAAAGTGTTGTCTTGCACCCACTGAGTCTACTGGAATACAGCCGATCACCTCCCACAAGATTTGCTTTGAAACTCGTGTGACGGGGTCATTGTAATATTTTAATATATTTTTATTTTTATGTTTTATTTATTTTAAAAAATATTTTTATATTTTTAAATTATTTTGATGCATTAATATCAAAAATAATTTTTTACAGTAAATAAAAAATACTTTAATAAATAACAAGTTCTTAGAAAAGCTGAATTAACATTAACTAAGTTTAATAATATTGTAAAATAAAAAATAAAAAAAATTACTGCAGCGGCCACGTGCTGGAAATTGACTAGCATAACTAGGCAACAAAAGGGATCCAATTTCTTCCATGTTAACGCAGTCAAAACAGCTGTGGAGGACATTGACAATGGACTGCGAGAGGACTGTAACCCCACTAACATGGCAACAGTCTGTTTATAAATAGGAAGACAAGGCAATCCCATAAATTTCCAATAATCTTGAAGAAACTAAAGCTTATAATGATTAAAAAATAATAAATAATAAATTAAACTACCCCTCAGATTCATCAGTCACTTTTATTCTTTCGAGAGGTGGGGTTTCGGTGTTGAAGGAGGAGCAAGAAACATCAAATCGAAGGGACAAATGGAAGTTATGGTGAGGTATCTTGATCTTTCTGTTTGCTACATGGCGCATGTCCATGTGGTATATTCTTCGGTTCATGAACAATACTTTATTTTCTTTTTTATTTTTATTTTTGCGTGTTTAATATGTATTTTGATGTTTTGAATCGGCTCGTTCATGCTGCTACCAATCATTTAAGATCTAGAAAACATGATTATTACACGTAAACAACTTTGAATATTGTCGGTGTGCGTCCTAGTGAGTGAGTGTTTATATATGTATATATAAAGTTGTTGATGCGTGATTCTTAACTGCTTTGCTGCCTTCGAGTAACTAGATAATTGATAATAATGATTGAAATTAAGCTTTTGTTATATTATTTGATGTGTTTTGATATATTTTTTTATTTTAGAACATAATAATGAGGTTTAGTTTGATGCTAATTGTTTTTTTTTTAATTGTATATTGAACTTGCAAAAAATTATATTAGTTTTATAATTTTTTCCTACGATGAAGTTTTTTTTCTCTTAATTGCAATTATTTTGTTTATATCAAATATTTATGGTTGATTTTTTTAATTTTTTTCTAGTTGTTTGATTTTGTTAATTTTTTAATTAAATCTTGTTTTTATTCTTGTTTTCAATTATTTTCTTAATTTATTTTTTTTTCTTCACTTCCATCGTTGAGAATTTCTTTTCATTGATTTTTGTGTCGATTCTTTTAATTGTTATTTTATTTTTTTTAATTAGAATCACTTTAATTTACAAAAGTTATATAACTAAAAAAATATCTGAGATGACTTTGATTTTTTTAAATTTTTTTCTTTACTACTAATGATATCATCCTAATTTAATGTACTGGATCACATGTTTTATCTGTTGACCTCGCTTGGCTACTAAGTTCACTTAAGATTGTTTTTATTTTTTTAATGTATTTCTATCATCTCAATAGAATAACACAGGAATAAACTCTCATGAGAAAACAATAACAATGATTAGTTTGTGTGTGTGTGTGTGTATAAAGGAGTACTAAGTTCATTTTATTATTTTTTTACAATCTATTTTGATGGAATACTTTTCCCTTAATTTAATTTAATATGCAGGTCAAGATACACACGTGCACCCTAAAGCAAGTAAGATTTCGAGGCATCTCCCCTCAATGCTCAAAGCAGGCAACCGAATAAATGTTTCTTCTTCTTCTTCTTTTTTACTCTGAAAGAGTCATGACTTTCACTAGCAAAATTAAAATAAAAAAAAAAAAAAACCATGGCCTTAATTGCTTTCCAAGTGGGTAACTTTTATTTTTTCATAACCTCTTTCAAATTTAGATGCGAACAAAGACTATATCTGCTTACTTGGCACAATATCAGATAATTCAGTTCAACATCCATGAAAATATGTCTTCATCTTCAGATAGGATTAACTTGTAAAAATCAAAAAAAGAAGAAGAAGAAGAAGTTATCATCCCATGATGAATCCATGCCACATCAAAGGTGAGAAAAAACGAAATTGCTCATGTCTCCCTAGTGTTTCCGTGACTCACTAAGTTGGATCAATTAAAAAAAAATCATAAAAAAAAAATTAGAATTTAAAAAAAAATCTAAAATTTAGATTGATCCGAATTTCTCCAAGACTTGAACCTGGTCGATTCTAGATTTGGTTTTGTAACTAATTAACTAAGGTTTCTGTTCTCTATTTCTAGCTCGTGATCTCTATCCACGCCTCCTCGCAAATCTTATCCCCATTTGCAAAAGATTTCACCTTTATTACCGTGAACGAGTGTCCATGGTGCATCTCCATTCTAGCCTCGCTATTAGCTAACTGTCATACAGCACATGAACCCAGACCCGAGAATAGAGATAAGGGAAAACTCAAAAGACAATAAAATTATCGAACAACAGTAACAAGCCTCTATAAAAGAAGAAAATCAAGAGACGCTCCTCTCTCTCCTCCACTACTCACTGACAACCCGGACAAAAAAGTCTCTTCCTTTCACTTAAAAGAGAGGAGGAGAGGGGAAAAAAAACAGAGTGAAACACAGTCCTCGAATCCTCTCAACAATGGCAGAGACAAAGAGGTACATTACAAAAGAAGAGCTTGAAAAGCACAATACAGCAGGAGATCTATGGATCTCTATACAAGGCAAGATCTACAATGTCACTTACTGGGCTAATGACCACCCTGGAGGCCAGCTTCCATTGTTGAGTCTTGCAGGCCAAGATGTCACTGATGCGTTTATTGCTTACCATCCAGGGACTGCGTGGAAATACCTTGACAAATTCTTTACTGGGTTGTATCTCAAAGACTACACTGTTAGTGAGGTATCGGAAGATTTTAGAAAACTCGCTGCCGAGTTCTCAAAATCGGGTCTTTTTGAGAAAAAAGGACATGTGGTGTTTGTTACTCTTTGTTTAATACTATTGATGTTTTGTTTCAGTGTTTATGGTGTTTTGTGCTCTGATAGCAGATCGGTTCGTTTAGTTTGTGGTGGGTTAATGGGGCTTATGTGGATACAAAGTGGATGGATTGGGCATGATTCAGGTCATTATCAGGTTATGACTACCCGTGGATTCAATTGTCTTGTGCAGATCTTAAGTGGGAATTGCCTTGCTGGGGTTGGTATTGGATGGTGGAAGTGTAACCATAATGCACATCACATTGCTTGTAATAGTCTTGATTATGATCCAGATCTGCAGCACATGCCTTTTTTCGCGGTATCTTCTAAGTTTTTCAGTTCAATTACTTCTTGTTTTTATGATAGGAAGTTGAATTTCGATTCTGTTTCTAGGTTCCTGGTTAGTTATCAACATTGGACATTTTATCCTGTCATGTGTTTGGCGAGGATTAATTTGTTTGCGCAGTCTTTCTTGATTTTGTTATCTAAGAGAAAATTGGCGACTAACAAGGGCCTGGAGTTTTTGGGTTTAGTCGTGTTCTGGACTTGGTATCCTCTGCTTGTTTCCTGCTTGCCCAGTTGGGGGGAGAGAATCATGTTTGTTGTTGCCAGTTTTAGTGTTACTGGGATTCAGCATGTTCAGTTCTGTCTGAATCATTTCTCATCAAGTGTTTATGTTGGTCCGCCTAGTGGGAATAATTGGTTTGAGAAACAAACTGAGGGAACATTGAATATATCATGCTCGCCTTGGATGGATTGGTTTCATGGTGGATTGCAATTTCAGGTTGAGCACCATCTCTTTCCCCGCTTGCCTCGATGCCAACTTAGAAGAGTCTCACCGTTCATCAGGGAGCTTTGTAAGAAGCATAATTTGCCATACAATGTTGTGTCATTCTGGAAGGCCAATGCAATGACCTTGGAGACTCTCCGGACTGCAGCCTTGCAAGCCAGGGATCTTACCAATCCTGTTCCTAAGAATTTGGTGTGGGAAGCTGTTAATACTCATGGATGAAATAGGGAGCCATGTGAAGCTTTATGGAGTCTCGGCATGGTTGTTATTTCTACCTATTTGAGATTCCGATCTGATTTGGGTATTGATAGCTTCATTCGATTGATGTCCGAGGGTGGTTATCCGTGGTTTCAGTGGAAGAATAATTTATCTGTCACTCCTTGAAGGCTTGAACTGGTTTTTATTATTTAAGCTGCATGTTTTTGAGATTGGTTCATTTTACTTTTGGATTAGGAGAAAATCATTTGTAATCTTACCTGCAGGCTGAAGTAGTTCTCTCTTGTTTCTGCTCAGTATCGCAGCTAAAGGATTAGTAGAATGTGGAGAGCTATCTTCTCATTTAGCCTTGCTTTTAGTAGCCTTCTGTGTGTTTATTTATTTATTTATTTTTATTTTTATTTAAAGTCTTTATTGGCTTTAACTCCCTTCAAGTTTTGGCTTGTTTAGAACTTCATTATTGTCAGAACCAATAGTAAGTAATTTGTTCATTGCCAAAGTTTAACTTCGAAGATGAGCCTTTCTTTCTTGTTTACTGAAATTGCCTCTTCACTCTCCCATTCCTCATTTCCTGTTTTATTGCTGTTGATTTTTATTGCTTTAACGTATTAAATGCTCTACTTTTACCGATAGAGGGTGTAGCTGTGCAAAGTCGATAATAATTTTAGACTGAAAATATCTTCTGTCAATCAGCTGTTGTTCCTTCCTTGGTAATCACATTTTAATTAATTTTTTCCTTCCTATTCTGTTTTCCAAAATCAATTTGTTGCTGAGGTCCTCTCGTTTCTTCAATCTTTCGTTTGCGAAAGCATGAATATTTCTCTTTTATTGTTGGATTTTTTTTAGTTCTGTCGAATTTTGGATAGTTGATAGAAGCATGCTAGCTCGTCTCCTCCCTGCCTTTGCTTTCATTTCTTGATAATATGGTAAAGCCAACTAATATACTGCAGTTTGGTTGTCAATGGAGAATGAACTGGAATTTGGGAAGAAGCCAAAGAATTTGGGGAGCTCTTATCTGGGACCACCCAGGAGCCATGTGGATGGTGTTTTGTATTGAAAATCAAGGTGCTGGCTTTGTTCTTTATACAGCTGTGATTGAAGGGCTTTGAGATGGATCCAGGGATCAGTCCGAAACCTCACTCAATCACAGCTGTGTATTTGAACACAGATGGAGACTAAAGCCATGTTCCTCTAGTGTCCGCTTACCACTACAGTAAGAATGTCTCCCATTTAATGGCAATACTAAAGAAAAATAAATAAAATTTACCAGTCTAAAAGTGATGATGACTATGGAAACTTCACACTGCTTATAAGAGCAGTCCGCTGGCCCAGCATCAGCAGCATGCACTCACTTGATTAATTACCCCTGGGATTATTATTCTATCGAGCAACATGGAACCCTATGCTATTAATTGTTCGAGAAAAACATACTAAAATGAAAGATATGAAAGTTCTATTTGATTAAAACACACGGAGGAAAACAAAACGGTAGTGTCAGTCTCAACAGCTCTTGGTTAAGGATTGAGGAGATCATGGGTGTCATTTCTTTGATCTAGAAAGACGATCGTTGGCTGGTGAGCTATGGCTTCATTCTGCCGTTAGGATTACATCGTTTTTTTTTACCCGCGAGAGGGCCTTTCTTCTCTGTTACGTCATGAGCATGTAGTTGGTGTCTGATCTTAGACTCTCCACCCCTGTCTATATCGAATTTGGTTTCCTCTTGCAGCTTTCAGGTCTAAGGGCTCCTTTTTCTACCATCAAACAAGGCAATAAACATTTTTTTTTAGAGTGCTCAGAATTAGAATTAAGATAACAATGTTAATGACAAGGCACATCTTTGATTTAAAAAGCTTATAATTCAATCACTTTTCACCTCAATTTCCTATGAGATCTGGACAACTGTAGATCGATATCTCTCTCCTCACCTAGCACAAATCCTGCCATAACACAGCATTGTGTTCACGGTGGCAGGTCCATCGTCAACAAGCTGACATTTGACAACCATGCTAGCAAATCTCTGCTAATGTGGCGTTTGATTGGCCAACAAGGGCCTAGTTAGAAATATTTCCTTCCCGTTTCAGCCACCAACTACACCCATGCATAATCTCTACTCCCATTAATCTGAACTGTTTGTTCTTAACAAGAGTCGTGTTTTTAACTAGTTATGCCAAAAAATAAAAAGAAAAATGACGAGAAAGGAATAAAAAGATCATAGCGATTAAGATAGGACTTACGAGCAGTTCAATCCCATTTTATGGATAACACCTGCACGCACTATATTTGTTTCCCACGATGGTCTAAATTTCAAATTGATGGGTTAGTTGGAGATATCCTTCGTTCAAGATTTTGAACACAAATAGACTAGTACTTCCAAGAAAACTAACAAACAAGATCAAGATTCAAGATAACCCAAACACCAATTTCATTTTCCTTTTCAAAACACAAAAACTGTATTTAAGAACATCCCACGTCCCGCAATGATTCAATCTTTGTAAACATAGCATTGTATACGGCAGTTAAACCCTAGCCCCCCTCCCCCTCTCTCGACATTCTCTTCCTTCCTTTTCTCCTTCTCACCAGGTAACTTCTCTCCAATTCAAGCAACCGGGATACCAGCTATATTACAGATATTAACAGCGATGAAAAGGCCTGCCTGTGCTGCGTGTAAGAACCAGCGTAGGAAATGCGATGAAGATTGTTTTGTTGCCCCTTACTTTCCGGCTGAGAAAACAAGAGATTTTGAGGCTGTCCATAAACTTTTTGGGTTACATAATATTGTCAACCTTCTCCAGAATCTACCCCTTGAGAAAAGATCTGACGCCGTCATTTCTATGGTTTATGAAGCCAACGCTAGAGTTAGAGATCCTGTTACTGGCTGTACTCGTATCCTTTCAGAGTTAATGCAGAGGCTTAACGCTCTAAAGGCGGAGCTTAACCTTGTTCAAAATAAAAATGCTTACTATCGTACGCTAAAACAGCAGCAACCTGGACAGCAAAATATGGTCCATAATGCAGGTTTTGTGGACTTCCTTCGAGAAAAAAATAATGTTAAATTGCTCCCATCTCCGATTCAAGATCTCAACTTCTTGCATGAGAACCCTCAACAACTTCAAGAATCCAGTTCCGCTCAAAATCAAATTACTTATTATCATACCTTAAAACAGAAGCAACTTGGACAGCAAAATATGGTTCATAATGCAGGTTTTGTGGACTTCCTTCAAGAACACAATAATGCTAATCTGCTCCCATCTCCGAATCAAGATTTCCCCTTCTTGCATGAGAATCTTGCGAACCCTCAACAACTTCAAGACTCCAGTTCCGATCAAAATCAAATTGCTCACTATCGTGCCCTAAAACAACAACAACCTGGACAGCAAAATATGGTCCATAATGCAGGTTTTGTGGACTTCCTTCAAGAAAATGATAATGTTAAATTGCTCCCATCTTCGAGTAAAGATTTCAACTACTTGCATGAGAATCTGGAGAACCCTCAACAACTTGAAGAATCCAGTTTCTGTTGCACGAAGACTGATTTCTGGAATTGATTTCAAAATAAAGAGCGGAGACGACTGTTGCACATTTAAAATTCCCACTAAGCAGCGTTTCAATTACCCTTGCTCAGTTCAGTGCGGCGTTTTATTGCATAGGGTGAGTTTTTCGCTGCATTATTTACTGTTCATCCTCTTATATTTGATTGGGGATGGATTATCTAATTTTTTATATTTATTTTTTAATTTTTTTAGACAATTTAGTTCTAATTAAAAATTAATTAATTCTTAATTCTTAAAAAATGATGAAATTGAAAGAAAAGAGATTAAAATAAAAAAACATAGTAAACATAAGTGATACGCTATAAATTTCAATAAAAGATGTATTTTGGTCCTCTAACTTAAAAACTCATATAAATTATATAATTTTAATCCCTTGAAATTTTTTCAATTTTATTTTGATATAAAAATTTATTTTTATTATTTTTTAGTTCCTAGTTAAGAGATAAAAGAAGAGAGATTGATAGATTCTTATAGTAAAAAAATATATGTCATTGACACTGATTTAAAACATCAACATGGATGATATTTATATCAAATTATTTTATTTAATGATAGGAGTTCATATTAGGTATTTTTTTAATTTAAAAGTTCATGAAAAAACAAATCTAAATTTGGGTTAATTTTTGGTTTTGATTTAAGTTGTTTTTTGAATTTTTTTTTTTGAGGTAATGGATAGATTTATTGTAGTTTTTGTGTTTTATAGGGATTTTGGATCAAAATAATAGCTTAAAAATTGGGGTTTGAGGTTAAAAGAATCAAAACCCTGATTTTTTGGGTACTATATTAGCCAAAATTTAGGTAAAATAGATAATAGGTAGTTTGGTTGTTTTTTTCAAAAAAATAGGGTAGATGACATGTTATTTATCCCATGTACAATTAACAAAAATTTAAAAAATAAGAATCTTAATGAAATAAGACAAGCAAGCTGGTCATACCTAATAATGTCTAAACGCTTTTTTTTATTATTTTTTAATGATTTATTTATTTTTTTTCTTAAAAATTAATTATATTTACATTAGTACTCATTTTCTCTTTTATTTTCTTTAAATAGCCTCTTTTAAATGATCATGATTTTTTTGTTATGTGTTTAATTTTTAAAAAAGAGTTTTTTATTTATTTGATTTTTTATGTTTTGTATAGATAAATTATATTTTCAGATGAAATTTCTAATAATATGTATAGCATTGCATATTTTTTTTTTATTCTGTTCAATTAATTTAATATGTTTATCTATTTCTTTTATCATTTGATTAGATAAAAAATATTTTAATAAATAAAAAATAATAAATATAATTGAATAAATATCTCATCAATGCAAGATTAAATATTTTGATTAATATATATTTCTCAGTTTTTCAAGTTTTATATAATTAGTCTGTAACCATGTTTTGTTATCTTTCTTTATAAGAATAGATGCATATGTTATTATAATTATAAATTTATTTTTTTATTTATTATAATTCCTTACGAAAATTGATTAGCTTTATAAATTGATGTCCTAAATCCTATTAAAAAGAATTGTTTTGTAGATATTAGGCTTTCTATCGTCTACCATTAAAAAAATATTGACATGAATATGAATATGTAATTACTTATTATCTAAATATTTAAAAACCTCATTCCTAGCGATTTCGAAACATCATCGATATGAATATGGATTTAACTTTGATACAGATTTATTTCTCATTTGGAAGTTGTTTCATGAAGTGAATTATAGTTAATATCTAAACATAACAGAAGTACTTAAGGTATTCATTGCAGTATAGGCTGCATTCGGTGATTTTGGTTTTTCTTTCTCTGTGCAGTTGAAACAAGTCAAGTAATGGCTTTCAATGGTAGTTGGATTCATCAATTTCACAGCCCTTTAAAGCCGAAAGAATTGCTAGCCATTTAAAGGATCGTGGTGGACCTTCCCTGAGAACAAAGCCACCACCCACTTTTCCATTTCTACTGGGAGCCACATCGAGTCGGAGTTTGGACCCCCATTGCCAGCCTATTGATGCACGGAAAATGTGGCTCCTCATGAATAAGCATTCAAGGAAGTAGGTAAAAACCATGTGATTTCGTGGCCTTTTCCATCTGTATTCGTCTTGCGTTCATGGTCATTAGTTAATATCGTCTCAGGTTTTCTCACGCCAGCTCCTGGTTTTGTTGCGTTGTGTTACTGTTCACGACCCCTCAACAGCTCATTCAAACCTGTTTTTTACTCTCAAAATTAGATATCAAACCGATTCCTTTGGGTAGTCCACACGCGTCAATGACATTACTTTTTACATTTCAAATTTGGAAACAAAAGTCTCAATCTTTTGAGCATTGGTTCTTCATACCAATATATCGTCCAAGGATGATAGCATCAGCATCAACATCAACCAAAATCCTGTTCCCGAGGACTACCAAGCAAACAGACATGAACATCTTTGAGTGACCATGTCTTTAGATTTTTCTACTGGAGGATATATCACCCTTTGTTTTTTTGCCTCTGGAACAACTCACCACTCTGTGTCCCCCCAACAACAATCAGTACTGTCTGTGCAATAGTTTCAACCCTCAGGTGTTCAAATGTCAAGCAGCTTCAAAGTAACTAAGAATTACAAGATCCCAGTCGCCTAAACTTCTGCTGGCATTTAATTTTCTAACAAAAAATACTTTATTGTTGTCTGGTTAGTGCTTGAAGTCATTCATTCAAAGAATCAGAACTCAAGAATTTCTCAATCTATTATACATACATGCCACTATAGCTTTCCATCAATCAAAACATGCTACCATGAGAAATAGATTCATCCATATGCTATATTGTTTTTACAGAATTGCAAATGGCCCAGGCTTACGATCTCAAATCCCAGCTCCCTTACGATGTCAAACTGCTAAAAGTGCACCCTTTCTGCTAATTATGAACTTAATTAGGCAAACATAACAGCTGCCACTTCTCTTTTATAAACTAATCAACTCCCACTGGTGAAATTGAGGGTGCTTTCTGATAGAGAAGGAGATGAATCAGAAGACAGATCATTCATCATAGAACTCTGGTCACCTAATTGTCTTCCACCTTTGGTCCTAATATCTTCAATCATCATATGCACCATGCTCATCTTTGGACGGTCTCTTGGAAATGGAGCCAAGCAAAGCAAAGCCACTTGCATCAGACCTACCATTTCCTCCTCCATCTCCTTATACCTCAACAACTCAAAATCAAACACTTCCCAAGCCCAATCTTCTCTGGCCACTCTTTGAACCCACTTCACTAAACTGGTTTCTCCCTCTCCATTTGGCATTTTTCCTGTCAATATCTCAAGCAAAATCACCCCAAAGCTATATACATCACATTTTTGTGTAAACCTTCTCTGGCTGACATTATTCTGGTTGTTAGGCATTAGTTCTGGAGCCTGGTAGCCATTGTTTGAGATAGATGCGGCATGCAGGAGTTGGTGGAGACCAATGTCTGAAACACAAGCATTTCCCAAGTGATCAACTACGATGTTTGATGATGTTAGGTTCCCATGGAAATGCTTGGCTTTGCTGTAGCCATGCAGAAATGCAAGGCCAAGTGCAGAACCTGATGCTAGTTTTAACCTTGTTGTCCAGTCCAATGGAGTCCTCCCTGGTCCTCTGTTCCCTGTTATTTATTACAAAGTAATTTCAGAACAAAACATATCATAGAAGACAATCACTTCGACCAATCATTAGCACAATCAAATCAAGGAAAGAAGCACAAACCATGCAAGAGAGAGTGTACGCTTCCATTTGGTAGAAAATCATAGACCAAAAGCAACTCCTCATTAGAATCATAATAGGCTCTTAAGCTCACAATGTTAGAATGCCTTAGCCCACCAATTATCGTCAACCAGCTATCAACCTCCTTTCTCTTTCTCCTCTCTCTCACCCTCTTAACAACCATCATATCACCGCCATCCACCACCACCTTATAAGTGGTGGTCCCCGCAAATCCTTTTCCTAACAACTCAGCTGATGACTTCAACAAATCATCCACATCACCAAAACTCTTGCACCCATCAAACACCACCATCACCTCGTCACGACCACCACCAACACCACCACCGTAAAATCCACCCATTGAATTGAGGGAACCTGCTGGCCTAACTTTCCTTTTAATTCTCTCCTGGGCCCCACTGTTTCTTCTTTTTTTACAGTAACAGCAGCACGTGACGGTCACGACCGCTGCCAAGATGGCAACCGCAATGACAGTGATGATCAGAAACACCATCCAGTCACTCACTCCCTTCGTCTTTTTATTCTCCATTCCTACGTCACCTGGTTTTGCTTGTTCACTCTCCACTGTCCGATGAAAACAATCCAACGCCAGCGGTTTACCACAAAGATTCTTATTTCCGGAAAAGGAACTGACCGGGAAAAGTGAAAATGTCGCCGGAATCTCGCCGGAGAGAAAATTATTGGAAACATTGAATTCCAGGATTGACCCAGATGGGAAAAAGCTGAGAGGTCCGATTTTCCCAGTGAATGAGTTGAAATCGAGACGAAGAGTTAGTAGCCGGGGCATCTGAGCCAACTCGGGAAATGGAATCTCGCCATAAAAGTAATTATAGGAAAGGTCGAGCCTCCGGAGACGCCGAAGGGAGTGGATTCCAGAGGGGAAGTTTCCAGAAAAGCGGTTGTGAGATAGGTAAAGAAGCTTGAGGTTTTTCAAAGAAGAAAAGTTCAAATCGAAAGCAGAGGAGAGGTGGTTTTGTTTTAAGCTTAAGAGTCTCAGTTGAGTGAGTTGACTCAGATCGTCAATCGAACCAGTAAGATTCAAGTTCTCAAGTACCAGTTTCGTGACTCGGTGAGTTGTGGGATGGCATGTGACACCAAGCCAGGAATCAATGCACGGGTTAGTTGAGTTGACCCAGGTGGATAACGCCTTTGATGAGTCTAGCAAGGAGGATTTGAAAGAGAGTAATGTAATAAAATCCGGGTTCGATAAAGAACTAGAGAAGATGCAAGAGAAGAAGAAGAAGAAGATAGAAAGAAAGTTTCTTTTGGACAACATTTTCCTTCTGGTCTGGTTTTCTCGAGAAAACAAACAGGATAATATAAGGTTGTGGTAAAATGGGATGAGTGATGATAAGTAGCCGTTGGATTTCTGAGGGAGGGAGGGAGAAAGGCCACGTTTGGACCACGGGCATATTTAATCCGCGTTTACGTGTTGGATAGAGGAGCGTGGGGTGCGGGTTGATTTAAAACTAAAATCACGAAACTTGTTTGCTTTTTTAATTTTAAAATTATTTTTAAAAATTTAATTTTTTTTATTTTTATTCTAAATTATTATTTTTTATATTTTTAGATAATTTTAATGTGTTAATATCAAAAATAATTTTTAAAAATAAAAAAAATATTTTGATATATTTTCAAATAAAAACCACTTTACAAAATAAACATAACTATATTCTCAAACATTCTTTTATTTTGTTTGTTTTTCATTATAAATCGAATCGTTCATAAAAATATATATAAAAAAGTTATTAATGGTACAAAGTTTTTTTGCAATGCTGTAAACTCAGGTAATGCAAGAAAAATTTAAAAATTTAAATAATTATATAGATTTAAAGAAAATCTATATGATTATTTAAAAAATAAATAATATTAAACAATAAAATTATATATATATAACAAGAAAATAAAAGAATTATATAAAATTTTCAAACCAATAATTTGGAAAAATAGATAAAAAAAATACCTTGTATGAAAAGATAATAAAATTCAATTTTTAACAAAACAAATCTAATATCAAATAATGAATTATTATTACTACTACTGCTATTAATATTGTTACTGTCATTATAGCTATAGTTATTATTACTATTATCAATAAGTAATATCATAATTTTTATTATTATTATCATTATTGTTGTTATTATTATGCTATTATTATTATTAACATCATAATTATTATCACAATTACTGTAACAATTATTGTTGTTGTTGTTATAACAACAACAACAACAACTATTATCATCGTTATTATTATTATTGTTATTGTTATTATAATTACAATCACTATTATAATCATGATAACTAATACAATTATTATTTTTATTATTAATGATATTATTATCATAACTATTATCAGCATCATCATAATTATTGATATCATAACCACTGCAACTATTATAATAAATTATTATTATTATTACAATTATTATTATCTTCATTACTATTACTATTACCACTATCATTACTATTATCACCACTATTATTATTATTGCTATTATTACCACTTATCATCATCACTATCATAAGCATTAGTGTCACAATTATCAAAAAATCCACAAGAAAAAAATATGAAATCAAAATTAAAAAGATTGAATAAAAAAATTATATATACAAATTATAATTGAACAACTAAATTGTAAAAAAAATAAAACTCTAATAAAAGAGAAAATGATCAAAATCAAAACTAAAAGGATGGATTCTAAAACACTAGTAAAAAATAGGGACCAATTTAGAAGAACAAGAACTATAAAAAAATAAAAAAAAAACTAAAACTAAAATTTAAAATAAAACATATGAAAAAAACAAAACAAAACTTTTCTCAAAATATAAGATTAAATAAGAAATTCAAATAATAAAGATTAAAATTGAAAAACAATAAATAAAAAGGATAATTAAAAGGCATGGATATCACGTATCTAGTAACTATTTTATTAAAAAATCAAGAAAAAAATGTGAAAACCCCAATGAATCTTTTAATTATATAAAATATTCATATGAAAATACTAAAATATCCTCTAATAAAAAGCTTTATTTTTTTCAAGATTAAAATCTTTCTTTTATTACATATGGAAAGCAGAAAACCTTGAAATACTCAAATCAATATTTTTTTGATCTTGGTAGCAAAAAACTATTTTTAATATTAAAAAACTTATTAAAATTCAAGAAAATTTTTGGTAAGCATTTTTAAATTTTATTGACTCTAGAGTTAAAAGAATATTTTTACTATGTTAAAAAATTTTAAAACATATAAATCTCTAAATAATTTTTTGATGATCACTAAGTTATATATATATAAAAAAAGAAACCTAGTAGCTTGAAGACTTAAATTTTCTCTGTTTAAAGGTAATTTTATTACAGCAATTCATAACAATTTATGTATAAAATTATATAGAATTGCAATGAAACTCTTATAAGTTTTTATTTTTTTTAGTAGAGGATGAAACTATATTTGAGTCATTCAGATTTAAAAAATGATTCATTTGAGCATTACATGTTAAACTTTCCCAGTATTGATCTTATATATATAATCTCATGGATATGATATGATTTTCTAATTAAAAAAATAATTCATGGTTATTTTATTTATTTATTATTAAATAAGAAATAATTATATAGTGAAATTTTATTGATCGACTTGAATCTCTTTCAAGAAATTTAGATTATTGACGACTCCATGTTCTCAGGTGATCAAATTGATATTAAATTTATATGTTTTTTCAATTTATATGTGATCCCTAGTACTAATCATTAATAGATAATTATTCTATCAAATAAAACCCTCAAACAATAAACTATAGATATTAAATTAGAACATTGCAATAATTATAAGACAATGTTTGATTATTATATTGAAATAGAAAAAATAAAGACAATTATTAAAAAAATATGTTTGGTTGTTACGACACAAATAAAATGAGATTTTATCTATGTCTTATAAATACTTTTTAGTTAATTTTTCATTATCTTAAAAACAAGTTAATTTTCTTCCTGAGTATCCCTTGAAACATTTCATGGGTTCAATTTTTTTTTTATTAATTTTCAAATATGTTTTCTCTCTCACACACACATATTATCTATCTATTAATTTTTAATAATATTTTTTCCATCTCATCAAATCCAAAATAATATATATCAATTTATATATAAAATATGTCTGGTTTAATTATTTATTTTATTATAAAATATATTTGATCGAAGAAATGACTTAGTGATAGAGCAAATCATAATTTATTTGCATTATATTTTAGTAAATCAATAATTTTTCTGTGATGATTTCAAATATTTTAACATTATTTTGATGAATGGAGAAATTGTCATTTCAGGTTAGTTTAAGAAAAAAATCAATACTCATTAAAAAAAAAGTGAAAATAATGATTTCTATTTATTGTTTTAATCGGTACAAGTTTGATGATCCTATATTTATAATTTAAAAAATTACACTTTACATATCAAACTTTATATCCTCGGAAAAAAAATAAATAAAAAGTATCTAATTATTTACAACCTAGTCAAAAATTAAGAAAGAACTACAACTTGGCTTTTCACCAAACACCTTGTCTGCATTATAAAATTAACCATTCTCTAAGAACAATGCATGTGTTCCAGCTCAATAAAACTTCCTTTATTCCTTTTAATTATCCTTGGTAAAACTTTCTCCATGTTTCTAGGTGGTGGGCTAACACAAAAAAGCAAAGCGCAATGTACCAAAAATTTCTTCTGTGCTCCTTCTCCTTCTATGAGCTAGTTATGGAAATGCAGCTAGTTTTGCCCAGATCCACATCATATCCAAGAATGATGTGAAACAATAGATTCGAAGCTAGTAACCCGTGTTAACAGAGCCAAGCTAGCTTTTTTCTAACAAATTCCAAATATAATGCCTTTGGACAAGACCTAAATCTCAGAATCATCAAACAAGGCATCTGGCGAAGCCTTTCAACCTGCAGGTTTCTTCACAGCAAGAACAGAGCATCTGGCTTTGTGCACACAATATTAAAAAATACTATTTTAAATGTTAAGGTGGACATTTAAAATTTTATAACAAATTTTTTATATGTTACTTTACTTGGATAAAAAATTTAAAGTAATTATTAGTAGCAAGAAGTGTACATGAAAAATATTATATAATTAGGCGCACGTTGAAGAGGGAGAGGTTCTTCTTCTTTCCCTTCTATCCATGACTTTCTCGTGTCACGTTTTGCCTTTGCATGAGGAGATAAGTTGAATGGATTAGACTAGGCACATTCCATGCAGCTAAACTGGGTCGAGTCCATGTGTGTGTGTCTATATATATATATATATATATATGGGCCACCAATAAAAGCAGAATGGATTGACTTGAGCCCAACACGTACACGTGGGCTTGAGCTTCAAGATCAATACGTCAAATTATATGGATGGGCTAAGCGCAACCCAGATCTATAAGCATGTTTGGAACATCCTATTTTTGCAAAACGAAAAGTGTCATGTTCGGGTTCTTAACATGTGTTCTCCAAACAAAGCCTTAAAACAGTTTTATTGTCTTTAATTTTAAGTTGGGGACGTGTTTGGCAACTGCCTTTTCTTTTAGCTTTAATTTCTTTTTATTTTAGTATCTAGTTAAACAGATCCTACATAAATTCAAGAAATTCAGAAAAAATTCAGAAACTATTTTTAAATTATTTTAAATTTCTTATTTTTATAAAATATTAGATTATTAAATTATTTACTTACATTATAAGATATGAACTCAATATTAAAAATAAAAAACTTGTTTTATTAAGAAATAAAAAATACAAAAAATCCTTATTTGAAAAATACAAAAATATTTCTTTTTTCAAAAATTTCACGAGTTTTAAAATCATATTGTAAGATACTAACTCGATATTAAAAAAATCATTTCTTCTTTGAAATTTCAACAAAAAAAAATACAAAAAAAAATCCCCATCTCAAAAATACAAAAAATATTTTTTTACGTGCCTAAAACCAAATTCTAAAAGTTTTCACGCATATTTTCTAGACAATAAAAATTTTATTTATATCATCTTTTAAAAATACAAAATAGATATCCTAACTAATTTACAATTATCTATCAAGATTTGTTCGAAATTTCAAAAATACTATAAAAATTAATTTTTTAATTAATATTCAGGGTATGAATTTTATAACATGGTGCACATTTCTGGTATAAAATCAAATGAATTGATAACAATAAATATTAAAAATTACGTGTATATTTATTATTTTACAGTATAAAATTACACTCTAAAGTATATCCTAAAAAATTAGAAATAAAAAATAAAAAATAAATGTGATATTAAAATTTAAACCTTGAAACAATTAGTATTTAATCTAATAAGGTGGAAATTTTTTCAAGAATATAGATCTTTTTTTAATCTTAGATGAGACCAATAAATAGAAATATAATATATATAAAAAATCAACTAACGATGTGACTTATAATGATAGGATGTATTAAGGATGATGTATTTTTTTCTTGCATAATCAATTTTTTTATTTGGACCTTTGCAGATTATTGTGTTTTTTTATTGATAATGATATTAGATTATGAATTTTTTTTTAAATTATAATTTTATAATTAATTTTAAAATATTTTAATCTACAAAGCAAATGAATCATTCAATGTTATGAAACTCAACAACCAGTATAAATTGCATAAACTCCTTTTCCTGCTAATTTTATACTGGTTAATATACACGTAATTTCAAATGTATTCTTACTGACTTGACACTACCTTTTAATCAGTAGATAATATATCATCCCTCTATAAATTACAATAAAGATTTTTCTAAAATAAGTGTCCTATATGTGTGGTGTCATGACAATTGTTCATCCTCTTAAAAAAAATATAAAGGTTTATCTGGTAAATATAAAGAGACAATAAATTCTTGTCTCTTATTAGTGAAAAATTTGAATGGGAGTTGTTACTTGGTGTTCTGATCACTAGGAATCCTAACTACTCTTATAGATTAAGGTGTTTTAGTCACCAGGAATCCTAACTCCTCTTATAGATTAAATACAGGGAGTTGTTGCATAAAAAAAAGAAGATATTAGCACCCCAATTAAGTCTCATCTAATATAAGTTGCATTGTTTTATTACCTAGTAAAATCCAAGGTCTTGCTGTGGTTTTTAAATATTGGTTTGTTTATAGTTTAAGAAAAGTCATCATTCGTAAAGAGATTATTGTCTTATTAGATAAAAACCTAATTGTTTTATGTTGTTAAAATATATACCTTTTTAATATCGATAATACGTTTTACATACAAATTCATAATCTCTAACATTAAAACAAAACAAAATATATTTTTTTTGAAATTTTTGTAATCTTGATCAATGTTTTATAAAAGTCAAAATATATGCTAAAATATTATTTTTTAGTATATGAAAAACACAATATGATTTTTTAGTTTTGAGAAACTTGGTCGCATATACCATATATATATATATTAAGTAGACAAAAACTAGGTCTTTCAATATTGAATTTGTATCTTTTTTGGGTATAAAAATACAAAATATTAGTAAGTAAAATTCAGTAGAAAAATATAAGGAAAAATTATAAATTTTCAAAAGATTTTTTTTTGGATAAATGTTTTTATAATTGGGTCAAACTCGACAAACATTTTAGGTTGGGCCTGGTCTGCCAACCCATTTAAACAGTGGGTCTTTCCACTACTCACATGCGACATGAACAATAACGAGACTAAAAAAAAACAATAAAAAGAGGAAAAAAGATAAGGGAAAGAAGGCCGACCTGTAGTGGCTTACAGTGCCTCTGACATTGGCAGTGGTAAAAAGCAGCTGTTGGCGATGGTGAAGGTGTCGATGATGACAATTTTCACCATTTCTTCCCCTCTGTTTTTTCTTTTCTTCTCTATCTCCCTCTCTCCTTTATGTTTTCGTTCTGTTCTTTGCTTCTTCCATTTTCTTCTAGTGTTTTACCATCTTTTTTCTGTTTTTTTTACTCTTTTCCCCTGTATTTATAAGAAAAACAAAAGGGAGAGAGGGGTAGGGGAGGCCACTGTACAGCCCCTCAAAAAATCACCCGAGAGACACAACCTTTCCCTTTTCTTTAACACGTGGAAAGCTTTGGTCAAGTGGTGGTCCCTTGCCAACATTTTTTTTATGTTTTTCAGATGAAGAAAGTCAATGAAAATAGAGGGGAGAAAAATATTCTTCTTTCCTCGCCTTGCATGTCCAGAGAAAAAAAAAGACGCGCAGTGTTGTTCAAAACAGCACCATTTGGATGAACATTTTATGAAGTAGTCTCCTTTTCTTTTAGGTAAACAATGTATGAAACGACGTCGTTTTGGATAAAATGTGTTGTTTCATTTAAAAGGAAAAGGTGGAAAAAACATATAAGAGTTCACATCGGTCTTCAATATGTGATTTTTTTAATTGAGTTCTTAATTTCAATTTTGATTTTAAAAATCAATTCAATTGTATCTTTGTTAAACTCAATTACCAATCCTGAAGTTAATCACCTTTTTCACATTGATCGTTGATTTTGAATTTATGCAATTTGACACTTATTTGATCAATAAACTTTTAATTTTTTTAATTTGACCCCTGATTCAATTTAATTGCAACTTTTCTATTTACGCGTGTTTTTTATTTTAGTCATTGGTTTCAGATTTCTTAAATTAAATCTTTAATTGTCATCAAACTTTAATATTTATACAAGTATGCCCCTGATTTGATCAAATCAACTTCTAAAATTATATTTTGATTCTAGAACTTTAATTTTTGCAATTAAAACCCAAATTAACTCCAAAATTAGCATTTTCAATCAAACCCTCCATAAAATTCAATTAAACTTTTAATAACATTTAATAATGTCTATAAATATTTGATTTTAGACTTTTTTTCTCAAATTAAATTTTATTTATCAGCCGGACTCTCATTAGTCAATAAATACTATTAAATTTATTTTTTTTATTTTTAAACCACCTCAACTATTTTTAATTATTTTTTGTGCCCTTTAATATCCTCTTTTTACTGTTGTATTTTTTTGTATTTTTGTAGTTTTTGTAGAATTGAAAAATAATTCAAAAATAAGGTATGATATCATGATTAAGTAATATTCTATTATTGGGTCTATAATATTTTTAATGTCACGTCTTCTAGATTTGTCCAATAGCTTGAGGTCTTAATCAAAACATTCACAATTTAAGGAATTTTTTTTTATCGTTCTCTGTCGTCACCATGGAGTTATATCTAAGGATGGGTTATGGGTTATGCAGAACATAGAAGAAGAAGGGGGCATAAAAAAANAAAAAAAAAAAAAAAACAACCTCTGAAGTCATATTGGTGGTGGCCCATTAACATCTTAATGGCCAAATTTTAGGGCTTAAAAGCTCACAGCCCAATAAAAAGTTTAAATTGGAGGCCCATTTTCCGCCACAATTAAACATAATAAAAAAATAAAAAAACAATTTAAAGTTACCAGCCACCAGTAATATTTTCCGCCACCAACCGCCGCTGCTCCTCTTGCCTCCTGCAGCTGAAAATCTACTACTTTCAGAGGGCGTCAAGGGGTGGAATAGAAGGGGAAAGATCCAACCAAGGTTAATTAGTGTCTAAAATCTCCAAAGACCCCCACCGCCAAGGTATAATCTTGATGTTTGTTCAGAGTGTTTGAGGGGCTAGTAGATTATAAGATATTTGGTGTTTTTCCTAATTTTGTTGATGAAATACGCTGGTAGCGGTCTTTATGGTTTGTTGGGGTTAAAGCTCTGTGTGTGTTCTTAATAATTCTTGGTGTTTAGATGTACGGAGTTGTTGTATTTGTTTGGAAGGTTAAGCATATGTCCCCAATTTTAGAATTTCTTGAGTATCAAAAGGGATTTTTTGCCTGGGTGCAGTTTTTGGAAAAAGCATAAGTTTAATTTAGCTGATTTCGGTTTTCAACATGCTCTTACCGTGTCCTTCTTGTTCTCGTGTGTTCTTGTCGGGGGCTCTGCTTCTTGTCGGTGGCTTTGAGTCTCTCTTGCTCTCATGACTTTCATTCTCACTTTATAAATTGAGTAAGTAAAATCTCTATCTCTCTTTCTATTATCATTGAAGGATAATCAAAACTCTATCTACTTCTCTGTTCTTTTCTCTACACTCTTCGATCATCATTTGTCTAATTCTTTTTATCAATACCCCTAACCTTTGGGAAGGGTAAAGTTTCCCCTTTTGAATTGTTGTTCTTTAAATAAACAATATATATGCTGGCTGTGTAAGTCATTGTAATTGTAAATTATATGGCTGTATGCAATATGCTTCCATCAATTGGAATCCTTTTGCTGGTTTGAAGTGAACAAACCACTTGGGTATTTATGGATGGCTTGTAGTAGCACTTCCTCTCAATGGAGATGGTATGTTCAGATGGCTTGTAACAGTCCTTTCTTTTAATGGAGTTAGATGGCCATATCTATTATATTCTATCTTGAGGAGGTCAGTTGGAAAGACAGATAATTATTCAGCCATTTTATTTAATAGCTGCAAACAAATGGAATATTGCGCCCTTGACGAAGGAATGGTGTCTTGACCTAAAAAGACTTACTAAACCCAGCTTTAATCTTCATTTGGAAATTTTGAGGTTTTTTGTTCCTTTCAAATTAATTATTGGAAACGTGGGGTTGAGCTGCTCTTCTAATATGCTATTATCAGTGCTGTATGAGATTAATGCAATTATAGTTTTTTTTTGGTTTCGTGTAATTATCCATATTGATAGTTTTATTAGTGAGAAAAGCAGTTAGCATGGCACAAGGAGATAATGACATGAGGAAGAAACCAAACATATTGATAACTGGCACACCCGGAACTGGGAAAACAACCACCGCATCTGCTCTGGCAGAGGCCACCCAGTTCCGCCACATTAATATTGGAGATTTGGTCAAAGAGAAGAACTTGCATGATGGATGGGATGACCAGTTTGACTGCTACATAATTAATGAAGACCTGGTAAAACCCCATATATTACCGAACTTCAAACTCATTTCCTATGTTAACATGGATATTTGAAATGTTAGTCAAATTTTCAGGATGTTCATTTTTTAAAATTTATATTACCTTTTTTTTTTTTGTGGGGGGTAGGTGTGTGATGAACTCGAAGATATAATGGAAGAAGGTGGAAACATAGTGGACTATCATGGTTGTGATTTCTTTCCAGAGCGATGGTTTGATCAAGTTGTGGTTCTGCAAACTGACAATTCTGTTCTGTACGATCGTTTAAGCAAGAGGTAGTTCAGCCTATCAAACCCATCTTGAACGTCCTTAAAAGTATAGTTGTGTGTGTGTGTGTGTGTGTTTTGTAGCTTCTGCAGTACCAAATGTCAGGATTAATCCTTTTTTCATCTTCATTTTTCTTTTAAACAAAACAAAAGAGGGTACTCAGAGACGAAGATATCCAACAACATGGAATGTGAAATCTTCCAAGTACTGTTAGAGGAGGCAAAAGAAAGTTATCCAGAAGGCATTGTGGTGGCGTTGAGGAGTGATTCCATCGACGACATCACCAACAACATTGCCACTCTGACTCACTGGCTCACCAGTCGGCAAAATGTTCCATAGTGGGATCCTCAGCTTCCTCTCTGTGCTTTTCTACTTTGATCACTACCATTTTAGTAAAAGATAACATATGGTGTGGACATGTTTTCGGTGATGTTCTTCCTTTACAGTAGTAAGTACCATCTCTCGGAACCAAATGGCTGAATGTTTCCTTTGTATGAAATCCTTTTAGGTTATCAGTACACTCATAACCTTGAACCATTGCCACTGACTCACTGGCTCACCACTTGACAAACTGTTCCATAGTGGGATCCTCAGCTTCCTCTCCTTGTTTTTTGTTTTTACTTTGATTACTACCATTTTAGTAGAGAGAACATATGGTGTGGACTGTAGTAAGTACTAACTCTCGGAGCCAAATGGCAGAATGTTTTCTTTGTAGGAAATCCTTGAGGTTATCAGTACACACATAACCTTGAACCATGAAGTCTCTGATAAGACTATCACATCCTTGGACCCATTAATAGGCCCCACCACCATTAGGGCACGAATTTCTTACTTCTAAAGCAAGTCTGGCAAGCTTTATAAAACCAGATCTAGAGTGGAGGAATCTTGTGTTTCCTCCTGGACATGAAAGTGAGACCAGCAATCAGAAGAGCCTTGCTTTTTCACTGGGAATATATTCCAATTAATGAGCTTTAGTGCAAAGCTCAATTAATTAAAAAAAAAAACCTTTCGTGGCTGTTAAACTTTTGATTTTCCACTTTTCACTTGCAATAGAAGGATCATAATCCATTTCGAGTGTCTTTGAGCTCAATGTGATTGATGATTGTTCTTTTCTCTCTCAAATCCCGAGTACACAAAGGCCACGTGCACCCGAATTAAACACACCGTTTCTCATCATGGGGATCGAGACGAAACTTGATTTCCTAAAATATAAAATTGTACGACAAAATTTCGCATTAGATTGAGTTGTTCCCTTGCTAGTTTGATGCTTTTACCTTTTCAATTATACCATGCCTTTTCTTTGTTTTGTTTAATCTTTGCTCATTCACCTGCTAACTTTATTTTTGTAGCAGCAGCATGGTGTTTTGGATCTTCTAAGGGAAGACAAAATGTAACCTTATTTTTGTAGCAGCAGCATGGTGTTTTGGATCTTCCAAGGGGAAGACAAAATGTAATTGATGCAAGCAAGAGCACAAGAAGGATAACAACATTCATTTAAAGATTGAAATAGAGTTAAAATATATATAAAAAAAATCTAAAATCTTAATTTTGTTTATAAAATATTGATCTGAAATCTATCTTTCTAGGAGGGTTGCAAATCTCTATCTAGGCTTGAAATTGACTTTAAAACAAAACAAAAAGATCCCTAAAAATCATAAAGATCTATGATAATCAAGGAAAAATAATAAAACTAAATCAAATAGAATCTTCAAATTCTAATTTGAGCAAATTCCCGCTATAGATAGACCAGCCAAGCTTTTCTTTTATACAACTAGCCTTGTAATCATCCGTAAGAATTTAAATCTCATTTAATGGTCATATAAAAAATATTTCTTTTAATTATTATGTTGGTTTGACTGGATCAGATTTTTATTTTGGGTTTAATCTTCTCCCAGACGGGATTCTGTTTTTCCTCAAACAACCCGGATCAATCGTCAATCCATGGGTAGATCTACCCAACCTGTGAGGCTGAATCTTGTAACTATGATCGAAAAACGAGATCTAGGGAGGGGGAAGGTATACGACCGAGTAAGGAAGCTAATACAGGCGTTCATGCAATAACATTGCAAATCTTGGAGACACGAGTTTAATGCAAGTGGGATTTGTTCTGGGCTTGAATTCAAGAAAGGAGCAAGAGAAAGAAATTTAGGTGCTAATGTCGAATCGAGAAAGCTTGCCTTCAGTCTAAACTGAAAATGAAGACTCTATTCCTCAATTTCTGAAAGTGACATTTATTTTTATTTTTATTTTTATTTTGTGGTATCCATCAAGCAATTCGTGCTCCACGATTTGACTATTTGCACATCTTTCACATCCTCTGCCCCCTCCTGCCTCTCAAATTGGAAACTGAACTCTTGGTTGAAAGCTTAGGGCCGAAAACGGGTTGTAAAACAAGGAAAACAAGTTGTTTTAAATGATGTAAACCTAGATTTCACACCAATCTAGTGAAGAAGACAGTGAGTTTTGCTCACAAGTTTATGTGTGCTCTCATCCTGTTTAAATAGCCAAAATCTCCTCGTCCTTCTTACCACCCATCTTGGATTTGTCCTAAACAGCTCAGTTTCTGTAGATACATGCTTACAAAAAGGCAACGCTAAATTCCAACTCATTATTTCGTGCCTTGGATCTTGCACCATGCAAGGGCAATTGTCTCAGCTATTGCTACTCCAGACTTTCATGTGAATTTCTACTCTACTGTGTATGTCACGTAGATCACAACATCCCATTTATGATTTTATCAAAGAAAAGCTACCTAGCAGAAAGATGTAAAATATTCATTGCTTGAAGGTTACTGGGACGCGAGAACCTCGTTAAACAGAGAAAGACCCCATTAAAGATCTCCACAATTTGCTTGCATAAATTGTTGAAAAGTGATTTTGCCATCAATTTCAGTGCTCCTGAATTTGTTGTGACCTCCACACATGATTCCAAATAAACCAGCTACTTCGAAAATAAAGTCATCAGATCAAACAACTATCACACTAAGAAAGATCCAAAAATGCCCAAACCAGTGACCCATCCATTCCTTTTCTTGAAGGAAAAAAACACAAGCAAGCCACCCCATCTTGCTCTCTTCAGGAATCTGACAACTCCAGATTTGGAGCAGAGCAGTTCCATGGCCTTTAATACACTAAAATTACCGCTTAACAATGTTTACACAACTGGTAAATCCCACTTATGAGCAAGGATTATTACTGTAAAAGAAAGAAGACACCATTGACGCTAAAATACTAAACATACATCAGCCAAGAACACAGAAGACTAACTTGAATCACCGAAATATAATTAAAAATTAAAGAATTCTTAATTTCAATACCCTTTTTTTTCCTTTCATTAACCTACTCACAGTTTCAATCATTTTTTTTTTCTCAATCCATAATTTGCACTTTCATACTTCTCAAAAGTTTACACAAACCACAAAAATATAAAACCAAAGAGAAAAACAAAAAACAAACAAAACAGAAAGGAGAAGCTTCAAAAGTTCCACCTCCAAATCTTGATTCTTAGATCAACCTTACACTCGGACTTAGCAGTAACAGCAACAGTTGGTGTCTTACCTTTTGGTATAGACCCTTTGATCCCATCACAAGTAACTCTTATCCCGACTCTCTTTGTCTTTAATCCACCCACCTTCATTTTCACCTTTGTATCCATCTCAATCTTCAACATTACCGATCCATTTTCACTTTTCTTTTTCATCAGATCCGATCTCAATGAATTTACTGTATCCACGTCAAGGTCATTCGAGCCTGAAACCACAACGTTTCTAAAACTTGTCTGGTTCTTTTTACTCAAGCTAAAAGCAGGTAAAGTACCATTCCCAAGGAACACATCATTACCATCAGATAATGCAGAAACAGTGAAGGGTTCATAGTCTAGCGAGATATGTGAATTGGGATTCTTGGAAATGATTGTGAGGTTAAAGAGAGTGGAAAGATGGGAACTGGAGGAGTCGGGAGATGTGGTGAGGTTAAGGCGGTGGATTCGAAGGGAGGTGATGGTAAAGGAAGGGCGGTGAGGGCGGTAAAGGATGTAAAGAGCAGCACCGGCTATGGCAGCGAGGAGGAGGAGCAAGAGGATGGTAAGGATTGTCCAGAAACAGCAGCAGCAGCAGATGTTTCGGCCACCACGGCTACGGTGGCGGCGAGTGTGAGGTTGTGGACGGTAAGGTAGGCGGGAAGTAGGGTTGTAGAGGTGGGATTTGTTTGTGGTGGCAGGTGGTGGGTTGTTTGTGGTGGCGTTCGTGGCGGTGCCATTGGCTGCTGGTTTTGAAGAAGGAAAGACCTTGTCTGACATTTTTCTTTTTCTTTTTTGGCCAAGCAAGAGTTGTTTGCGAATTGTGAAGGGAGAGAACGAGTAGAGGGGATGTAAAGGGAAGAGAAGACAGGGACAAAGCACCAAGAAAGGGAAGGATGCTTACAGCAGACCAAAGTTGGAATCTTGCCAAGCAAAGCTTTTGTTCTTGAGAGGGGTAGCTGCAATCTCTCTCTCTCTCACTATAGTCACTCTCCAGTCTCTAGCATTTACTGACTTGACTAGAGATTACTTGCAGTGTTTTCTCACCTTTAGGACAAGTTTCCCTTTTGTAATCTTAATGGGAGGGACATCTAGCCAAGCATGGTGTTTGGGTATCGCTCGGTGCTTGACACGTGATGGTGGGTGGGGTCTTGTGATTTTTGCCGCCGTCGTCGTCGTATACGGCTTGTGGTTTAGTTTTGCAGTTTGAACATTTTTATGGCATGCCGGGGTGATTTGTATTGTTGCCATGTCTAATCACTCACCTTAAATTGACTTTTTGCCCTAATTTTTTTCATAAGCCTGGCTGGGAAATAGCTGTAATGATATGATCTTTGGTTAGAATCCATGATTTTGTGGTCTTTACTGAAGAGTATTATTCACAGATCAGCAATTAAGTTAGCCCATCTAATTCTAATGACATTCACAACCAGCCTTAATTTGCAAACAAACACGTCCCCTCCTCTATCTACTGTGAATCAGTAAGTACGGGCGTTTTTCTATGGTTGAAATTGGAATTATTGTTGTTGTTTTTTTAAATTATTTTTATATTAAAATAATAAAAAACAAATAAAAATTATTTTTAAACGAAAAAAAATATTTATATGAGCATGTTAACAACGACAGAGAGTTAATTATTGCAGTATAATCTGATTTATATGGCTAGCGGAGTGGTTTTTTATACTATCATGTTGAATATGAATTTGAAGAAGAAAGGAGGAGGAGTATGAACGTGTAATTCATCCTAGAATCAAAGATTTTCTACCATCCAAATAACAAGATTTTCACCTACCTAGCACATGAATGTTTTTCAATCTATCATGTTTCTTAATTTGGATGATTTATCTTGGAAAAACCTTAACCATAGCAGCGTGAAATGTAATATATTCTTTCCTTCTTTATGCCATCAAAGATATGGAGAAGAATCAAGTCAGTAGAGATTTTTTGCATTGAATATTTGGGCTTTTGCTTTGATGGGCGTTCAGATTTCTTTGAAATTATAATAACAATTGTTTTTCAAAAAAATTTCCAGTTAAAAATACATTAACAGAAAACTAAGCACTCAAGAAGAAGTCATCAGGAACCAAAAGGCAATAACAGCAGGAGGAGCTGTAGTGAGACCGAAGTTACTGATGGATGGAAGGCAACTGAAAATGGCAGCTAGAGATCTACCAAATCCCTGCCCACGAAGGGCACTGAGAAACCACCGACGTCTCTCGAAAGTAGTATCAAAATCCTGGCATTGCTTCAGGCTAGGCAAAAATAACTTAATAATCCCAGACAGTCACCAGACACCAACTTAACTTAAATCCCAAGTCAATAATGACCCCATTGACTATGCTGCTCTCGAGGTTCTATTTGCAAGGCCCTCTTGATTATTAATTAGGTCAGAATGAGTGTCTCATAATTTTATATAAATATATATATATTATGACGGAAGCTTTCGTGTTCTTGGCAAAAAAGCCTAAGACGAATGACGAATCTTGTACTTAGCCAGGGCCACCGACACTAGCGTGGAGCTGTGGTGTTCAATCCTGTGAGAATAAAGAGAAACAGTAAAGATAAGGACGATGTGTCAATGCCTCAGCCCCTCGCGGACTCGAGATTTTCTTTTCTTTTCTTTCTTACGAACGAACTGTAGCTTTCGACTTTAACGCTAACTTTTAAGAAGAAAAAAAAACAGAAGAGGTGGTTAATTCAATCTTTTTAAAAAGAAATTGAAATTATATTTTTTAGATTGTATACTAACTAAGTAAACTAAATGATGTTGAATTAATAATCACTTAATTTAAAATTATTTTATGTTAAATAAACACATTAGTGATTCTTTTATTTTTAAAAAATTTAAAATTATTTTTTTAAGTTGTTTTCATAGTAGCTAAGTTTACTACACCATATAATATTAAAACTCATCTAATTTAAAATTATTTTTTATTAAACAGGCACATTAGTGATTTTTCCATATTGTCTGTAAAGTGATTTTTCCATATTGTTTGTAACGTGAGGGTTTCTATACTCCGAGTGGATTGAAATTAGAAAGGGTTATTTTTTATTTGATTTGATTTTTATTAAAATATAATTAAAATACATTTAAAAAAATTAAAATTAATTTAAATCGAACCATTGCAATTCGATTTAATTTTTTAAAATAAAAACTAATTAAAACTAGTTTAACTGTTTTTTTTCTTGTTCTTTTCTATTTAAATTTGGTTCAGTTTTTTCGGTTTCAATTTTTTAAAACCAAAACTAAAATTGAAGTAGTTAATTTTTTAAAAATTTTAATTATTTTTTTATTATTTTTTAAATTTTATTAATTTAATCAGTTTTTTATTTTTTCTCACCCCTGATTGAAATAGTCTTTCAAGTAGTATTTTTAAACTTTTTAAAATTTTTTAATTAAAAATATTATATATATATATATATATATTTTAAGATGAATGATTTTTAAAAAATAAAAAATATATTGTTAACATATATTTCTTAAAAAAATATATTTGAAAAACAATATTTAAAAGTTCTCGACGTCGTGGCGACTACAAGAAAGTCTTGGGAAATGTTGAGCTTCAAATCTCATAAATATGAAGTGTTAGCTCTTATCACTAAATCGACTCTTGTATTAAATCTATCTATCTTTGTCCATGTATGTATATTCTATTACAATGCGTGTAATAGTAAAGTAGAAGCATTTCAATTAAAATATCAAGGTGGTGCTTAGGAATCAATTAACTACTAATTAAAATAACAGAGTGGCATATTACTAGTCGTGTCCACTTTAATTAATGTGTATAGTAAGTCCAGGTCGATACGAGGAAGGACACCTTTCGTTGAATTCATGGGTAAAAAAGTACATACTCAATTCCCATGGTACATTTGACGTAATGTTTTTGTTTTTTTTCCAAAAACTCGCTTGTCTTGAGAGTTTTGTCTGCATTGCGACCGTGTACACAATGTTCTGTTATATTTTAAATTTTTTTATAAAAAATTGTTTATATATATATAAAAGAATTATTTTGGTATTATAATATCAAAAATAATTTTTCAAAATAAATATATCTTACTTGGAAATATATTAAAATAATATTTTTTAAAAATTATTTTAATATATTTCCAAGTAAGATATATTTTAAACAATAACTATTACCATGATTTTAAAAATGAATTGAAAATAGCAAACACTAAAAGAGAATTAAAGTATAAATTTCAATTTATATATAAATGTGGAATATTAATTTGTAAAAAATACATTAAAAAAATGTGTCTGTCGCCTTCAGACATTGTAAACCGAGCAGTAACATCGACTGGTGGGGCAAAAATATATTGGAGGAGCTTTCCAGTGCCTTACAACTGCGTCTTATCTGGGGTTCTAAAATTTATCACGGGGCCTTCCCCTCGTATTTGCACACCACCACCTCGCTTCTCCTCTCACCATCACAATTTGCACGCGCGCATATATATCTACATATCACCTTGCCAGCTGGTTCCCCGCGTCATCTGGCTTTTAGAAAGAAAAAAATTATAATGCGCTGAAAGCAAGTCTAAGTCTAAGTCTAAGTAAGTAGTTACTTTTTTTAATGTGATTTGAAAATAAAAGGATGTATAATAAAAGAAAATATTATTTCGAGGAGTCCATCCAAAACAATAAAAATACTTTTACCTAAAATTAAATATTTTATCTCTCTTTTATATATCTTTAATATTTTAATTTTAAAACACGTAATAAATTAATCCAGGATCTTATCATTTTAATAATAAATCACGTTGAATTACAACAAAAATAAGAGAATAAAAAACTCTAGGTAACCAATAAAAAACACAGGTTGATTTAATGATTTAATAAATTATTTTTTAATAAAAATAATAATATTTTGTTTTATATAAAAAGAAGGATAGTCGCTTTAGAATAATAGGGTTAAAATTTATAATTCAAATCTTGAACTGACCATTAAATTAAATTTAAAAATTATGAATTTAAAAATAAGTATGGGAAGGTAATCACACTCTAGAATTTCTTAAATTGCATGTAATAGAGGAACGCTTTCATTAACAGGGAAAGTGCTTAAATTGTTTTTAATTTCATTTAAAAAATATCAAATTAATCTTTTTAAGTTGTTTTAAAAATGTTATTTTTTTTATTAAAATAAACAAACACTATGAAAATAACAAGTAGAGGACCGCTAACTATCTTCTACCTTCTCCTTGTGCAAACACGTGGCTTGCGTTTTAAATGATGAAACCTGGTAAATTTTGATGAAACACATGGGTATCAATAAATTAATTTCTCGCGTATCTCTAGGGTATTGATAAATCAACCGAGTTTTTTATTGAATTAAACAATTTTTTTTCTTTTATTTTATTTTTAACCAGACCCCATATCCACCCACCAGTCATATTTACAATTATAATTTCTTATCCCAGATAGCTTGTCCGAACTAAAGAGTATCTCTAACAAAAAAAATATTATATTAAAAAACTAAATGAAAAAAATTGATTTTTTAAATAGTATAAATATAGTTTTTTTATATGCATTCCAGTAATAAAATGTTATTTAGAAAATTCAATTATATTTCAATATAATTGTATAACTAATTTAAATATATTTTATGTTTTACAATTTTAGATATAGTTTAAAATTTAATGATTATTCATACAGTAACAATTAAAAATTAAACAATAATAATTAAAAACTAGACCATACCAGTTCAAAGTTAACAATAAATTTTCACGTAAGTATTATAAGTAAAAAATATAAAAAATTTAAGTGAAATAAATATTTGTATATGGAGATATTATTAGCCTCATGTATTAGAGTAAAGAATGAGTTGTTGGTCAACGAGTATAAAAATAATTGTTGGTCAATAATTATTTATTTTTGTTATTTTTATAAGAAAATATAGAAATGGGTATTCAGATAACAAATAACTAAAATCTGTTTGCTTTTATGTATTAAAATAAAAAATATATAATTTTTAATATTTAACTCTTCATTTAGCTTCTTTGCTGGAGATCCTCTAGGTACCCTACTGTAATTTCTATGGTGCAATTTATGAACGAGGACCTTTAAAGTTGATATTATTTTAAAAAATAGCCAGGAATTGAATTTTCAAGCAAAACCCATCTAGTGCTTGATTTTCCAATGATCCCTAATTGCCGAAAACTGACCGAACTAAATAACTAGATGATGTATTATTTGCTAGCCATCCACCCTTGGCAAACAAAAAAGGCTAGGCTCGTGGGTCAGGCTTTTTTCATGGACGTAGCACCTGAGCCAGACCTTTTACAAGCTAGGTGTGTAGATATTTAGTCTGTTTTTATTTTTATTTTAATATATTTTTAATCTTTTAAAATAAAAAAATACATTGTTTTTATTTTTTTACCATGACAGAAACCTGGTTTTGTTACCAAACAATCAGAGTTATTTTTTATTTTAGTCCCACATGCAATCTCTTTTTTTAAATATTGTTTGACATAAAAAAAATTACATGTTTTTAGGTATAAATCTCACATGGTAACACAGTTAATTAATTATTTTTTTAATTATGTATTTTTAATTTTAATTTTGCTATGAAAAATAAAAAATATTAATATATTTTATTTATTTATTTTACTAAAAAAATCTTATCTTTATCAAATCATGAATTAAATAGTTGATTAATACCAATAAAATGCAAGTTGTGAGTGAATGGAGGAGGGTAAACACAAGTCTACAGTAGGTCGGGATGCTTCATTCGTCAATAGTTGCTAAAACCACAATTTTATCTCCAGACCTTTAATTATCTGTAATCTACAACAACAGTGAATATATTTGATGAACTGGGTTAAAAAGTTGACATTTACTTAAAAGAGACTTGAGACTGATAGGTGAGAGTTTTACGCATGGTTAAGTTTAGATTAGAGCGTTTAGTAATAGAGTTTCGGGAATATTTGAAAAAGAAAGGGATAAGATAAATTAGATTAATCCATAGTAATCTCTAATTCTATGCATTTATTTATTTTGAATCCCTATTATATGACAAAATGTACTCATTTAATTCAATTTTCATAATGTGATAAAATGTGCATATATAATATTGATATTTCTTGAAAAAAATATACCTTTGTTCTATTCATGGAGAAGATCCATTCATACTGCAATATATTTTTTGAATTTCAAGGTTGGCCCTTATTTAACTATTTTCTTCTTCTTTTCAGGTATTATTTAGATAATATTTATGCTTTTCTTATCTAGTTTATTTAACTTTCATTCATGGGGTTATTACTTACACATCACCGCCCAAGGAAAAAATAAATCTATAATTAATAAAATATAAACATCTAAGAAATTTTCTATAATTTATATGAAGAAAACTGGATAGGCGACGGGTCACGTGACAGTACAAGGAGGAGGAGGTAATAGAGAAGATAGATAGCAGTCATCTTTACAGGCTCATATTCATAAGAATCGCAAGCCCATGAATCTGTGGATTGTGGGCCAAGGCCCAACCAAGCTGTCATAATGTAAATGCTCATCCTTCTATTACAGTGTTTACATTATGTTTATGAAATGCATCACAGGTGTTCCATATATATTAAAAAAAAATGATAAAAAAATAAAAATAAAAAATCATTAATAATAAGAACGTTAACTCTTTCCGGTGACAAGCATATTTTTACCTATCAGCAAGGGTTGAGTCTAGCGGTAAGAAGCTAGTTTTTCTTGTGAGAAGAACACTGTTCGGATTCTCACCGGCAATAAAACCCGTTTTAAGACATCCACCGACGCCACAAAGACATTTTGACTTATGGTGGCGCCAGAATGGGTTTCATGTCAGCATCTGTGTGTGCTCCACACAGACTGGATGCATGTTTGATCTGCAAAAGTAGTGCTGCATTACGTAATGATGTGAAGCGTGAGCATATAGCCATTCCCTCGATGATGAGAGAAGAAGAGATTCTGAAGATAGCAAGCTCGGCGCCATTACCAGATTTGGCATGATTCTGAGATTCTAAAGATAGCATACACCAGCAAGTTACATCGTTATGAACTTCAGGCCGTGCAGAGTTAGTTGAAGTTCAGTAAACTAGCTCCAACATTTATATTAATAATAATAATAAAAACAATTCACCTGCAAGATTGAGGCCAAAGTGGATCGAACCAGCACAGGTGATTTTGGTTCGTCTTCTCCAGGTTGGTACGCAGTGATAACAAGGCCGCGACCCCTCTAAGCAAATGCACGTGAACATGCATGTTAGTATACGATACAAGGCCACAGAAACGTTTAGCCGAAAAGCAACAAAATTACATGTGAAAGCATGGGCATATTTGTCTTGTAAGAACAGCCACAGTGTGTGCCATCCATGTACCATACAATTCTTAATCTTCCAATCCCCATTATTGGTCAATATGCTTGATTAGTTATAAGTTCTTCATTAGATGACTAAATAGTTTTTGTAGTCTGTAATTTTTGTAGTTTCAAGTTTAAACAAGAAGTTCATTTCTTTTAAATTTTATTACCCGCAAGTAAGAAATGAAAAATGAAAGAACAAGTCATTAAATTTAGGTTGAAGAGAGAGAAACTCATTAATTGACATTGATTTCAAGAGAAAAAATTATCAAGTTAATTTGATATCAATGGGTTCTATTTGATTATGATAGTTTAATAATGGTTGTTTCAAATCTTAGTCTTGTTTAGAAAAATATATCATTATTGAAAAAGAAAATTAATTTTCAATCTGGTTTTAGAATCATTTTAAAGGGTTTTTAGAGATTCTAGAAAATTTATTAAAAGTTTTCAAATCAAAATTTATTTGTAAACAAAAATCAAACTTGAATTTTTCACAACCATGATGGCGGCCAAATTATAGAAAGAAAGAGGACTTATCTTTTTATTTATTATAAAAAATTTAAACAAATGCCTGGTCTAGACATACAAGCTTGAGACAAAAAACCCACTCGTATGTGCTTCGTTTCAAAACCCTAGACACACTAGGTATTTAGGCTAAACTCACATATATGATCTTATTGTTTCTATCATTTTCATTTGCAAAGGGTTTTAAATTTTTTAACTTTGTTTTATTTTCTTGAAAAATAAATTTTATTTTAGTGATTTGAAGGATATTTGGATTAAAAAATGACATACAAAATAAATGTGGATACATGAGTACGAAAAAGTTTAAAACATTTTTTTAATTTTTTTTTCATTAGACATTTGAATTTCTAGCCAGGATTTAAAACACAACCTAATACATGTGGCCTACTAAATTAATAATTAAAAGTATATTCAAATTGTTAGAACGTAATTATTTAAAAAAGAAATGATGTTAAAATGTATTAATAAATATATTAACAACATAAAACGTACGAGCCAAAGACTAATTAAGGCATCATTTGATTAATTTTTATACTATAATGACTAATTAAATAGTTTCAAGGACTTATAAAAAATAAATTATAATTAACTCTTAAATTCATATTAATAACAAAAAATCTTTGCCACATTCCTCTTAGTTTCACTCTGTTTTTACATGTGCTAGCTTTTAATATTGGGTTTCACATTTATTTATCATATAACTAAATATATATATATATATATTATTGAAGTTTATAGCTTGGATAAATTAAATCGATTTAATATATTATTATCTTAATTTAAAAAAAAATACTTTCAAAAAAAAAATATTATGGGTCAACAACGTAGAGCATGAAATAGGCCTACAAAGAATGAAGGCCACATCAACCTTGTATCTGAATTATGAGCTGTGCTTGAAATGCAGCTATATGAGAACCTCTACTGTCTATTTCTACTGCAACTGCCATTATGTTACCAGGCTCTCGCCAATGATAATGCTACTGGGTGGAGGAGTGCAGTTCATGTCGAAGAACAAAATCAAGTTGATGTAAGGGGGCATTGTTGGTGATATGAACTTTATTTCTACTGCATTCTGCCAGGACAATTGAAGATTAAAGGTTGGAATAGAGGGACGATAGAAATGTGTGCGAACTCAGAATGAACACATTTCTTGCACATTGAAAATAAAATCGGGGAAAGGATGTCATGTAGAACGGTTTCTACATTTTAATGTTCTTCCTACACTGATTGTTAAGGCACCTGTTGGCAGCAGCACCAAAAATGAAAGTCTTCACTCCATTTTCTTCAAGGACGCGGGCACTCTTTCAAATCACCTAATCTGTTAATAGCCAGGAACATGTTAGAGCTATTTAACCTTTTATTGGCAAAAAGATCTAAAACAAAACAAAACAAATGGACTGAAAACACAGCAACTCGAGGCAGTTGAGATCATAAGTGAAGAGAGGACTATCTACACAAAATAAAGGGAGACAAAGCCATTGCTATGACAGAAAAAGAAGTAACAATTACACATGGCCATACAAAATGGTTTTATAAAGCAAGACAATATTCATGGCGCAAAAGTGCACCTCAGCCATCTTTGATAACGCAAAAGAAATGGCCTTATGTACCACTAAAAGACTCCTTTGCAAATTCCACGTGACAGCAAGTTGACTTCAGCTTATCTAATTCTTCAAGTTGCAGAGTTCACAAACCTTTGACATCTAATGGTTCTGTGTATGAGCATAATTGCAAACAAAACAGGAATTGCTGCCGAGCACAAGTGCTCCAAGGAGTGACCGCTGATAAGGTACCGATTTGCATTGTATATTTTCTTGTCAAGAGCATCTTCAAACTTGGCTAAAAGGCAAACACCTGTAACCCAAGGTGTTAAGATTTACAAATAGATGAGCATGAAAAAAAAAAAGAGAAAAAAGAAGAAGCTACCAGAACCCACAACTATAGGGAGTTCGTCCAAGCATGCATTATTTATTACAACTAAAAGGCATTCAAGGAAAAAACCGTCAACAGAAAAAACAGGGGTGCAAGAAGCAGAATATTAAACTGAAAAAAGGAATATACAATTAAAAGTTTGCAGCTCTTTTACTAACAGTTTTGTTTAGAAGGTTGCATATCCAAATACTCTTGCCTATCCTATCACTTCTCATCATAAACAATAGAGAAAAATCTTCAGGCAGTACTCAACATCTCATTTATCTTCCGCAAATAGCTTTTCTTATAGAACAAGCAAATTTTGCACAAGTGATGTTTTTACAAAGGTCAAAAATATTCATATGAGTGAGAGATAACTACCCATAAACCATTAAAAAGATGAAATTCAAGCATTAAGCTTAATTCAATCAAACAGCAAACACCTAAAGCAGCTAAGCCAAGTGAATATACCCTATATGTTATATTCATAACTCTCATATATGACAAGGCTAATTACTACTGCAGATCAAATTGCATTGCTTTTTGGCCCTTTCTTTTTCCTAAATACACTCTAGGATATGAGAAGGATATTCTACATGCATTTGAAAGTACTATTTACCAAACACATAGCAATGTGAAAATAAAAGTTCAACATAAGAAGTTCAAATGACGGTGATTGATTACTAAATTGTTTTCAACAGAAGTTCACACAGAGATGTACTAAGTAAAGCATGTTAGGGAACATAACGAGATATTAGTTGAGAATAAGGCATGGGAGGATAAGCTCATACAATTTGTCCCGCCATAACCAGAACTTTTTATCAACACTTCAAACTTGAAGATGTGGGCACAGGGAGATAAAGAGAGAAGGAGAGAGCAAGTTTGATTTCATTAGACATAAATCGTCCACAATCTGGGTTGCAGTATATGTTGTTGTTGTTGTTTTGTTGTTGGTAAAATTCAGTTTTAAATTATATTATTTGTTTATTACTGCTCACAAAAAAACATATCTTTCATTATATGAACATCCCTTCATCAAAAGTTCAGATTATCACAATTCTCCTACTTAACAGTTCATGAATATTCTTATAGCTTCATCGAATTGCTCAGCTACCAATCTCTCACTTCACTCAATTTACAACAAAATTATGAAATGGTGTGGTCTTTTGAATCAATACGGTGGCACATAAATGTGTTGCATAGATCCATTGAGTAGCTCAATTACCAATATGTCACTTCACTCTATATGTACAAAAATCATGAAATTGAGGCATTTTGTAATGAAATACACAAATGCACCTTAAATGTGTTGCATTCTTTAATAGCTAAGAATAAAAATTAAAAGAGAATGAGATAGAGCATCAGATACCTGCTGCCCAAAGCCAATATCTTGAATGCGTGTATTTGGGTGGGTATAAAAAAGTCATGGCCGGTATGGCTACGCATGGAATCAACTGGAACATCATGCACAATCGAAGATCATTAAATGTTCTGCAACCAACTAGCAAGTAGCAACTCATATTCAGCAGAAAGCTATAGATATTCCTTGACATAAGAGATACAATCAACTAAACAACTGGTTCAGCATTGAAACCAGGAAGTAGAAACCAACCTTGCATAAGCTGTACTAAACAAAACAGCAAATAGTAATCCAAACAAGCAACTCAATCCAGCCCTTTGCCCCACTCTCTCCGCCATGAAACTAGAGAAAAGTGAAGAATATGCTATCATCATCTGCATTTAGCAATGCACATTAAGAAATTGATTAACAAAGACATGTCGTGCAAGCAAAAAGATGGTGGTGATAAAAGAAAGAGCTGATAAACACGCCAAGGCCCAACTAATCCTGGGGTGCACAGGCCCTCGGCAAGGAGTTTCCGGCAAGTGCACCACGGGGCTGCTTTACCCAAGTCCGGTGGCGGTTAAAGAAAAGTGATATACGCTAATTTACTTTCCTTTCATACATTTTTTACCACAAAAACAGAGAAAAAAAATGGCAAGAAAACAAAGAGAATTGTGAAGCAAAACAGTAATGCTAACCGGTAAGGTGTCCCACATTACTCTACTGTCATCAGGCTTGAGATGATAGTAAGCAGAACCAAAGGCCAAACCCACTATTCCACCATAAAATAGTGCCCAGCCCCAAACCTCTCCTTTCAAACTGTAGTGACAAGCCACAACAATCTCATTAAAAAAAAAAAAAAGCAAACTCAAAGAAACCCCCCTCTCACACACACCAACAATAGTTAATACTAAATTACCTTATGTTAAAAAAGCATCCTTGAAGAGAAAGCACAAACCCCACAACACCAACAAGCAAAAAAGGGAAATTGGTGATCACATTCAAAGTATTAGGCACTCCTGCACCCAAAAAAACACAATCAAACCCAGATAGTAAAATCAAGTAAATGATCAAAAGAGATTAAAAAGATACGAACTTTACAAAGAAAAATCAAACATACCAAGGAAATTTCTCATGTCAGCAAACTGGAGAGGTTTGTGAGATAAAGTGATTTTAGGGGTGACTACCATGAAACAAAGCCAGCATAATAATGCACCTAACCACAAGTGACATCTCTTCCCTTTCCCTATTTGTACCTGCTTAATTACCATCCACGCCATCTTTTTCTCTAAAGTTCTCACCCTTTTTTTTTTATTTCTTTCTCTTTCAGGAGATACGTATCTGTTTCATAACAGCGTCTTTAGATTTCTTTCATTAGCAAAATTCGGGGGAATTGATATAAGAGTAGCAGCAGCAGCAGCAGACAATATGTTGTTGTTTTTGACCTTTTTGCTTTAAATTTTAGACGGCTTGTAGTTTTTGCAACTACGGCTATTTGTCAGGCAGTTGTTCGTACTTTATCTGCGGGATAGCGACTCGTCGCTTGAAGTTAATCAATGATTTTATTTTTTTTATTTGTATCAGTCCCATTTTGAAGCTTGATAGGCTTCTTGAAGAAAATAGGCCCAGTAATCAGCCCACGAATAAGTCCATAGAGAAATATGGTCCTTCGCATGAAGAATGTCATATTTTTTTTTCTCATTTTAATGGTAAGGGTGTTGGATTGTTTTTATAATTAAGGTTAATAGCTAAATTTGTTATTGAATAAATTGGAGAATTAATTTATTATATAACGTTAGATTGGGTTAATAATGCTTATAATTAAAGCTATTATTGCTATATTAATGATGAAAAGTTTTAGTTTATTTTACTCTCATGTCAATTATATCTTTTAATATGTTGATTAGCTTGATCTAAACAATACCTAGTTGCGTCATGAGTTAAAAAAAAATCCATGTGAAGTAAATTAAATTCAATTTGATTATATATAACATATGTTGTATTGATTTCTATGGGAAATTAGCGTAAAAGCAGGAATAAAAATATGAAAAATGGCTCTCGTATATTCTTAATTGAGCAAAACTTATTTTTATAAAATTATTAATTTTTTAATATATCATTTTGTTAGCCTTTCCCATCCAAATTATCATGACAGGTCATGCACGTGACTTTGATATCATACCAAAAACGACAAGTCCGGTGGAAGAGAAGAGTGTCACCAAAGAAAGAGGGGATGGAGGGGATGGTGCGGTTTCGAAGGTGGCATAAGGTCTGGTCTCGTGTGGTTTTTTATTTTCTTTTACCCTCACGTGTTTCAACATGAACTAGTTTATTGAGATGGCTCAGAATCTGAATTTTGATGAAGTTATTAAATTTTGATCGGGTTATTTAAATTAATTTTTAAAATTAAAATAATATTATTTTAATAAATTATAAATAGATTTCTAGTAAGAGTAAATATTTTTTTATTTTTTTAACTCAATTTTATTTAAGCTCGGATGGATAAACCGAGTTGAGTTAATGACTTAATATTATTATTTTAAAAATATTTTAATAATGAAAAGTAAAAGCTTTTCATTGGTGTAGATATAAATATATATATATATCATCTAATCATACTAAATTTTATATTTTTATAATTTTTTATTAAAATATTTATTAATAATTACTATAAAATTTTATATACGTGTGTCCCAGCCGGTCAACCTACAGGTATCCACGGTCAATACCAAGGTTTTGGCTGAATGTGTCCATGTTTCGTGGCCAAACGTGACAAGTTTTAATAGTGATTTAAATGGCTAGTAAAACCTACATCTACATGCGCCAATCCTCGCATTTGTGATGATTTGATATATTAAAATAGTTGTATTTACAATATGGTATATTTTAATCTTGTATGATCTTCCAGCACAGTAAAAGCATAGCATGAGAGCTTTGTAAATGGTGCCATTTTATAAAGTTATGGCAAATACAGCATAACATTGATACAATAATACATGTTATGTCTCTCCAAGGACGTAGACGATGCATGTCATCTCCAAAAAACGAACCGATTATGTCTTGGTTTAATCATCAATTTATTTTAATACAATAATATTACGAATGATCTAGTAATCTTTGCACTGTAATACATTGATAACATCCTTGCAATCGTACCGGTAACTGAATTAAAAAGTATTGTTTTGTCTTTCATCTTAATTTATTTGATGATTATATGATTTTTTTATATTATTTAATTTTAAACCAGATACTTTAAATATCTTAACATCCATTATAGATTTACACTGCAATAATAAATTAAAAAATTATATGTTACAGAGCTATTAAGTTAATCTAAATTAATTATTTTTATTAAAATAATATTATTTTTATTAAAATTCCAATTAAATCCCTAAAAACTCATTTATTCTAAATTACACTCTAAATCTTGAGATCGGCTTTTCATGGCAAGGGTGTCGTCTGGCTTGAATGTTGTGGCAGCTTTCTAACAAGATCCAGTGACTATAATGAAAGGGTACGTGGTTTGTGGAGACAAGGGAGGCATCTCCCAGCCATTTCAGACCGCTAGCCACGTGCTCCATGCCTGGTCTTGCATCCGCTACAATTAGAGCATTTCCCTTTCCAGATTATCAACGGTGAAATTAACACAACGTATTAGCACATTCACACCAAGTCTACCTGGGTCCGGACGGTGCCTCTGAATCCATCGGCTGAGCTTTTGATTTTTTTTTTATTAATTAATGCGAATGTTCAAATTAATTTATGATTAATTTATATGTAATTTAATTAATCTTATAAATTTTAAAATTAATATCTATATAAATCTCTAATAACTTAAAAAAATTTAAATTTATCATAATTATTAAAAAACAAAACATGAACAATTAAGTTATACTTCTTGCCTCCCAAGAACAAAGCAAATTTAGACCCGCATTACTTAAAAATTAACGAAGATGGTGCTCAAATTTCGTGAAATCTCACCTTCACCTCCCAAGATTCTACATTCTATTGATGGTGGCAGTGCCATTCAATCTCCAAGATTCCCTGTCTTCATCGTTCATTTTTTTCATTTGGAATTTTTTGTTATAAAATATATTTTGATTTAAAGATATTAAATTAATATTTTTTAATAGCTTTAATTAACTATATCAAAAAAAATTAAAAATACATCTCAAGAAAAAATATTTTAGAAAAATCATGATATCAAAAAAATTATAAGTATATTAAAAAATGTAGTTAGAGTTATTTTTTAAAATATTTTTAAAATATATAATAAAATAATATTCTTTATTTTTTTATTTTTATTTTTAATATCAATATAATAAAATATTCAAAAACATAAAAAAATCAAAATTTATTGAATTCAATGCAACCGAGGCCCAGACATGCTCACAATAATAAATTTACTTGTTTACTAGATTTACCGGATATTTAATGAATCGTGTGAATTAATTATAGTGAGCGTAAGCGTGAATTGAATTAATTATAATGAGTGTAAGCGTGAATTAATTATAGGGAGTAACCATGCATAAATAAAAAAATAAGCAAGGGACACAAAACTGCTTCGCCCAGACTGCCAGCAGCTTTACTGTTGATATCAACGAAATATCCTTGGGAAAATAGGTCAAAATACAATAAAGGCGCAAGCTTCCTGCTACAATGCCACCGCAACCAGGGCTCCGAACTTTCTAATCGGCGTTTTACAAAATTAATTTTTTATATTAAAAAAATATTCTAATCCATTTCCCAAAAAAAAAAACAATTAATATATTCTTTTAAAAAAAGCACAACCTCCTGCCACAGAGCCACCGCACCGCAACCAGGGCTTCGATCTTCCGCAAATGGGCTCCAATCATTGATCATTTTGAAATTGCATAATGCAAAGTTGCAAACGGTGTTTAATTGTTTTTATTTAAAATTATTTTTAATATTAAAAAATTTTAATTTAATATATTTATAACAAAAATCAGCGCAACCACTCCTTTTACCTTTCCCAGCCTGGCAACCTTCTTTCCCAGCCTGGAAACAAAACCTTGAAAAGCAAAATTTAAAACATGGCCAGTACCCAGGAATCAATCAAGATTTTAGGTACCAAATTGCCCACCATCTCAACCATTCTGCTTTGCTTGTTCTATGTTTTATATATATATATATATTAGAAGAAAATGAATGGGATTTCAGTAGCAACACCATTCACATTACCATGTAGTACTTGAATGCATGAAATTAAGAAATATTGGACCATATTGTGGATAGACAGGTCAACAAACAGAAATACTAATTAATTAAGCAAGTAAATTTCAAGGGGAGGAGCTCTACACCCAATGAAGTTCTTAATTTTCAACAAAGCTCCCAAAAAAGTAAAAAAATAAAAACAGCCCCGGGAGAAAAACCAAATTTACTTTCAACTCCCTCCGGGAATCATGTTTTTGTACCTTATAATAGAATCCACCCTCTGCAACTTCAGCTGCTGCTTAAACTTGTATATAAAATCATCAGCTTTAGCGTCCACTTCAGTGTCACCAACCTCAGTGGTGGTCTTCCCTTCTTTCACAGTAGCTGGCCTGCGAGATTCAAGGATGTCCTCCTCTTCAAAATTAGAAAAGACAGATTTTGCGCTTGCAGATTTCCTCATTTTCTGTGGTAGCTTTTTGGGTACTTCACCGGAAGTTGGTTTTGTATCTGAAATGGACTTGCTCAGTTTACTTCCCTGTAACGTGCTATACATCTCTTCAAAAGTCTGTTCCTGGTCTTGGACTTGCTCGTTTTCTTCGTCTTGAAATCCATCCTCCTCCTCTTCTTCTTGGAGCCGTTCATCATGTTCTTGTATTTGGCTATAAATTTGTTGAGAAGTGAAATGGGTTGGCGTGCTTTCTTGGTTTTCGTGGGTTTTAGTGCTGGTGGGATTAAACGATTCTTGAGATAAGTAACTATAAAGGTTGCTGGACTTGATTTTCTGCAACATCGAAGGAGAACTAGAAATAGTTGGCTGGTTTTGATTTTGGTGGTATTGATAATCTTGTTGGGAGGTTTGTTGATGAAAAGTGAAACGTTGGTCAGAGTCTTGAGGTTTTTCGAAATTCACGGTTGTAGGTCCTTGGGATCTATAGCTATATAAGCTGATAGATTTGAGTCTTTGTAGTAGAGAAGGAGATCTAGTAAACTGGTAACCATGACCATACTGTGCTTGAACATGTTTTTCTTGTTCTTGATGTTGGTCACCGGGTTTCTGGGTGGCTAGTCTTGAAGATACAAAAATGGTGCCAATCATTAGATTGAGAAGAACAAAGAAAACAGCTGGGGTTAACCAGCTATTCATAATAGCCCAGATTGATATGGATTCTTCAAGCATGATTTTTGGCTGGGATTGGCACAATCTTAGGGAGAAATGAAGATGGGGTTTGTTGATTGTAGAGGAGAAACAAAGAATGAGGTGGCGAGTAATCTTTGAGCACAGATATAATGGATACACTAGAATTTTGTTTTCTTGTATTTTGGAGGCTTGAGAAAAAAAATGATTTTTTTAATTTTATAGAATCTCGAGGGACACGCCCCAGGATGTCGATGTGAGGCTGTAGTTGTTTGAAGGGCAAGCGAGGGGGACAGGCCAAAATCGAAGACCTGAGAGCGAAAACCTGCTGCTGGATTTATATGCCGACGCTGCGGTTATTGTAAGAAAATAAATAAATAATGTATTATTTTGATATTTTTTAAGATAATTTTAAATATGAAGTTATATTTTATGTCAGTTTGGTATGCGATTTTAATTGTAATTTTAAATGTATTAAGTTAATCAATATATATTACAATTTTACATGTACCTTAATAAAAAATAAAAATTCATAACTTTTTTAAGACTGTAATCATAATAGCAAATATATACTTCATGATCTACTTGATTTCAAGAAAAATTAGTAAATTACAAAAGAAACTCTTATAAAATTTAGAGAAAAGTCCTTGCTTGCTGTCAGCAGAAAACGATGCAATCTTGATGATGTCGTCGGAAAAAACATTATTATCCAAGTAGAAAAAAATAAAGTGACCCTTGCCTCAATTCGTGCCAGCATGCTGTCATGCTGCAATGTAACGTGCGTGTTTAACACTGTGGTTGTAATTATTTTAAAAAAAATATCAATAGTATTTTTTATTTTTAATATTAGTATATTAAAATAATATAAAAAATATTAATTTAAAACAAAAAATTTAAATCTTTTCTGAAATTCTTTTACAACATAGCGCCAAACCCATGGTGATTTTATGATGCGGAGAAGGTAAGTGTTTTTAAATTAATTCAATTATTTACTTTTAACGGTTCTCGACTAAAAAATAACAAAGTTAACTCCACTACACTCTGCAGGTTGTGGCTCAGCGGTGTAGGAATTGTTTTTTTTATTTTAAATTTTGGTTTGAGTCCTAGTAACAGTGGGCCTGAAAAGTAGTTTTTTTTTTATCCGTGCTGGTTTTTTTTGTGGGGTACACCTATCACCCCACGGTGCCTTACCTGTTCACTGGGCTTGCATGATGTCCCGTGAACCGTGAGATTAGTCGTAGTACGCGCAAGCTAGTCCGAACACCCGTGTTAATAAAAAAAAAGAGTTAACCCTACTTACCCATGACCTAGCCTAATTCTCAAATTAGGTTTGAAAACATGATAATTATAACTTTTATTATTATATGTATTAGTTTAACAAGTTTGAAATTAATTTTTTTATAATTATAATTTATAAATAAAAAATAATTATTATTGTTTATAAAGACATGTGAATTCCACACCTTTTCTTCTGTAGATATAAGAGAACACTTCAAAATTATTGTAGGAATTCATTTGTTTTTATGTATCTATCCTTGTGTTTTCATTCAAGTACATTTTTATCTTTGTTGTCCTGGTATCCACTAACAAACAAGATTGAAAAAATCACTGCAATTCAATACTTGAATTACTATTCATTAGAGCAGTGATTTGACGATATCACTGCTCACTAAAAAAGCCTTTCAACTAGGCTTCAGCGGCAATGTGGTTTTTTCATCGTGATGTAACACTTCCTTACAAATTGTATGGGGTTAGATTAATTATTTGGTTTTTTTTTCTGTAAAAATAAAAACTTAATCTCATAAAAAATACAATGCATGCTACTTAGGACGTCCTGTTCTTTCTTTAAAAAATGAAATAGCATAACTATGTTGATGCACTTGAAGATAAAAATCAATTTAACTCTTTTATTATAAATTTGAAGATTGCTCCTGTTTTTTTTAATTGAAATATATTAAATATGTTTTAAAAAAACTTATTGGTGTACATGTATAAGATTTTGTGACGGCATGTAAAAGATCTCAACGTTCCAATCTAATAAAGCAAGATATTTTCCATGACTGACCATGGTTTGGCACCACAACCATGCCTAAACAAGCTTTTAAAGTTGATTTATAATAAACCTTTTCTCTTTTTTTTTTCAAAAAATTTTCTCATTATTTTATTTTTTTAATTCAAAATGAATTTTTAAACTATTTTTATTTTTTGGTTTTAATATGATTTTTTATTAATTTTAAAATACCCCAAGTTTTCTTTAATTTTTTTAATTGTTGCTATTTATTCGGTTTACTTTGGATAATTGATATTAAATTAGCTAGGAAATGAGATTCTTGATTTAGTTATAATAAATAATTTAATAAATTATGACATCATTAATAACTGGGCTATGATTTTTTTCTTTTTATTTTTTAATTCATAAGTATTTTACATGATTATTTTACCCGTGTATTTTTTGTGTTATCATTTTTTGGGTTTGTCCAAGTATTTATTTTATAAAATTAATATGTTTTTTTCATGATTTTATCATTTAAAATTATATTAATTGAGAATTAAGCTTTTTCATCCATATAAGATTTTAGGGGTTGTAATTTAAAAAAACTCAATAAAATTCAGGAGATTTGCTTAGTATTCACCCCTTTCAAAGTTGCTTTTCTTACTATTTTTTTAGATTTTTTTGCATTTATTTTTTATTTTAATTTTTATAGTATTAGTCTCGGATTCATGATCCATTACTTTCAAATATTAACACAGGTATTTTTTTTATTATTATATTTTTTTATTTTAATTTTATAATCAATCAATTGATTTATTTAAGATTAATTTTTTTGTTTTTTTTATTTTTTCAAGATTATTCCAATCTTATATTTATTATTTCAATTCTACATTTACTGCCATGAAGTTTGTGAATTAACCTATACTAATCAGGTTTTTACGCGCGCATGTATATATATATATATATAACTTTATTATTTAATATTATATTTTTTATACCCTGAATAGACCCGAGCTGATTTATTTTTATTTTTTTACTGTTATGTATTTTTTTTTAATTCAATTACCAGCTGTTGGGTGGCTCTGGTTCTGGATTTATTATTTTTTTAATATGTTTTTCTACGTTGAAAAGAAAGTCTACCGTCCCATGATAAGACGCGGGCAATACTGTCTATGAGAGCACGGCTGTCAAAACCCCCCTCCCAGTTATTGTTTTGAAAAAATCTGGCTTGGTCCACTAACTACGCTCCCATAATTGAAAAGTGTTCATAAATATCGCTGAGTGAATAGTTAAATGTAATCCCACGAACACTAAAAGTCAATTATCTACATCGTCGATGGATAATGTCTTATCTTCTACGTTTGCCAAACAAAGAGATTTCTGGACCACACCATCTGCCAGCTATTCCGTAATCTTCATCGCGAGCCTGTGAAAAAATAATTTTTTAAAAAATTATTAATTTTCTATTTAAATTAATATTTTTTAATTTTTTTAATATATTAATATCAAAATAAATTTAAATAAATAAAAAATACCTTTCTAATATACTTCCGCTTGGTACTATTATCACCGCTAACAAACCTAAATTACAGTTAACTTTTTCCAGACCAATCAAATCATGTGCTAACTTTACTGTCTTGTACGATCATTGCATGAAAGCAAATTAATAATCACACTAGTAGTACACTAACTTTATAATTTTCCTCAATCGAGTACATGGATTTCAATGTTTTTTGTTCGAGTACACCAACTCTCTCAACGCTTGCAATCAAGTCCATCCATCTACTCTTCGTTGATTGCTCCATTATCTAATGACGTATCCTTTAATCTTTAATCCATAACTGATACTCTGATTCTCGTTTTATCTCAATCTAGTGCATAGAAAGGCTTTTTTTAATACCCGTTTATATTTTTATTTCAAAAATGTTTTTTATTTTTTTAATTTAATTTAATTTATTTATTTTAAATTAATATATTTTAAAATTATTTTAATGTACTGGTGTCAAAAATAATTTTTTAAAAAATAAAAAAATTATTGACACTAAAAATTATTTTAAAAAATCAAACTAGACTCCCAAATAAATTATTATTTTAATACACAAACTCTTTTTTTTATTGCATCACTAAAGTATTTTGTTAATTTTTTTTATCTTCTAGTATGGGTTTTTCTTAGTAGAAGTGATCTCTCAAAAAAATAACATGACCTGCATTTGTTAGTAAAAAATACTGTTAGAAATGGTAATGCTACAGGCAACGAAATTTTTTTAATGAATATCATTATGACGATGCTGGTAATTCAATTCAATTTTTTATTTTCTAATGATGCGTTTTTTTTTCATTTTATAAAGAACTGGAATTGAAAAAAATAAAGAGAAAATGAAAGAAATTTAGGAATGATCAGTCTTGTGATTGGATTAGAATTTCGAAAGATTTTCAATTTTTTTAAGTTAATTTATAATTTTTTTAAAAAATACTATTTTAATATATTTTTAAATTAATAACGCCCCTTTTTTTCATTTTACAAAGTATTAGAATTGAAAAAAAATAAAGAAAGAATAAAAGAAATTTAGGGACTGAAAAGTCTTTGAATTAGAGTTTCAAAAGATTTTGATTTATTTTTCAAATTAATTTTTTGAGTGTTTTTAATTTGATAATATTAAAAATGTTTTTAAAAAATAAAAAATATTTTAATATATTTTTAAATTAAAAAACTTCAAAAAATACCTTGTAGCACTATTGCAGACTTCCGTTGATTGGGCAGCATTTAACGGCTGAGGATATACCTCCATGAGCACCACACCCTTATGCGTCCCACCAGCATATAAACAAGGCACGATAATTAATGGGGCCTATAAAGGGCATAGTGTTACGAAGATGCGATTGTCTTTTTCAAGGCAGCACAGTGAAAAACAAAATTAACACCGTTATATAACTGGGAAATAGCATTGCTTAGCGAGTAGCCTGTGGTATCTACGAGCCGTGTGTGTTACAAACGACTTTTTAAACGAGTTATTGTAGAGAGAAGAAAATTTTTTAAATCACATTAAAATTTATAATGATATATTGATACTATTAAAAATATTTTAACAAGATAAATATAAAAAAATAAGATTATGATAAATCATACAAGTCTTTATATCTTTGAATAATAAATGTGACTCACTTTATTTATTATTAATAATATTTTTTAATTTATTTAGTTGATATATTTTCTATAGTGTTAATAATATAATAATTGAAATTTTAATATGTTTTTAGCTTTTTTTATGTGTTTTTTTCTCGTTATAATTTATATCAGCTCATTTAATAATTCAAGAGAGCAAATATGTGACTTGTAAATTGTAAGGTTAAACTATATTATTTTCTAGATTAAGTTTTGAAATGTGTTGTTTCTTTCCTTTTTGTTATTTTGAAAGGAAAAAAACTAAACATGCGATCGGCGAAGAAATTTGATACTCCTTTTTGTCATGTATAGTATAGTTTGGGGGAACAAAAGGTCACCTCTCCTCCCTCCTGCTGTCAAGATTAGTGAGATGTTTAATATTGTGATAAAGATTGTTATAATTTAAATTATTTTTTTATTTAAAAATATATTAAAAAATATATTTTTAACATTAACATATCAAAACAATCTTAAAATATAAAAAAAATTAACAAAAAATAATATATATTTTTTTAAATAAAGCTTCACCCGTGTTCCAAGACGTGTGCATAATGCGAGCTTATCCAAGTTGTTGAAATGTGCAGTTCTTGTTCAGACTCGTTAACTGGATCTTGTTTTTCAATCTACTCGGAAGGACCTCGAACTTGTCCGTTTACACTGGGTAATGACTCTGGTTTGTGGCTAAGTCATCCACTCAGGTTAGACAATTGGAACCCGACTTCTTAGTTCCGACAAAGAGAGTTTATCATTATTCGCATCACATATATACAGGCTCCAATCGTGAAATTCATACACGCAATTGGGCTTTGCAAGTAAAATTCTTCACTTCGGCCTCCGCTATGTCGGGGGTCTCAGGTGCACCATGAATTCATATCATTATTATTATTATTTTATAAAAATTGATATTTAAATGCCGTGGGCGTGTTTCATGTGAATAATAATAAAAATTAACAATTCAGGCTATATCCATATCTTGATAAAATAAATTAATTTTATTTTAATTAAATAATAAAAATACATGTAGAAATAGTAGAATAATAATTATTTTAAAAAATAGACCAAGATAACAACAAAAAAAACATGTGATTTTATGGAGTTTGATAAAAAATAAATTAATTTTTTTAACTAGAGTCAAATAATAAAGGATAAAACAGCTATAATTAACTCGTAAAAATTATAATTTATATCATAAAATTAGGATAACTTGATATAAAAAATTTAACAACACCAATAAAATTATTTTTTTTAGTAACATCAAATAAAAAAATCATAAAAGATAAACAATCCATATATATAAAAAGAGGTTGATCTACCTTATTTTTCCAAACTTATGACTCATATTATTAAAATGAAGCATTGTACATGAAAATATCACAAAACACAACTCAGCTCCTTACATGTTAAATATTAAATAATAAAATATAAAAAATAATTAAATATGAAAATAATTAAAGAAAGGTAGCAACTAAAAAAAATAAAGATAAAAAATAAAATTAGAGGGGTAGTAAAAAAATCTTGATTGAAAGATGGAATCAATAATAGAATTTTTTTAACAAAAAGAAAAAAAATTCCAAACAGGTATCAATTTTTTTATAAAAATAATACACCATATAAATAAATTAAAGGGTGAAATTGAAAACCACTAAAAGTTGCTCAAAAAGAATAAGAAGAAAAAATAAAAAATGAAAAGAATAAGGACCAAAGTAGAAAAAATAACAAATGAAAAATTGAGATTTAATGATAAAATAAAAAAAATCAAAACTTCACAAAAGGACCAAATCTAAAAACAAAACAAATTGAGGGACAACTCTAATTTAATTGGAGGGCTAGATGTGAAAAACAAAAGGGAGAGACAGGACAAGGAGAAAAAAAGGGCCCACACGAAGGGGCCGCTAAGAGGATTCAAATGCGTTAGTCTTGGGTTATATTTATGTGGGCCTAGATTCGTTAAAATATCAGTTGATATCAAACTATAAATGATTGGTGATGGATTCGTTGCAGTTGATGTGATAGCTGCATTGCATGACGCGTGGATCAAACCTGGCAGGGGTGAGCATTGGTGGATTCCATATGATCTCGATTAAAAAATCCAATTGAATCCATTTTTCTTTTTTAACCCAACTGAATAAAAAACAATCAATTCAAACCAGATGTTCCAGTTCAACCTTATTTAAGGAAACCACATGAGTCCATGTTCTTTTTAATTGGATTTCTCCTAGAGGCTTTGATGTTATGAGTGTGGGCTTTTTTTATTTTCTATTTAAACATCCAGCTCAGTTTGCTATTTAAAAAAAAATTAAATTAGTCTATTTGAAGAAGTTTTGATATAAAGATTATTTTTTAAAATATTTTTTATTTAAAAATAAATTTAAATAAATTTTTTTATTTGTTAAAATTTATTTTTAATATTAGCACATCAAAATAATATAAAAATACTAAAATTTAATTTAAAGTAAAATAATAAAAATTTGCAAACTTTTTTTTAAAAAAAAACTTCTGAAAAATAAAAACAAATTAAATTTTAATTGGATTCTTTTATTTTATATTTTAAAAAATTAATTTGGTTAATTGATTTAATTTGAAAATTTTAATTGAAACAAATTAAATTATTTTTTTAAAATTTCTAATTGAGTTTTTTAGTTGATTTGTTTTTTTGTTAATTTCAAATTAGTTTTTTCTATTAGTGGATTATTTTGCTCGTCCCTGAAACATGCATATTTTTACAAGATAATGATGACTGTAGCAGCAGTCGTAGTGAAGGACCTCGAAAAAGATAAATTTCAGTTTTGGAATAATTCCGTCACGCTGAGCACATATTAATGTTGAAATTGTTATCATCGGATTATCTCCAGGAGTTCCGTAGAATCCATGTGCCATAAGGCCATTCATCACTGCATTACCATTTCACCAGGGATCTGCACTTCCTGGCTGCACATCTCAGGCACAGTTTCAGACTCCGTCGACTACAATAATGGCGTGCTTTTTTGCCATTACAACCCCTGCATGAGGCGGCATTGGGACAGCCATTGCTTCATTTCACAATCCGAACAGCCCCGGAGCCTTGGATGCTGAACGCATCTAAGATTATTTGTCAGCTGGAATTCTAGTTTACATGGCTTAAGTCGACCTTATTGCTGTTGATTTTTCTGCAGTAAGAAGATGGGCTGCAACTTTAAACTTCAAATACTATTAATGAAGCTGTGAAAAACCTTACACATATTGGGCTTTTCATAGCTTTAGTCTTGAACTTTTGAGTGACCTACAAACAAGTTTCCCATAAGAGGAGGGAACTTTCCTGTATTTAAATTAGTGTAGTAGTGACATATGGTGCTGAAAATTATTACATGCTTTTCCTCGCGGCTGGATTGATATCCCCGCTTGCAATCTGGGCTCGAGATTATTAGTCTTAGATGAATTGTTTAGTTTCGATCTTCAGAAGAATATATAAAGAAACTAGCTACCTGCCTGGTGGTGGGCTGACCACACTGCGCAGCCAAGGGGGTGGTCAAACAGTTTTGCGGGGCTGTGTTTAATAAAAGCTTACTTGCCTAATCTCCACCTGTAATCGCTAATCCGCTACTACAACTGGACCAGAGATTTTCCCATCAATTCAGAAGTTCCAATTGCGTTAACATTTTGCTCTTTTGTAGAGAATTTCGTGGATTCAAATTCAATGAAGAAGTAACTGCGCCGTAAACAGAGTTGAATATAAACAAGGAACGCTCACCTAAACGTAGCTCAGGTTTCAAGATTAGATTAGGAGGGGTCTCACTGCGCACAGGATGGGTACTCCCCCACCTCTGAAAATAGCCCCTCAACCAATATTTAATAAAGAATTAAATTAATTTTTTTCATAATAGCCATTTACTTGTTTCCTTCGATCTTTTTAATCTCAAACTCACAAAAAGGATTAAAATTTATATCCATTCTTCAAGTTGATTAGAAGACAAAGTCACGGCCAAGCTAATATGAACAATTTTGATTAATTTTTTGTTTTCATTCACGTAGTTAAAGCAAGATCAAACATCTTCTTTCTTCCGCTCATGACAGGCAATCTGTGAACTAGACAAACAAAAAATGGTTCATCTTCTTTCTGTGTATCATAAACAGCTTTGGTTAAGTAGTTTGTTATCAATATATTATTTTTCAAGGAAGAAATTTCAAGGTGTTTAAATTAACAAATACATCCGGACCCAAAATGCTGGAAAATGGATCTATCGGGTCAGATCATGGGTCATTATTTTGAAAACAGCTAAACCCGACCGACCCGACCCATGTATATTGGCAACCATATGGATATTAATTACGGCTAGGGTAAAACGTTAAAATCTCGAGTCTTTAACATATGCAACCCTGCTATAAATACATAACGATCTTCCTCTCCATTCTCTTCCACTTCACAGCCGCTCGTTACTACCATAGAACCCTCTTTCTTCCTTCCTTCCTTCTGGAATCAATCATCTTTCACAACCCAAAACATTTCTAAATCCTCTATTAATGGGATTAGTTGGCCTTTGGGCGGCGATGCCTCTAGCCTCCTTGAGTTAGTGTTTTTTCTCTCGAAAGTAGCTACGTCCTTCTTAGATGCTGCTTGTAAACTGCAAGGGCTATGCCTTTTACGAAAATGAAAGTTTAATCGTTCAAAGAACTGGAAGAACGATCCGTCAACATGGTCCCTTCATTAAGAAGAAGGTATCCTCGTTGTTTTCTAGCCACGGTGTTCAAATATTAGGGCAATGCTGTGAGAAGTATGGTAGTTTTTGTTTTTGCGTACAAACTGTATTTTTATTTTTTTAAAATTATTTTTAATGTGATAATGTTAAAATTAAAATTTAAAAAATACAAAAAATATTAATTTAATATATTTCTAAATAAAAAACACTGTAGAAAACTACTAAACTCTCTTTTATTTATTTATTTCACTTTTTACCAAACCACTGTACAGTAAAAAAAAGCATGTAAATCAGGCGATAGCATAGCGATGGTGCCTAGAAGGAGTAACAGTATTTATAACATCCTTAAAGCCCGAGTCCAATTCAGTTTCACTGTCACTCTTCCAGTTAAACCCAACACGGTGGCTCTCTCCACCAAATCAAATGCCCCTCTTTTCTCACCGCCACCCCTCCTCCCCCGCCATCCCAACCACCATCAATCCCAAAACTTCAAAACCATCGAAACCCAATTTTATACCTCCTTCAACCCGCTACCCCCTACCTCTTCTGGTCTTTTCACTCATCTCCCTTTTCATTGGACTTTCTGGCACAATCTTCGCTATCTCGGCGATCCGCAGACCCAAACCTGTTCCTGTTTTTCGCTGTGGCAGATCCGAGGACACTTTTCGAGCATTTTATTCGGGTTCGGGTAGAACCGGAGGTGATGATAACGGAGCATTGATTGACAGGCCTAAGCTTCTTGGGTTTGTTGGGATTCAAACCGGGTTTGAATCGGGTGATCGCCGGGCTGCACTTAGAAGTACTTGGTTTCCTTCTGACCCAGATGGACTTTTGAGGTAAAATCGTGATCTTTGTATACAAATTCGAGAACTTGAGAGATGTTTTATGTTTCTTTCGGGGGAGCCGAATGGGGGCATAAGTTAATGGAAGGAAAGATGAATATCATGTCCTCTCTGTTGCAATACATTCTAGTAAGATTGTTCTTCCATATAATGTTATGTCTTGGGGAACTTGGGGCAGTGATGTCATTGATAATCCCAGCTCTATGAGATCTTCAATTTGAAGATCCAGGAATAGATGTTATCAATTTCTGTCTGAGCCTATAACACTGTCCTACTATTTCTATCTGAGCCTATAACATTCTTCAAGTAAGATATTCATTATAGTTTAGTAATTTTGAGTCTTGAGGAACTTGGTGGCAGTGATGTCATTGATAATCCCAGCTCTATGAGACCTTCAATTTGAAGGTCAGGGAATAGATGTTATCAGTTTCTGTCTGAGCCTATAACACTGTTCTAGTTCATTTTGCTTTTATTATCTCAAGTCTTCAGGGACTTGGTGGCATTGATGTCATTGATGATCCCCCAGCTCTACGAGACCTTCAATTTGAAGGTCCAGGAATAGATGTTATCCGTTTCTGTCAGAGCCTGTAGCAATGTTCTAGTTCATTTTGCTTTTATAATCTCAAGTCTTCAGTGACTTGGTGGCAGTGATGTCATTGATAATCCCAGCTCTATGAGACCTTCAATTTGAAGGTCCAAGAATAGATGTTATCATTTTCTGTCTGAGCCTATAACACTGTTCTCGGTCATTTTGCTTTTGTAATCTCAAGTCTTCAGGAACATGGTGGCAGTGATGTCATTCATAATCCCAGCTCTATGAGACCTTCAATTTGAAGGTCCAGGAATAGATGTTATCAGTTTCTGTCTGAGCCTCTAACACTGTTCCAGTTCGTTTTGCTTTTATAATCTCAAGTCTTGGGGAACTTGCTGGCTATGATGATCATTGATAATCCCAGCTCTATGAGATCTTCAATTGGAAGGTCTAGGAGTACTATATGTTTTCAATTTCTGCCTGAGCCTAATAATATTCTTGAGTAAGATATTTTATTATACTTTGATATTTTACAGTCCTGAGGAACTTGGTGGCGGTGATGTCATTGATAATCCCAGCTCTATGAGATCTCCAATTTGAAGGTCTAGGAATAGATGTTATCAATTTCTGTCTGAGCCTCAAACACTGTTCTAGTTCATTTTACTTTTATAACCTCAAGTCTTGAGGAACTTGCTGGCTATGATGATCATTGATAATCCCAGCTCTATGAGATCTTCAATTGTAAGGTCTAGGAGTATTATATGTTTTCAATTTCTGCCTGAGCCTAATAATATTCTGAGTAAGATATTCTATTGTACTTTGATATTTTACAGTCTTGAGGAACTTGGTGGCAGTGATGTCATTGATAATCCCAGCTCTATGAGATCTTCAATTTGAAGGTCTAGGAATAGATGTTATCAATTTCTGTCTGAGCCTATAATGTTGTTCAAGGAAGATATGCAATATTCTGTTTTTTGTTCACACATAATTTAGTAATATTTTCTCTATCCTAGTTAGATTCTTTTTTCTGCTGTGAAGTTTTACTTTGAAATCAGGTTATTTATGGATCCAGCGTATTATGATCTTATTGAAAAGATCAAGTTCACTGCTGCTTTATTGTAGGTTGGAGCAAGCTACTGGTTTAGCATTTAGGTTTGTAATAGGGCGCTCAAAGGATGTAAAGAAAATGGCCCAGCTTGAGAAAGAGGTGGATAAGTACAGAGATTTCATGCTCATAGATGTCGAGGAAGAATATCTAAAGCTTCCATACAAAACGTAATAGTTCCTTTTCTGCAGTAAGGTTTCCTAATGTGGATTGAATTGATAGCTTGTGGAGTAATACCTTTCTCCTGTTATTAGGTTGGCCTTTTTCAAGGCAGCCTTTAAGCTTTTTGAAGCAGATTATTATGTCAAAGCTGATGATGATATCTATTTGCGCCCAGGTATACAATAGCAATTGTAATGATTTATCAGCAAGGTATGCTGCAATTAATGTTGATATTTTTTCTTTGTTAGATCGCCTTGCAACTCTTCTCGCCAAGGAAAGAACCCACTCACTGACTTATATTGGATGCATGAAGAAAGGACCAGTGATCACTGATCCTAAAATGAAATGGTATCCAATCATCACATATTTTTTACTGTTGGATTTGTCATTGTTTTTTACAGTTCGTTGGTGTGAGTTCTTGATAGTTGCATGATTTAGGTAATTTTTCAACAATTCAGGTATGAGAAATCGGGACATCTGATTGGAAATGAGTACTTCCTGCATGCTTATGGACCTATATATATTCTTTCTGCAGAGGTTGTGACTTCATTAGCATCTGCTAGAAATAACAGGTCTGTCATTTATGTAGGACTTTTTTGCACTGATTTCTTATATTTGTCATCCTATGTATCCAGCCAGCGAACTTAATAATCCACACTTCTAATAACCTACTTTGCATGGCTAATTATGGTTATTGTTTTGATGGAGCTTTCAATAGACTTTAGCATACTTTTCTTTTATTGGTAAATTGATGGCTTTCCATGTTAATTGTTATCTGCTAATTGGAAATCAGATTCATGACAAGTTTGAAGTTGGATCACAAGAAATGGATTTTGGAAAGAGTTACAATTTAGAACTATAAACACCAGCAAATTTTCAGTTTTGATTTAGAGCCTTGAAGTTCTTTAATCTTGCCATTTTAAATTTTACTTGGTGATTGTGCTCGTCAACGGTAGCTTTTATGTCTTCAATGCCTCACTACAACATACTGTCCAACTTTAAATGCCTGTCTTTGAGAACTTGTTTATGATAGGATGATTGACTCCCTTCTCCTTGGTGTTCTTTCTCATCATCCCGATTCCTCAATTGTCCCCAAGGCCATTATCAAAGTATCTTCTTTATCAGGAGTAGTTAGATTTGTAGTTATTCTGCCAATACAGGAGAAGCTATTTTAAAAGAGGAAACAATATGGCTGCTGTCACAAGCCCTCACATTAGTTAGATTTTTAGCTATTCTGCCAATACATATGAAAAAGTAGGTTGAATTAAAAGATGATGTCCACTAAGTCTTCTGGTCTGTGTTGTCTGAACTGCTTACTGATCTAAACTTCATTTGGACTCGGGCAATATTTTTCTTTCTCTAGTGCTACTGAATTTGCTTATTGGAGCGAGTTTTCATACAGAAGCCTTTTTATCCTTCTCCTTTCTTTTGGAGTCATTTTCATGATGTAGTCTTGTTTTCCTTTGGATGTGCTCTCGCTCAGTAGGTTCATCTTTTAGCTTTCAGTTTGAGAATGTTCAGCAATGAGGATGTCACCATTGGATCATGGATGCTTGCAATGAATGTTTATCATGAAGATAACCGAGCCATATGCGATCCCCGATGCACTCCAACATCTATAGCAGTTTGGGATATTCCTAAATGTTCTGGTAATACTCTATTCCTTGAATTCCTAAAGACATTTCCCTTTTCATGTTGTTTACTAAAACCTTAATTAATGGATAAATGAACAATATCAGGTTTATGCAATCCAGCTAGACGGATGAAGGAGCTTCACAAGATTGATATGTGCTCTAAAAGTCCAACGTTGCCCCCTGATGATAGATAGTGTCCAATCAGCCAGAACTTATGCTTGCATAACACTGACGTAGCAATATAGGCTGTTTTTGAACAGAGTGCTGGGTTTCTGCAGGACAAGTATCTTTCCCCAAAGAGCAATAGGGACTTTTGTATTCTGCCATTCTATTCTCCATGTAAAGACCGTATAGCCATGCAATGCATTATCTTCAAGTTGCTAGATAAGTTAATAGCACTATTAAAGGAATGCTTGATTCTTAAAACACCAAACATGAGAATCAAGTGTCGCTAGACACGTAGAATACCAGCACCATGGGATTATGGTCACTTGGGTCAGGAGACTCATTTTGAGTTTGTTCTAGGATTCAAGCGAGGATATCTGCCTGTACTAGTTATCTGATTACTGTTTTTTGGTTTGCCCATACGAGTATGGTGTATAATTTGTATGTACTTGTATTTGTTACATCACCACTGAAATGAAATCATACTGTTCTCTTTAATTTGTGCTCTCTTTGGTCATTTTTACGCTTGTCACGTCCTTGGCTGCCTGTGATGAACTTGTGTAAGAATCACATGGAATAAGTTTCATGTTGCTTGGCCATCATTTCCTGGGAGCTTATCAAGTTTGTGTTTTGCTGAGGAAGGCAAAGGGGAGCTATTCTAGTTAGGTTTTCATCTACTGCATCATTGGATTCTTCATTCAACGTGTGCTTCTCTTTTAAGGATCCTGGCGGTCTGAACATCTAAAACAAGTAGGCGTTTTAGCTGTAATAACAATAACTGGAATGGCTGACCAATTTGAATATCCACAACTCTTTTTTTTTTTTTTCTGGATAAAACTTGGTTGGACAAAAATAGAAAACACAATAATCACAGCCAAATAGGTTTTGCCCATAAAAATATTCTTTAAGTAAAAAAAAATCTATTTATATTACTAACAATCAAATAAATGATTTGAACATAAAATAAGTTTCAATACCTGCAAGTGCATTTGCATTGGAAATAATCATCTCTGCCAGAATCCATCATCTTCCTGACACAATTGCAATACCCTTCATTATCAACACAGGCTAAATCCCCTAGCACAGATGTGAACTCGTGTAATTTTTTGTTCCTGATGGTATAGGCAATCACACCAGATGGTTCCAACAACCAATGAAGAGCATCTGTAAAGAATACCGAGGGTCCAGGCAACATAAAATTGTCCATAGGCTCAATTGCAGGATAAGTACCTGTCGTCCACGTTTTGCTAATGGAAGAGTGGATATTTATTCTTATAGAACCACCGTCATCAGTAAGCTCCGCAACAGTAAAGTTAGGGTTGATAGAGTAAGGATCAAAGGCAAAGCCATATACAAGACACCCTTTGATTCTTAAGGAAGTATCTGGTTTTTCAACGAGAGATGGAGCTATAGGGAGGGTGATGTAATCGGCATTGGGAGGCTCATAGACAATAAACGAGGAATTTCCTTTACGAAAGTAGGAATCGTAAAGAAGAATCAACCCATTGGAGGAGTTCGATGGGGCTAGATTTCCACCACGAGTGCCATAACTATCATCTTGTGGTAGAAGCCTTGGCATTGGTGGCACCAAACAACATCCCTGGTAGGTATTGTAGTTAAAACTGTAATAGTTCAAGGAGGAGCAGTCGTCCTGGCCTCGCAAGAGCACATGGAAGTTCTTAATAAACTTAATGGCGTCCTTGATAAACTTCTAGTACATGGAAGTTCTACTAATTAAAATCCGGAAAAAAAAGACTCGAGGCTTCTTTGGCAGTCCTCAAAATCTCCGAATACTCTTTTGATCGTTCTCTATAGATTTTATCTTACTACTTTATATTATATTAATTGTCCAGAAAAAAATGTAGAGAAAGCAAAGAAATAAAGGCAAGCAGTGAGAAAACTCTTGCTTAGATAATTGGCTAGCACTTCCTTTTGTGACTGCAAATGAAGCCTCAAGGGTCTTTCGATTTGGTGTTGAAGCCATTGTCCCATGCTGAATGAACCTCAGAAAATTGCTTCATGTAATTGCCAATACTTTCCTATTAACCTCAGAGCTTCAGAAAGGGTGCGAAACTACAAGAGCCGGCACAATTTGCAAGGGACTTTGTGAGTGCGTGTCTTTGGTTGCAAATTTGTAGCCGAATTGCTTCAGAATTGCAAGCATAAATGTATTGAAATAATACACACACAAAAAATTCAAGAGTTTTCTGTTTATTTTATAGCTAGAAACAAGAACAAGACATGGTGGATAGCTACGTGTACGTAGATTTCACTAGGAAGCTAAGTCGCTGCGATGTGTTGTGATATGTGTACTTTTCCACGGACCGATCATATTTTTTCTAATATAAAAAATATCTAAATTATTAAAATGTTTTTAAATGAATAAAAAAATTTGGGACCTATTCTTGTTTCAAATGAGTTTAATAAGTTGGATTAATTTAAAAATATAATTATAAAAAAATTCTAAGAAAAAACAACATTGACTAATAAAAAATAAATATTTATCATTATTATAAAAAAATCCTCTAAATATTTTTAATGATTTTATTTGATGAAAAAATAAAATAAAAATAAAATAACCTCACAAAAAAAAGAGTAAATTAAAATATTAATTTTAAAAATAAAAAAATATAACTTGAGTTAAAGTGTTAAATTTAAGCTTTATTTATAAAACTAAAATAACTCAATAAAAAAATAAAATCTTAAATAAATTAAATGAAGAAGAGAAAAACTAAAAAAAATAATATTAAAAACTAAAATAAAACCCAATTTAACTATTAATATGTTAGCTAATCCAATAATTTTGTCTTCAAAGAATAAAATCATCATTATACTATCTAAATTTATAGGGAAACATTTAGCTAGTTTAGGTTTCTGTTAATACACGTGAAAAAGGAGGAATGCTTGAGGAAGTTTGCGGCCAAGCATATTGAGAAGAAATTGAAACTAAAACGTGAGAGTGACTGTTCTGATCAGCGCAGCAGTGCATCATGCTGAGTGGCGCTTGTGCACTTCGTGAAAGTACATTTTTCCCTTGATTTTTTTTTTAAATAAATAAATAAATCAAAGAGATTGTGATGGGCCACACACATATAAAAAAGCCGCTCGTTTTTCAGGAGTTGACGGGTCGTTAATGGGCCTCAGAGCCTTACCCACTAGCTCGACGAGAGCATTTTTCATCAGTGATCATGGCCCACTTAAAAACAAAAGGAGCGAGATTTGATTTGGACGTAGGCTGGTGGAAAAGGCTTGAGGATAATGCCGTGGCCCAAATGGCATATCAGCTTAGTAAAAGGAATCCAATAGGATTGGATTTTAAATTTATTCAAGGGTTATTGAATATTTAAACAATTTTTAAAATTAATATGTAAATTGCTCGATCATTTATATTAATTAAAAAAAAATCTAATAGGAGGTAAGGCGTGGTCTGGGAGTCGATTTAAAGATTTCAATGCAAGATGATTATTACACTGTTCCACCCCTTTTTCTCTTCAAAAGCAGCTTTAATTTTCTTTTTCAATCAATTCTTTTTATCAAATCAATCACCCTGTCTTCATTTAATGCAATATTCTGAACAATTCATTACGTTGCATCTAATAACTTGTGGAAGTAGGGCATGGTGCACGGTGGTCTTCGCTCTACTGAATTTTCCTAGTACATCTGGTCGAAAGGTAGGCCTCGAATGTTGCAAAAGAGATGGGTGTCCTGTGTGCTTGCTACAGTGCAATAATGGAGTTCCTTTGTAATAAGTGAACCGCATGTGAAATGGGTCGTACATTCACAGGCGATGTTATAACATTAACAAACAACCTTTTTGTTCTGTTTTCGCTTCTGGGGACCCTCAGGCATCGATTAAGGTTGCCCCTCTTTTCTTGGCGTGTTTTTGACATCTCACTGGTTCATGCATTTACAATTTAAAAAGATAAATTAAAAAAATCTATAAAAATATAGTTTTTAATAATTAAGATTTTAAGTGAGGGTTCTTAATGAATCACATGTAAAACTAAGGTATATATTAATGAACTAAACACTCTTACAACTATATCTAGGATAAAAAAAAGTTTCAGCTATACCACATCACACTGCAAAAAAATAAACTTAGTTCTCCCAACGCATGTATGATGAGGGATGAAAGATTTACCTCTATTTGGGGTAATATCCCAAGTAAAAGGTTAGATTTGAGTAGGATATGAATATTATCTTTTCTAACTCAAAACCCCACCCAAAATAAATTATAAACTCTAAAGACTAAAAAAAACTAACATTATACCAAACTTAATTAGGGTTGCCATGTACTAGTTGCTCACCCGCCTTCTCAGTTAACTTCTCTTCTCTTCTTGATACCTCCCTCACTAAATTTTCCTCTTAAGAACTCTCTCTCTTCTTCTTTTTTTTAAGCTATATTTTCAATCTTCTTTTCTTTATAATAACTTCAAAGTCTTTTCTTTATATTTTTTTCCCTAAAAAAAGGAATTTATAAAGGGATGAGGGTGGTGTTTCAAAAGAAGATAAAGTATAAGTTTTTATGCATTAGAGTCGGCTATTATTAAAGAATAATATAAATTATATCTTAAAATTTTACTTAACAGTTTAAATTTTTGGAATGAATTGATTATTTAACATAATATCAGAGCTTTGATAACTAAGCGATCACAAGTTCAAATCTCACAATTTTTATTTATTTAATAAAAATTTAAACATAAAATAATGTGTGTATATGCAAGTTTTAAGCTCATAGAGCTTTTACTTGAGAAATATGTTAAAGAATAATATAAATTATACCTTCAAATCTTACGTAACAACTTCAACTTTTGATTTGAATTGGTTCTTTGACAACCATGAAACTACAAATGTTTTTCTTTTCTTTTCTAATAGTGAGTATTTGGTGACTTCTTTCAAGGTTTTTTTTTCATGTTATTTTTTGTATTTTTATTGTTTATATTGTGTGGGGATTATAAATGTGTTTCATTATATGGCTAAAGATTTTGATTTTTTCTTTACAAAGAAAGTATATTGAGTTTTCTATTTTTCTATTTGTTTAGATGATTAATCTCGATAGGTTTTATCTTCTCATTTAAACAAGATAGAGCTTTAGAAGGTATATTGAGTTCTCTCTATTAGTTTTGGTGGTTTTACTTTATTTTTTAATGTATTTGTTCTAGTGATTTTGATTTATTTTTAAAAGGAAGGCATATGAAATTTTTTGTTACTGACTTGCTATATCGATTTTGGTTTTGATCTTGAAAGATTTTATTTCTTTGAGATGCTTTACGTGGTTTATTCTTTTTATGCTATAATACCGTATGTTAATGAATTTGATCAATGTAAATTTAATTGATTCTTGAATTGCTCTGTTTTTATCTACGCAAATTTAATTAAGTTGAATTCGGGGTAGTCGGGTTTACTTATGCATGGTTCCCAATAGATACCCAAAATTGATCGGGTTCGAGTTTGGATTGTATTGGGTTTGAGTTTGGATTGAGGTTGAGTAAATTTTTTTAGGATGTGTTTGATAGTATGATAGCGGTTGCTTTTCAAATAACTTTTTGTGTTGAAATACATTGCCAGTAATTTTTTTTATTTTTAAAAAATTATTTTTAACACCAACACATCAAAATGATCCAAAATATACAAACCATATTAAATTTTAGCAAAGAATGTTTTTTGAATTTTTTAGGAACGCAGGTTGAACTAAATTTCCAAACAACCCCTTAAATCATGTTCTAGTTTTTATTTGGTTGATTTTGATATTTTGTGTGATTTTTTATTGTTTTAGAGTTATTGGGTAATTTATAAAGGATTTTATAGTGTTTTTAAATTAATATAACTTGAAAATTATTTTTTTAGAAAAAATAAAAAAACCCTCCCTCAATTTTTCAACTAGTTTCTGGATTCTGACTTGTCTAAAAGTAAAATGATTTTGTTTAAAAAGATAATGGGCTTTCAAATTTGTGATTTTTCCGCATGCAGGTTCGAATCCTGTTGTCCACATTTGCCCACTTCTCTTTCTTTAAGGTTCATTCCTTTTTTTGCATGCGGTCCGCTTTTTAAGTTCGTTTTTATCTTCTTGTTTAGGTTTTAGGAGAGTTTGAAAATATCAAGATACCTATAATTTGATCATAAAAATATTATAATTATTCAAAAAGAGGTCATGATGTATATTTTTTATTATATATATATATATTTTTTATTTTTTAAAATATTATTGAGCTCGGTGGTTTTACTGATTGATGGAATCAATTAAATATATTGTTTTTTTTAATATTAAAACAAAGATCATTTTATATATATATATTTGAAAGAGAAAAAAGGGGAAATTATCACCTATCCTTTTTTGATCATCATCATAACAAAAATGAAGAAAATTTGAATTTTAGATGTCCAAATATATATTTAATTTTTAAGTATTATTTTGATTTATATTTTTAAAATCTGTATAACATATACAATGTTTTTAAAAAATTGAAGTACGTATCCCTAGCATATGTTATCCTAAATTTTCACGAATTATATTGCAATATATGTGTTGTCGTGTCTGCGCCTGTGTTTCGTAATTGATGACTAAATTGTGATTATATTTGTTGGTATTTTCTTTCCCGTACTCATTGTTTTTTGTACTGGTAAATTGACGGCTTTCCATGTTAATTGTTAACATGAGCTCTTCTTGCTGTGAATCTCATGAGAGTTAATTACAAACTTGGTTCTTCTACTTGATTTTTTTTATTTGAATGTTTATATTCGGTTATTTTTTATTTATTTTGCGGTTTATTTTGTTAAAACATTGATTTTTAAATACATTAGTTTTTTTATTAGATACATCATGATTATTTCATTTTTAGTACAATTCGTAAAAACAAAATATAACAAAAAGGTGTGTGTATATATGTCAAGAAACCTGATAAAAGAAATCATGATAAAAGAAATCAGGATTACTATAATCAAGGTAATGTATTTTTTTAACCATTTAGGTGGTGATCAAGTGGTAAGGACTTGGGATCAAGGGGTTTGTTTTCTCTGTGGTCTTAGGTTCAAGTCATTGGTTGCTTATATAATGACCACTAGAGGTTTATATGCGTGTAAACTGGTCCGAACACCTATGTTAATAAAAAAAAATAATGTAATTTTTTTAATGTTGCTTACTTATTGCCGGATGCATTCCACCTATGAGTAACCACTTTCAAGAATCAAACCACAAGAAATAATTCATTAATTTAAAGATTATTAATCATTGTACATTTATATATAGGATGGGGTGCATAATAATTACCAGAAGATCATTTAGTTTAGTGCCATTCTCGTCCAAATATATTTAACTTTAAAATTTGTATGTGGTTTAATGTATTAATTTAGATATGTAAATGCTAATTAAAATGATATCTATTTTTATCACCGTTATTATTTAATTTGTAAATAACTAAAACAATAAATGGCATTTATGAATCAAAGAAGAATCATATCCATTTAAAAAAGAAAAGCCAAGCTTCATTATGCCTGAATAAAATTTTCAATATTCTAATTTGATCTTTATAATTTAAATTTTTTTAATGTTATCATTTTAATTTTTTAAATTACTCCAATATTATACATAACAATTAGATCCCTTTTAAATTAAGTTTTTGGGTTTTTAAAGTGTTCTTGTAAGCTGCTATACCATGCTCTACCATGATGGAAAGGTATTTAAAGGAAAGTGATAAATGTAACAGTAGCTAAAAATAAATAAAAATAAGCGAAAAAATGGTTTTTTTAGGGTTTGTAGACAACTTGAAATACGAGAATAACTTTTACATTCTTTATAATTTTGTAAACACTTAACGTTCACTTTCCAATCTTAAAAACTTTTAATATTATTTTTTATAATAGATTGAATTTTTACAGGAATTTATAAAAAAAAATTTAATTTAAAATACTTAAAAATATTTTTTTTAAAATTTTTTTATTCGTAATTATAATTTGATGCAATAAAAACTCATAGATGAATAATAATAATAACAACAATAATAATTAAAAAACTTGATTAATCAATTTGATAAAACAAGTTTTGATGTTCCGTGGCTTTAATAATTATATAGTAAATGATAAGATGAAATTTTTTAAAATTTATTTTTAAAGAAAACAGGGAAATTATAAATTGTAAAATTATTTAATTATTTTATTTTATAAAATCCAATATTGCATGTTTGTATTTATATATCTACTTTTATTAAATATTTTTAATAATATTTTAACTTTAAAAAATTTAATCGCAGCAAATCTAATTATTATCATCTGAGTGTGTTATTAAAGGAAAACGTACACAACGAAACTAAAGGGTAGTCTCGTGAATTGTTGATATCGCGTTTCCCAATGCGCAAATCTTGTCCTTTTCTCGCGAGCTTACCACCACACTCTCAAGCTTTCCATCTACGTTACTCCTAGCCGCCGGATTACCAATAGATCAAGATCAAGAAAATCCAGTGGTCCAAAACAATCAAATGGATACCTTAGACCAACACATAAGCATGATTACATTACCCAAGACTGAATACAGACAAACTTCTGGCTGGTTCCTGGGCGTCGTCTATTTATCAGTCGCTGCAGAAAATTGCCACGTCACCAACCTATACCTACCACCTCCGTGGCACAACCCCTTGCCAGCGTGGCACTCTCTTTGCAAAATCTCAGAGACAGCCATGCTTTATATACCTTACTCGCTACAAACGCACACCTCACTAGGGATCCTCTCTCTTGCTCCGTCTCCGAACACATGGAAGAAGAATCTTTGATCTTTCCGGGAAATGACGTCACTGATGAGTACTTGACGGATTTTGACATGGACGGTGACCACTCGCCGGAGTTTCCCATCAAAGAAGAGATGATAGAGGAGGTAATGCAAGATTTGTACAAGGAGATCACGTGTACAAAGGCAGCCCCGTTGGGTAATGTACCGTCTCCGGTCTTTGTTGACAATGGGAAGAGCGAGAGCTGTGGGGCGTCAGTGTCGGACTCTTCGTCGACTGTGATGGCCGGAGTGGAGTTCGTCGGGCTCGCCGGGAAGCTCGCCGGAGAGGATTTGGGGTTGCCGGGAAATAGGCTTCGGGAGGAGAGGAGAGGGTTTGCTCTCGGAGAAGGGTTTCTTGCGGAAAGGATGACGATGGACGGCTGTGATGGGGTGGAGTTCGGTGATGATCAGTGGCTCGATAGAGTATTGATGGGATGGGGCCCGGTAGAGGTTGAAGGGTGGACTTGACTTGATGTTTATGATCTTGTGGGTCGTAGTCAGGGCTAGTTGGAGTGGAGTGTCCGTACAGTTGATAGTCAGTCATAGCAGCTTAGTAGAGGAAATGTCAGTGTGTTCAGTCAATGGTTCGTGATTGTGCAGTGGGTTTTTTTGTTTTTTTTTGTTTTCCTCCTGTGTCTGACTAGCTTTGGTAGATTGTTCTGTGGATGATCTATAGCTTAGCCCAGATGAAGCCAGAAGCAATCAATGGTTCACTTTCCTTTCTCTTCTAGTCATTTCCTCCTCCTCTATTTTCAACCTTCAAATACATTTTACGTCCATGAACGCAAATTCACACTACAACCAAAGTTCCCTTTTGGATCGGCAGGCTTGGATTTTCTTTGCCAAGCTAAGTAGAGCTAATATAAATCGAATTTCCAATTGTTTTCAGAGAAATTAATGATAGAAAATGGGCATGAAGCTTAAACATCTATGATTTTAGGTGGGTAGCTTGTTAGGTTGAATTCTAATAAAGACTGCAGAATGCAGGATGGATGCCTGTGACATAAAGGACTAGTAGGTCTGTGATGTGCAAGGCTGCTAGTGCTTGGCATGGCAAACTTGCAGTGCAATTCCAAGCAAAGATTAAGAGAAGGCATAACTTAAGATGGAAATGCATTGATTTGTCCTCTGTTTGGAAACCGTACCCGTGTTCCTGACTACCCATAAATTAATAGATAATGATCGAACAATTTGGTCATAACACATTAATTAGTCTTTTCAGCCTTATCTCTGCAGTTTCGGAGTGCAGTTTATAAGAAGAAGAAGAAAACAAAAAGAGTACTCACTGAGATCACTTCATCCGTTTTCTTGTTTTTTAAGCCCCAGCTTTTCTTTTTATTGCAAATAGTATAAAAATCTCCAAAAATTCACATTTAAGGAAATATAAAAACAAGAATCACTGACATCACATAGAAATTTAACCGGCATTATTCTCAAAATTAATTAAAAAAAATCTATATATACAAAAGTATCATGTTACAGTCTTTGATTAAATCAAAATGCTGAAATATAAAACTTTTAAATTTTTAAAAAAGCCAAATAAATTTTTAATTTATGCTACGGACCTAGTTAGATAATTTTTTCTTGACCTTAAAAAAATATATTAAACTGTCTTTTAAAATAAATATATTAGAAATTTATTTAATTTAATTCAAAAAAATTTATGTAAAAAGAAGCTAGATTTAATAAAGAATAAAAAATTAAAAATCATGAGAGAATCTAGAGCATTTTCAAAATTAATAAAAATTCCAACAAAAAACAAATAAAAAACATAAAATTTAATATCCAGTCAAATCAAATACTAAATAATTAAACTAAAACACATGAGTTTAAAAAACAAAAAAATTGAAGCGTGTCTCTAAATCTAAGTTAATTTCTAAAATTTATAATCTGTTAGATCCTAAACTCATGCTTATTCAATAAAATTAATTTAATATTAAAAAAATAAAATCATTAAAAAAATAATATAAATTTAAAAAATTACTAAAGTAAAAAAAAGATAAATTTTGATGTATAAATATTGTTGTTCTAGAATTATAGCAACATAAACAAACATACGAGAGAGAGAAAGTTAATTAGATATGCAAGGTAAAATTATAAATTAAAAACTTTTTACGTTATAACATGCAATTCTAAACACTAAGCCAAATATGAAAGCAATAAATAATATAATTATAATAATTAAAGAGAGAGAGAGTTTAGAGATATTACACTAAGATTTATAGAGGTTCAGAAAACCACCTACTTCTTTATTTGAATTTTCATTCAAGAGTTTTACTATCACACATCGGTCTTTTTAGCAAGTGATACCAAACCAATACACGATATTTTTACAGGTGCAAGATCAAACCCAATCCTTTTACAAGCTTAAAATTAAACTATTATCCCTAATTTTTTGTGTGGGATAAAGATAAAAAAAACCTTTCACTAATATTATAAAATCATTATTCCTAATCATTTTGAAGAACCTCGAGAGTTTCTAGAAATTTTTCAAAAACAAACTGGCTATTTTGAGAAATGGCTAGATCAGTTTGAGAATCGATCTAACCGTTTATCAAAATAATTAGACTGTTTTGGCTATTGCCTTTCTGTTCCAAAACGGTGAGATTGTTTTGGCTACTATCCAAATTTTATCCATTTTTTATATCTTGGTCTTTACTTGGTTTTCTTTGGTTTTTTTAGGTTTGTTTAGGTTGCATGAGTATTATAAAGTGTCATCAACATGTCTATTTGACAAAATTCTATCACAAATTCTTGATCATCGAAGCTGATATCATAATGTTTACAAGTTTTTTATTATTGACCTTCGCGAATCCTTTTTTTATGTGTTTGATGATTTCTTGAATGTTGTAAACATGTCTATATATTGCAAGATGTGTGAAGCGCGCGTGCTTGCCCCCCCACACACGTTTGTGTATGTGTGTATGTATAAGGCCTAACAAATATAATAGAGGATGAAATTGTAAAAAAAATAATTTTAAAAATATCCTAAATAAAATAAATAGTAATTAAAAGAATAAGAGTCAAATCTGACATATAAAAAACTTGAGGGAGGATGAAATTATTTTTTTTTTTCAATTTTATGAACTAATTGAAATAAAAAAAATAACAATTATAATAATAAAAGAAAAATCTTAAGAAAAACAATTCAAGTATTGTTGTGAAATTTTGCAAAGTCCTACATAGAATTTGAGGAGGACTATAGCCAAACCGAAGAGAATCCTACCACACGCATTGCCCAGAAAGATAAATTTTGTCATGACAATTTAAAAAACACTGAGGAATGACATTTTTAACCATCATAAGCCACCACTCAAACAAGATGGGTGACTCACTAGCTGGGGGTTACAAATGCATATGCCAATAAATTTTTATTTGTTTTTATTATTTGTATTAATTAAAAGACCATATAATCCCTAATACCAAATGAGTATTACAAAAACAATCATTATGAATTTATAAAAAAACCCCTAAAGTCAAGATTATAAGTTTTTTTTATGTTAAAGGTGATTGAGTTATTTTATTGTTTATGAAAAGTGAAATTTCTAAAAAGCTCCTATATTTAAGGTAATTTTTCTTGATTTAAAGGCTAATGTAATAGTTTAATTGGTCTCGAACAATTCAAGAATTACAAATAAATCTTATAGAAAGACTCATCCACTCCTAAAGCCAATTCATTAATATCATTTTTTTTATAAAAAAAAATGTAAATTTACTATTTTAATTCACATTAAATTAATATATATGTACAATATTTTTTCCACTTGGACTAGGCATTTGTTAACCAAAAAGAATTAAGAAAATTCTATTTTTCTCTCTTTATAAATTAATTATCTCAAAAGATCATCCTTTATTTCTTATCTTTCAATGACAATAAAAATAAAATGGATAAACACTCATAAAAAGTCTTTTCCAAAGTCATAATTAATAAACTCTAGCTTTAGTATGATTATTGATGGTTTTATACTTAATCTAGGTTTTTGTTGAGCTAATTTTATAATAATATGAATATTTATTTTTTTACTTGAAGACAAGCTCAACAAATTTCAAATACTATTTTACAAAATTGTGTGCTAAAAAAATTATATTTAACATTTATATTCCTATATAGATATAATAATAAAGTCATGATAGTTAAGCTGATACATGAATAATTCAAGATTACCTTTATATTTAGTTAGCTTTGTGTTTATAAGGTTGTAAATGATTTACTTTGCATACTTGAAAAAAATTAAAAGTAAAATGCTTGTATTTAGATCATGTACTGCCTTTTATTTTTGCAACATAAATAAAACATTAAAGCACGTAGTGTGTAAGTGTACCAAAGCCCTAGCTAGATAAAAAGTGATGAGAGAAACACCAGATTATACTTGTTAATTTGTCACTGTTAAATGATCTCCTTGCCATCCTACGAGACAATCTATTAAAGTCTCTTCCTTTAAAGAAAAGCTTGTGAGGAAACTGTTGAAGTAAATATGAAACCTGTGGTAAGATTTGGTGGATCAGCTAACTACTAAACCCACCACCATCATACACTGCAAGAATAATATCTCCACAAGTCTGTAGTTCACGTTTGATCTCACACTAAAGCTAGCTGGACTTCATCTTTGAATGTAAATTTTTCTCATTAAGTTGACTAGGAAGACCTAGATATTGTTTTTAGTGATAAGACATGGATGATTATGGTTCATTACTTAAGTGTTAGATGTTGTATTTTTGTGTTAAAACCTAATCTTACTAGATACCATTGCTTGGGTTACTTTTCTAAGGATTTGCATTTAAGTTTACGGTGATGATTCCTTACTCTTTTAGCTAATGACATGGGTAAGCCCATTAAAGTTGACTTAAACACATCTCTTGCCACTCGAGGGCGATTCACATTGTTAACGGGAGGAATTTCCATATAGTTAGCAATATAGTAAATGACACTATTGTCAATTAAACTGTCATGACAAACAACTAAGCTCAAAGTTAAAAACACATAATACTTATAGATGCTAATTTAGCAATTAGAAAAATAAAAATTAGAAAAATTATAATATATTTAAGAAAGACTATTATATATTTCTTTGTTTAGAATTTTCATTCTTAAAATGAGTATCATTGTATATATATAAATGATATTCTATACAATAAAATAAAAGATAAAAAAATTATACAAAAATCATCATCTCTTTATTAGTATTGACATGATAACCTTTTTTTTTGTTATCACAAACAACCAAATATGATAATCAAATCTATTAAACCACACCCAAATTACAACCACAAATTGAAGAGCATAAACTCAAACCGACCTAATTAAACGGGAAAAACATTGCTACTTGCTCTTTATGTTATTCGCATGTCACTCCCTTTGATCTTGATCATCGAGCCATTCTAATTTTAGTGGAAAAAAAGATTCATGTTATATATCAAGCCTTCCAAGTTTTTTAGTCTGGATGATATATAATTTTTTTTATTTAAAATTTTGATAAATCATTTGTGGATGATAATATTTAGAAAATGGTAACCTTAACTTTTAATATAATTTTTTCCTTTTAGAGTTAACTCAAACTCTCATTGTGTTAGTTTCAAAAGAAAAACACCATTCATTTGGTGATTTACTTGAGAACAACACACACACACAAAAGCCCCTATAATGTCTTTTATAAAATCTTGTCTAAAGTTCATGTACATCATATTTATCCTATTTTAGATCATATGAATAACCTAGTTCAAGCTAGGTTTATTTTGGATTACAAAGAATTTAATAATATTATAATAGCTCAAAAAGTTTTGCACTCTATTTGTAACAGACTTATAAGGGTGGATGACTATTAAGATGGGTTTGGCTAAGGCTTATCATCGTCTTAATTGAGTCTTTCTTTTGAAATACTTTTATATAATTTGTTTTTTTTTTTATGTATTTTGTTAATCACATCATGAATTGTGTTTAAAATTCTTCTATTTCTTTAATGAAATGTGGAGGAGTGGAGATCATGATAAGGAGATCCATTATCTTCTTTTATGTTTGTTATTTACATGGAATTTTTTTGGCACATAGAAAAAAATTTCTCATGAAGAGTTGAAATTAGCTTTTACTTCTTCTCATAGATTTTATATGTTTGATAATTGGTTATTTATGGATGATGTTGTTTCATATTTTAAACTTTCAAAACCCACCACAAAACAATAAACACAACCAAGTTTGTTTTTTTTTTCTTGTAACCTATACTTTTCCCCCCCTACTTCACCACACCAATACCATTTGAGGAGTGTTATAGTGCTCATTATATGTAATAAGCATTGTTCACTTTAGAGAGCATTACTTACTTTGTCAAAATAAAGAGCTCTTTTGATCAGTAATAATACTATAAAAAAAACCCATATTAACTAGCTATTATAGATAAGGATTTTCTTTAAAGAGAAAAAAAAATATGAATGCTCTTAATATATGAAGTAGCATTTTCAATTCTAAATGCTTTATTGCTTATAGGTGAGATGAAAAACTAATAATGAATTAGAATACCTATTGATATTTCCCTCTCTCTAAAGATATGGGAAAATATCATTGATATTTCCCTCTCTCTAAAGATATGGGAAAATATCTAAACATCTCCTATAATGATTCAAATTATTGCGTGTTTTTCACATTATAATCAATTGAATTAGCAATAAACTTTCAGGGTGGAAACAAAAACTTCTTAATCGTGTGAGGGTAGTTCAAAATACCATTACTTATATCCTGGTTTACTTTAATTGGACGTATTAGCTCCTTTAATCAATTTGAGATGAGATTGAAAAATTGATGATAAAGTGTTAAGAAATTTTAGAAAAAATATTATCTTTTTATTGTTATGTCATAGGTTGGTGGTGTGATGACTTGAATATTGATCTTTGTTTAGCCTGTGTTGTTTCTGAAAAATCAATCCATCATAGAAAAAAAAGACACTTACTACTAAGAAAATGATAAAAGAAAATGGAAACACAGATGAAAAATATTTTATCATTATTTCCTAATAAAAATTATAACAAACAATTCATTTTCAACCAATAGTAATCAATCTCTACCCATCGAGCTCCTTAAAGAGATTTGAATTTAGTAAAAACACTTCCATTCATCCTCCTTACCATCCTAAATGTTGTTAGAGGCTGTTATAAATTATGGATCTTATAGAAATTAGATTTTACCCAAAAATTAAAGGTGAGCTAGACTGTTACAATTGTAGGCACAAAGCAATCTGACCCAATAAATACATCATAAAATTTTTATGATCTGATCCAAAAAAAGATTCAAGAACAACTATTGTTTAGATGTAGAATATGAGAGCATATATCATAGCAAAAATAAAGGCAAAACTCCAACAAAAATTAGGATGTATTAAGTTTAGATGAGTATTTATATAGGTGTACTTTTTTCTCCTTCTCTTAGATCTTTTGGTGTAAGATCTTTTCCTTTCTCCTCTTGGACTTTTTAGTTCATGATCTTAGGGATTTTAATATTTGTGTACACAGACATATATTTGTTTAAAAATTGATTATGTATGGAATATTGTTTATCTTATTATTGTTAATTATTTAAATGCAATGTGATATTTGTATAAATACATTTTGTTGTGGATATTTGTTTTTATGGTTTATTATGAATTGTGGTTGTGGTTTATTTATTGATTGCTTGATCCCTTCTTGTTGTGTTTATTTGAGAATTGTAGACTTGAGGCTTATAACAACCAACAAAAAAAAATAACAATGACAATATTGATAAAATCATCGACGGATAGATAATTTTGCTAATAATTTCACTAGGATTTTAACATCCATTTTGGAACTTTTGACAACTTACAAAATGTTTGGGCTTTCCAATATAATAGGTGAAGATATGCCAATGGAGTTGCAAAAAAAAAATGGAAGGGAAAATCTTATTTTTTGCTTAATTATTTTATCAATAATTTAAAATACTGACTTGATTTAGTCTAAATATCAACAAAATATTCTATTAATGTTGTCTGATTTTCTGGTGTTGTCTCCAATGCTCAATTTAGCAAATGTCTCATGTTTTTATGTGTAAATATAAGAGGATATATTAATATATAAGAAGAGAAACTAAGATGAAGTTGTTGAAAATGTGTATATTAGTGTAGTGGCTAGAAATTGTATTGTATGACTTGGCTCTAGCTAAAAAGTCTGTTTTTTGTGTGGCATGCGCTGGTTTCTATTACTATTTTTGTGTGGCCAAATATTAGATCTAGATTGCTTGGTAATTGTGTGAATTTATATATCCAGGTATTGAACTTTTTTAATGGGAAATGAGATGTTATATTAATGAAGAAATTGGTATGCTATCATTAGCTGTCCATGATGGTTATGTTGTGTATTGTGTTATGCCAAGTTTAGTGAAAATATTGGTGATGTATTGTGTCTTTGTTGTAGAAAATTATATCTGTTTTTCATAGAAAAATTGTGTTAGAAAAGTTCGCCTGCGTGGCTCTGAAAACTCAAAAAAAAAAAAAAAACATATAAAGACGTGTCAAGCAGGATTGAAGAAACCATGATCAGTCTTGGTATCAAACTGAAAATTTCAGCCCTTTGTGCTAGGCCTGAAGCGCGGAGAATTTTTTTTTTGGGTAGGACAACTCTTCGTAAGTTAAAAGGCTGGGGCACCCGGTGAACTAGGATAACGTTACTCACTTTATAGAATCATGCCTTTTTACCCCGCTCTGTTCACGAAATCGAATACTAATCAGTTCGTCAGTCTAGCGATCTACTTTATCTTCTTAATGAAGATCTTCAACTACCATAAAAGAATGCGTGTGCCCATGAATCCATCTCATGGGTGGGTTGCAGGAGTGAACTTGTTTAAATTAAGTTCTAAATTTGCAACCTGTGTTCATACAAAAAGACTCGGAAGATAGATAAAGAGTGGCTTCTTGGGTCGTATTCAGATGGAATGTATATCGCCATAGGAGTACACTTTTAATTTAAGGGGAGTGCCTATCTATTCCTTTTCACAGCAGGCCTCATCAGCCCGACGAGAAGGATAGAGATACCCAGAGATTCTTATCTAAAGCCAATGATGTGTTAGGCATTCGAATGCTAGGGACTACGATATATATTTCCATGCATAGCAACCCTGTGGGGGACACACTCATAGTTCTCTTTAGCTAGATATAGCTCGTTATAAGTACCTAACTGAGAAGGATTTAATCCAGCATCAGGTTAATCCAACTATTTCGTGTACCTGCAAAGACACAGTAAGAAGTTTCAAGTATATTAAAGATGGTTTCCAGTGGAGAGTGGGCATTAGAACATCTATTTCTATTGAATCTAAGTAGTGTTTTGAGAAGAAAGAATTTGGATTTGAAGGTTTGCCTCTATTGATTCAGAAAACCAGTACATATATACACGGAAAAGCACTATTTCCATATAATTTCCAAGCATAGTTACCTAAATGTATGCCTTAATTAACAACTGATTTTATGTTTATAGCTAAGCATGATATTAGGAGAATATCTCTGAAATCATGTTGGTAAATATTCTGTTGCCTTATTCTGTCATATCTCCTGATATGTTTAGATGAGAGAAGACGTTGTGATATGATTTTTGCAGCCTCTTAAATGAATTCAATTCCTGAGTTAATAATGGCATGGCATGCAGCTCTTACAGCATATTTTCGTAAAATTTCTTTTCAGCCGACGGTTAAAAGAGAAAGCGAGGACGTGACGATCCAGCGACCCAGCCGACAGCTAATGGTGCGTATGGCATACACAATCCGATAGAGGAAATCTGTGGTGGTTGCCTACGCAACCACCAGTTGCAGCCTATCTGATGAGTTACTGTTTCTTGACAGCGGACACATGCACTTGGCCCACTCTGCCCTGTCCTCGTGGTCTTTAATTAGGTTCAAGGTCACAGTCAATTGCCATCTTACTCTGGTTTAGGCTGGGGATTATTTAATACGAAGGCCCTCACCTTTCATGTGCCCTTTTCGGATCCCAGAAACTCGGTATGTTTCTCAACAGTCAACGTTCTACATAAGTAATAGAAATAATGAAGACACTATAGATAGTACGATGATCCATCAGCAAATCGCCTGCAAGCATGGAGAAGTACTAAAAATTATCACGACACTGTCCATGCCCTCTCCACTCAGGCGTGGCTTGCAGTCTTACAAGGTTGTCCTTGCTTAGTACGGCTTGTCTAGTAGATCAGACTGGCCCAATTGAAAATCTTTAACTGTGATATTATCTCGAAGGCCCATACCTTTGAGTTCACTAGGCATGGTTGTTTTTGCTAAAGAAAAAGCATCTGAAGCTTATGCGGTCAGAACATGGCACACAAACCACAATTCTAAATGATAAAAAAGAAATCTAGACATAGCATGTGCGGGATGTTATGAGTTTTGATAATGCACCATTCTTATTTCTGGCATCTCTTTTCAATATGGCTATTTTATGCAAAAATCAATATTTATATTATTAAACTATATTTATTATTGATATAAATGGTCTCAGTTTATTCTATTTGCTACATATAATATTATTAAATTAATCCATAATATTTTAAAAAGATATACATAAAATGTAATATATATTAATCTATATTGATAATTTATTTATCTAAATAAATTGATAAATATCTTCTCGTATAGGAGTCGTTAGTTTCTTTATAGTAAAAATCAAGGAACTTGATATTTTCTTGAAATCTTCAACGATTTCTTTCTTTACTAGTAATATTTTTTTAACCTTGTTATAACCTACATTTATAGCAAAGTGTTAGTAAATTATTTCTTAACATCCAAGAAACAAAAATAGAATTGTCAAGTGATATTAATAAAAGTTTACTCATTATAGAGTGAGATCTATTTTTTTTTGTTTAACATGGAACATTGACTTCACCATCTTAATCTAATGATGAGAATTATATCTAATAAAAACTAAAAATAAAAGCTTTCACCAAATTACTAGATGATAAAGTTTGACATTTAGTTGAGCATGAATGACCAAGCCTGAAACTTTTTTCAACAATTAGACTTTGGATGAATCCGTTTATTATAATTGGAATAAAATGCTTGAATGATATATTTATGGCATTGTCTTTTGATGACTTTAAAAGAATTTTTATATGTGAGATAGATAAGGAAGTTTGGAATATTTTTAAAGTTACTCACAAGGAAACCAAAATGATGAGAGATTAAAATTACAAATGCTAACCTCAAGATTTGAGGAGATAAGAATCCTGGAAGATGAATGTTTTAATGAGTTTTGTACAAAACTTAACGATATTGTAAAATTTAGATTCAAATTAAGAGAAAAGTGGAGGACTTGTGAATTATAAGATTCTAAGAACCATGCTTGAAAGATTTCAACCAAAGATAATAGTAATAGAAGAAAGCAAAGATCTAGACATTATACATATTAAGAAATTAGTAGGTTCCTTGTAAACTTATAAATCTACATTGCAATTAATTATGTTAAAAAATAATATATTTATTCTTCTTATGATGATCTTAATGCTGAAGATATAGCTCTTGTAGCTAGGAAATTCAAAAAAATTATGTTTAAGAAAAAGAACAATGAAAAAGATATAAAGGGTAAAGATCTTGCCAAAATAAGTTAAAAAATAGAAGTAAAAGTAAAATCAAATTTAAAAAAGGAGTTAAGTTTTTTGAATGCTCAAGATATGGTCACTTAAGAAATGAATGTTGTAATTTCAAAAAATAAATAAAGAAAAAGTCGTTAATGTTACATTAAGTGATGAATTTGATTTTAAAAATTAAAATTCATCATTTGATAATGAATTTGCTTTTCTCACACTTTTTGGTCTTGTTACACTCTTTTTGGTCTTGTTAATAAATGTATTTACATGAATTAAACAATCAATATATAAATTCTAACATAAATCAAACTATTAGTTATTTATATGAATTTGCTTTTCTCACTCCTTTTGTCTTGTTAATGAATGTACTTATATGAACTAAACAATCGATATATTAAGTGATTCTAACATAAATCAAATTATTAGTTATTCTATTGATTTAAATATTATTTTTGTTATTGATGATCATGAATTAAGTCTGCATAAAGCTTATGATGATTTATGTGAAGAAGTCGAGAAAATTAAAAAATTGTTTAACAAGCTAAAAATTATAGAGAACTAAATATAAAAATCTTATTGAAACTCTAGAGTTGTCAAAAATAGAAATATTCAGATTTCTCATCAAGTTCAAAACATTTAAGAAAGAGCTAACAATATGCAAATAGTCAATAAAACAATCAACAATATAAGAATTTGATGAACTATTGAAAGCTCAAGAGGTCAGCACTGATTGTACAAGTTTAGAATATACATCACATGAAAATTTGATCAATAATATGTTAACAGCCTCCTGTTTCAAAAAAAAAACATTTTTGTTAAAAGTAAATTAGAAGAGATTGTCATGACTAGAGAGAAGTCAAACAATGTCCAAACAAGTAAGTTTATTCCTACTTGTTAGTAATATGGAATTATATGACATGCAAAAATAAAATATTTCAATCTAGAAAATAAAGTTTTTAGTAAGAGTTAAAATTTAAAGTATAAAATTAACTAAGCAGTTAAAAAATTATGTATTATAAAAAGTAAACTCGGTAAGTTAACGGGTTGTGGGAAATCTCAAAAGTTTAAAAATTATACCAAAATAAAAATGAAAAATTAGCAGGTATTTAATAAAAAATCAATATATCTAGTAGCACATATGATACTAAAAACTATGAATGACAATTATAGTATATATATATGTCAAAAGATAAAAGTCAATTCAAAAAAATTGAATCCTTGCGTGGAGGACCAATGACTTTTTAAGATGCAAGCACAACTACTATTAAAGGTAAGAGAAAGGTAAAAGAAGTATTGATATTCTTAATATATCTATTTTTTATAATATACACGTCTTCATAAATATCTCAAATACTTATATTAGATATTTCATATATTTATATTAAATATCTTATATATTTTTTAAAATATTTATTTTAAAATTTTTTTATATAAACATATCTCTCAGTAACCATAAAAAAATAGGCTAAAAGTCCAAAACTCATCACTCCAGAGTTTCTCTTTCTAGACAAAATAAGACTAATACAAGATTTAAAGAAGGCATAAGAAATATTTATTCTTAATCTAACAATTTGAGTTAATAAGTTTGATGTTATTAATTGATTATCAAGTTTTTACCATTAATTTTAAGTTTTTTTATGATTTTATAATATATTTTTACAATTCAAGTTTACTTCTTTTTTTTTTATCAAGTCAAAAAAATATTTTTAACAATCATAAGATCAACTGACTTCCAGTAATTTATAAATAGTACATTTTATATATTTTTCTAGAAAAAAATGTTTTTTGTAAAAATATATTAAGTATATGTCATTAACTACAAGATTTAAAGACAATAATTTTAAACTGATTAATTGGCTAATTTTAAGTTTTTATATAAAATAATATTTTTTAATAAAAAAATATTACAACTTTAATGAAAATATAGATGAAAAGCCTTAAAAATGATGGATATAAAAAATTGTTGGCTATAACATTAAAACTAACTATATAATTGGATAGTATTTTTGAGGTTCGTATAAAAAGGACTGAGACAACATCATATGTAAATTATCATTTACTTTTTTTTTTAAATCATGAAAAATTATGTAATCGATATTTCATTTGAATTAATTCAATATTAGTAATATATGAAAATCTAGACATTCCAAAACTTGTTATGAAAAGTTTTTTAAGAGGAAAAAAAACATGAATGTTATTTTTACAAAATATTTTAAAATCATGCATAAAACTTATTGGTCAATTTTTTCAAAGGTTAAATTAGCACTACTTTTCCCTAATTTAAAATTTAGTTTCCATTGTCCTTTTTTGGCCACTAATATCTTTAACTTGTTAGTATCTCCTAAAATTCTTGCCTTAATGAATTTTAATTTCATACTTATTATTATCAAAAAATTATCTAAATTCAATAGTTTGAACTTTTAAATGAAATTTTAAAATATGATTTATACTATTCTGTAATATATCTTTAAAATAAAAATTTGTTAAGTTAAAAATTTACACAGATCCATATTATTTTATTTTTATTTTTTATCAAATAAATAAAAATAGTGAGATATAAATTTATAATTGTTTGGTTATTAAAATTTTAATATCATATTAAAAAATTATCTAAACTCAATTATTATTATTATTATTATAGTGTGTTTGAAACTATCTTTTATCTATATTTTTATTTTTCCGAACATTGGCCATTTGGGAATGGAGGAAAGGCCCTCCGTTGCCCATGTGCCACCCTTCGATTAATTAGGAAATCAAATAATGAGAGAAGCTCCAGCACTCGGACACAATTTTCATGTTGTTTAGTGAACAAGTGTCTATCATTGAATCACGGCTTATCTATCTTAGCTCGACATATAAATTAACAGGAGTGACTCACATGAGTCATACGTAGCATGTTTTATGATCTTAAAAATTTGCAGACCAATCCAAAGAGATTGAAGATTTATGCATATTTATCTGGTCAACCAGCGTTATCGGTTTGCGATGAAATTAATAGCACAAAACAGTTTCCTTTGGGTGGTGCCAAACTAAGGAGCTATGTGCATCACTTGTTCTTCAGGTATCTTGTATGTTGAGTACTTTTTGTCTCTTTTTTCTAAATGATTTGGGCAATTTTAATGCGATTTGAACGGCTGGTGTGATCAGGAATATCAATCTACCAAGACCAATGAGCTTTCGAAAACAATTTTGATGTGCCCAAGTTCTCATAAACTCTTTAGACTTGATAATTGGGACTTAATTGTGATTGTTTTATTCCCCAAAAAAAACAAAAAGAACTTCTCATTCCACAGAAAATAAGCCTTACCTGACAATTTAGGACTTTTAAACTCTGGGATTATTTAAATTTTATTAGGATGAGTAGGTCGATTGGTTGTATATTTGACACCCACTAGAATGAGATTTTTATACCTTATTATAAAGTAGGTTTTTTTAAGAAAGAACTTGAGATCCATGGTTTGTGGTTCAAATGCTTTCATGTAGATTTCCACCTTTTAAAAGAACTTGAGATCCATGGTTTTGTGGTTCAAATGCTTTTGTGTAATGTAGATTCCCATCTCTCTCAAGGCACCACCCTAAGATTTATAGATTAGTTACATATCCCGAGTATTTGTGCAGAATAAAAATGTTTATATTTTCCATGATTATGTTCCAAGTTTTACTTTCATTAAGTTTTCTTGGAACCCTAGTTGAAAAACCAAATATATAATGCAAATCAATGAATCCGAGAGTGTATGTTTAAAAGAACATATTACCTATTACTTTGACATTTGACCATCTTAATTTATACTGATGCTTTAGGATCTGGATTTCATTTACACATTTATAGTCATAACTAGATAATTCCCCGCTCTAGCTGAACCAAAAAAAAATTACATGTAAAGAAGAATCTAGGCCAGGAAAAGTTCCTTAATATTATTAGATGCAACCCAATTGATCAAATTTTAAACTTGCAAACCAGATTTTCAACTCAATTTCCTTAATATTATAAAAAATTCAAGTAATTAGTAAAATATAGTTTGATTTTAAAAATATTTTCAAGATGATATTTATTTTAAAAAACATATTGAGATAACTAGTGATATATTAAATTAACCTAGGTTAGTCAAACCAAATCTGTGATTAACTTTAATAAGTTTAATAAATTTATTTTTTTTATTATTTTTATTTAATTATATAATAAAAAAATAAATGCTCACAAATCTGAGCATCAAGTTCTTATTGAGATTTTTTTAAAAATCACAATAATTTTTTTTCAAAGTAAATAAAAATAAATTATAAAATTTGATATTCAACTATGTTTTTTAATAAATTTTATTTAATATTATAAATAAAAAAAGATGCTAAAAGCTTACCATCAAGTAAATACTACTATATTTTTCTAAAATCACGATATCCATATAAAAAATAAATTAAAATAAATTATAAAATTTAATTTATAATAAAATATTTAAATTATTTTTTATTTAATAATATAATAAATAATAAATAATTTTAAAATTAAATATCAACTCAGCTTAATACTATAATACTTTTTTTAAAATGATCTTGAATAAAAAAATAAAAAAAATGACAAAGTGAAATGTTTGAGATAAAGGTTTTGACCAAATAAGTACGGTATTGATTACTACTTTGTTTGCAGGGGATGAAAAGAAAGTGATAACGGTTGTTTTGTGTCGTCCCGTGATCGTTTGCGTGTTTATTTATATCATGAACGTGCTTTGTTATAAAATTAAGTATATTAAATTATTTCATAATAATGTATACAAAACTATTTAATAATTTATTACTATATTGTTTGAGCTAAAATTATTTTTAACAACATAACTTCAAGACTTTTATTTAAAAAATTAAAAATACTCTTATTATTAAAATAAAAGTCATTATATAATATTTTTTTAAGCAAAAATATATATTGATATTTTTGTGATTTAAAATTTTTCAATGTTATTTTTGTTTTTAAAATAAAATAAATAGTCCTTCATCTAAAAAAAGACATCACTTTTTACGTTTTTTTGAAATAAAAGCTAATATATTATTAAACTTGGTTTTGTTAAAAATCACCTCCCGCTCTAGAAGAAATCAAGCAATTAATTTATAAAATCCTCATCAAACACTTTTTTAATATTTTTAATTGCTTTATTTAAAGCAATGTTGTAAAAACTAGTAAAGTAAAAGAGTCAAACAGGCTTTATATAAAGTCGATGACCAGCTATATACTTTTTTTCTATTGTCTTATAATATTTTTAGGGATTATTATAGGATTGTATGCATTTGTGTGTATTAAAAAACTCCTTCTATCCTTATCTTACTCTATCCTATTAAAGTATGGTCATTTTTTAGATAATTGATTATTAGCTCTTTTTTGTTTTTTGTAATTATCATATCCACAAGTGGAATTAGCTGTATAAAGAAATTAATTTATACTTATCTTAATTACTAGAAGCCTATCCTTATTTTAGTTTATCCAACATCTGAAAATAGAGATCTTCATTTTCATTGTGTTATATATATATATATATATGTGAGAGAGAAGAGAGATAAATACTTATGCATTATGATTTACCATCATAATAAAGAAAGCTACTATTAGCACATAGTTTTTAAACTTGATTTGGTTAAAATCTGGATTTAGAGTTTTGATTGGGTCTTTCAAATTAATTTTTTTAAATCAAATCAACATTGTTTCAATAAAAAAAAATAAAAAATAAAAATTAATAAGTTGTAATCATATTTATAACTGGATCTTGTCAGGTTATACTAAATTTTGTATTTTCATATTTTTTTCTTAAACCTAGTCTAGTTTCAACCCTGGATCTGCTAAGTCCCGGGTTGACCTATCAGGCCGAATTTCAAAACTATATATTAGACTACCAAAAATCAAAATAGGATTTTTGATGATGAACATAAAGAATAACATGTCATACTTTTAATTATTTATTTATTATACATGAGTTCCAATTATATTTTATTATATCATTTAATAAAGGTAACCTTACCATCACCACCATTCAGTTTCTTTTTTATTTGAATACTACCTTGTTAAAAAAACAATTGTAAAATTTTAATTTATTTCTTTTTTACTTTGAAAATTACATATGGATAAAGAATCGAAATTTATATCAATATAACTTCATTATAAAGAAAACATATAAATGAATATTGTTGTCATATTATAATACAAAATCCTCGTTTTTTAGTTCTTTTCCCTTTTTTACATTTATTGGTATTTATAATTTTATTTCCAACTTACAATTTGAATTTTTGTTGTTTTTAGGGTTTAATAACAAAAGAATCATAATAGTTCATTGGAATACAAAGTCAGCAAAGCAAGAGAAAATGAGTTTTATAAAAATAAATTAATGCTCTAATTTTATTTAAAAAAAATAGAGGGGAAAAAAGAAAAAATAATTTTTTTATTCAAATGAAATATTTCTCTTTAAAAGAATTGATTTTTTTATTTTCTAAATTTGAAAAACATATTTTTTTTAATGCTTTTCATATTTTTCCTTTATAATTTTGTTACTTTTAAATGAAAAAAAATAAAACAATGAATAAAACATTCGTCTGACTAGGCAAGTAATGGAGTACATACTGCTATATTGACAACATTCTATATCAAAGATCTACCTCAACTTCATTACTAAAATGCTTATCTTTAAAATAAAATACTTTTGTTTTAAAAGGAATACACCAAAGGATATGTGGTTTACATACAGACTCTTAAGCTCTTACTGCTCAAACTACAAGAACAAATTCTTACTAGCCAATTACATTTCACGATGCTATAAATTTGATGAAGAAATATTATCAATATCAAAGATTTGCCTTGGTCTCTCATTAGCCATCTTTAGAAATGATCATCATAACTTTCACATGGCCTTTTAATCAATAAGGGATGGATATCCTAGGTCTATTCCCTAAGGTCAGGGCATAAGACATTTGGTCCTAAAAAAGTTAGAAGCTACAAGCAATAGAAAAAATAGAGATATACTAACCTCTTGAAATGGGATGGTCCTTTCAAATTCCTAACAATGGTTAAGCCAAACACTTATCATCTACAAGATTTTGGAGGAAAAAATCTTTTATATGCTTGGTATTCTGATCATTTAAAATTGTATCATAGTAAATAAGAAAGTAAATTTCTAATTTATAAATGTCTTATTCAAAATGACTATGTTTTCATATTCTCTTGATAATTTCTAAAGGTAATAGCCTTGTAGTTTCTAAAAGATAGGTATGTGATTTCCCTAGGACAATAGCCTTACATTCTTTAATGGATGGGTATATAATCTCCATAGGAAAATAACTTTATAATCTCCAAAAAAATAGATATGTGATCTTCATAATGCAAGAGTACCATTCTCTAATAGAATCCTAACCTGACACATTCCCCTACCCTTGCACAATACCATTTCATTGGAGATCTTTAAAGAATAGTTAAATTAAATGAATAGTAGGTATACCTATAACTAAAAGTTTTTTCTTATCTTTTTTAAGCAAGAGGATAACAGCCAAATGTTCACAATACAAGCCTTGCTTATAGCTAACCTTGCCAAGGTTAAATTATCACACTGTTAATCTTACCAAAGCCAAACTTCAATATCTGATTTTTCTAAGTATAGGTTTTAGACCTTTACAGACTGCTTAAAAGAATTTTCCTATATTTTTTTAAATATAGGTTTTGAATCCATCAAGGGTGAGATATAGACCTAAAAAAGTCTTCAATTTATTAACAAGCCTTACATTCATACTTTGAAAATATAACGCCATATATATATAAAGTTTAAGGCCTTAGGTCCAATATCCAAGGCTTAAAGCCATAATACTCATTATAAGATTAAAGATTCCTACATTACCAAGGCAAATAATTTTTACATAAAAGAGCTTTTACATATTCATTTTTGGTTGTTGGGCAACATTCATTTTATACTTGGTCGTAGATGCCTACGCATGGAAGACATCTTTAAAGTCAGGAACCTGAACGTTAGGAAAAGGCTTACTAAAGTCAACCTGTAATCCTCTAGAGAGGTTGAAAAAGTAAAATTTAGACATCAATGAAAATAATATGTCCCATATGATCTCTATTAAGAAGACAAACTCCTCATCCTTAGCATAAGGTTCTTGGAAGGGATTCCTCAATGTTTCCATAAACTTATAAGTCTCTTATTTTATTTCTCTCAACTCCCCCTTTAATACCGCTTTGTACTCCATAAACTTATATACCTCTTTCTCCAATGAGTCTATTCAATTATACACCTCTATAAAGCTTCTCTATAGTAGACTGTAGGATGTAAGCATGTCTTTTTAACTCGCCTTATAGTTAAGCATGACAATTTTAATAGATTTCAACTCAGTGTATTGAGTAGCCTTCTCCTCTCTCAGTTTACACACCTTCATCCTATTAGTGTGATGATGTTCAATGGTTTTATTTATAGCAATTCTCTCCTTAACATATTGACCTCTTGAATGTGTATGCATCATAAAGGTGTAAACAATAAAAAAACAACAAAATAAGTTTAAATTCTTATTAACTAAGACTTATTAGTGCATTAAAGATAAAACTTATTTAAAGAGACTTTTTATACATGAAAGGTTATCTGCCCAATTATACCTAAGTGGCTCAAATAATTAGGCTTTGTCTAAGATGTTCATCATATTTAGTTTTTTTAGGCCCAAGGCTAGACCTTCCTTATAGGATAGATTTCATATTGTTTGTTTCCTCTAAGAGGAAAAAAAAATTCACCCCTATGGTGTTAGGCATCTAGCCAAAAGGCCTGGTGAGTGTAGGAATTAGGTTGAGAGAAGCTAATGCTGGTTGAAGAAAGGATTTCTTCGGCATCAAATTAAGAAGCAATAAAAACCTTTCTTCTCTTTTAGCAAAAAACAGCATCAAGAATGATCAATATGTGAATAGGCATCTTAGGATTGTCACTAGGACTTCCTCAATATCAATGGGAGCTTTTTATGTACCTATCCTCCTAGATGTTAGAGCTTCTTATAAGAAAGAGAATGAGAGTTCTTCAAATAAAGAGGCATAACTGGTTGTTAGTATGGTCATGTGGCTAGGCATGTGATTAGTACTCAAAAGTGCATTTTTACCATGGTTTTATATCATCATTTTGCACTTAAAGTATCAATAACTCTTTAACTAAAGTACATTTTATAATAATCTATCTAATAATATAAGATACCTTTAATTTATGGTAAATGTCCATTTTAAATGCAGGTCTATCACATAAATGAAAGGATTGATTGATAACTTTAAGAACTTCAATTGCAAAGGCAAAGAGATGATCAAACTTAGAAAAGAGATGTCGATGCAATCCAAACCGGAATACTATTCGGTAATTGGGTCATATCTGGAGCTATAGATCTCAGATTTAGGTCTACTTTATATAGATGGAAAGGTAAGATATAGGCCTATAACTTTTCTATGGAGTCCAAGATCTAAAAAGGTCATTTTCAAGTTCAAATTGTTGCAACAACAAAGAAGCCCAAATCTATCCTCCAGCCCGAGCACTATTCAGTATTTTGGCCATATCTAGAGTTCTAGAAGTCGAAATGAGCTGAATTGTTTACACAAAAAAGCTGAGACAAATGCCTAGAACTTTCATGTTTTCAAGTGGCTCTAATTTTGACATCATCAATGACGTTTTGGGCAGACAAGAGAAGATAAGGATTGTCACCAAGTCAAAGGTTGGTCATCTACTTATCAATTAGTCATCAAATCAATAGTTCCCAATTTTGGCCTATAAAAGGAGGCATTTGCCATGCATTTAGGCATCTTAGTGTCCAGATCAAGATCATGCTCTTGTTTTCTCTCTTTGTATTCTTTATGCTTTGTTTTCATTAATATCAAGTTTATGCCTTTCATTTCCTTTCCTTTGCTTAGTTAACTTTTATGTTCTTATTTTGTTTATCTATTTTTCTTTCTTTCATTATGTCTAGCTAAGTTAATTATGTCAAGGTGAAAAGGTTACACTAATGGTGTAAGAATAAGTATGGTATAAACTTAATATGGACTTTAATGTTTAATACTAACATGTTTTATATTTGTTATCTTGTTCACTCTTTAATACTTTTCTTGTTAAATGATTAATCTTGATTTATGTTGTATAACAATTGGTACAACAAATGCTTGGCACTTTCATAGCCCATACTGTATGGTATAACCGACACCTGAGCTATGAAAGGAACTTGATTTGTTGTTAACATAAGTTATAATCATGAATGCTTGACGAAATTTACAAGTATTAGCATTAATTGAATAAGATGACTAATGTAATCATGTTAACAATCTATAATCTGATTGGAACCTCCTTTATGTGTGGTTTCCAATTGAACAATAAGAGTTTATACTATACTTGTTTGACATACCATTAGTGGAACCTCTAACCTTGACATTTGTTATTATCATTGTTTAATCTTTACTTTAATATTCTATCTCCAAGTTCTCATCATCATCATCATCTTCTTCTCTTTCTTTATTATTATTATTATTATTATTATTGTTGTTGTTGTTATTTATAATTTGTACAATAACCTCCATGTGGTTCGACCCCGGTCTTGTCGGGTTATTTATTACTTCGACACTCCTACACTTGGGAGAAGACATCAATCTTTTCATCGTGTCAGCATGAATGATGTAGACTCAATTAAGCATGACTCAGATACTCTTGGCAATAATCTTTCAAAAGATAAAAAGTCAGATAATGAATAACACATTAAACTAAAAGAAATAATTAAGAAAATGGCATGCTAGTACTAGCAGCGCCATAAAGTCTTTAAGTTATGTAATTGATTTCATACTTGGTTTAAAACTTATAATTTATTACATAGCCTTTCTTCATTCTCGTTTAAGAAAGGCTTGTCATTCACACTAGTAGGGGGTGCTCTCCAAAAGTATGAACAACCTCACATAGTATTACACCCCTCTTATGGTCTAGTTAGACCATCAAATCTCATTATCATCTATTCTCTTTTTCATTTTTTTGAATGGATAAATTTTTGTTAAAAGTTAACTTTTATGAGCCCTCTTAGCCTAATGGAAAAGGTGAAGAACTAAAAAATGGGAGGCCTTTTTTCAACACCATTTATTGATAAATAACAGTGTTTGAACACCCTAATTGTGGGTTTCTTAGTGAGGATTCTCAATAACTTGTCAAAATCAGACAAGATAGTCCACTTGTTATGATGGTGTAAAGTTGGATTCAGATTGAAAGACCAAAAAAATCCTTTGCAAACTGATACATACACACGGGGTAGTAATAATAAGATTATCCCCAACATGTTTATTAGTAACTTAGGTAACCTGATCATTAGCCTCATAAAAAAGGACCATAAAGTCCCCTGATTATCTAGAATTAGCTAAGGTCACTTGTTCATACAATATCATGCTTTGCCTTATCCTGAAGAATCCTAGGTAGTCTTTATTGTTTTTTTTAAGATTTGAAGCCTTTTGAGATATAGTCTTGTTTTTTTTTTTATAATAGAGGGTTGAGAATAGCCACTTTTAAACCTAGGGTTTATTATAATGGTAGTAAATCCTTGGCAAGTGATTTAAATTTTAGGCTTGAAACTGAAATATTTCCTTTTGCCTTTTTTCTAAAAGTTATTTTAAAGAATAAGATTTAAAGATAAAAATAAGATGAAATGTGTTGTGCGTTTATCTAAAAGATGACCTTTTTGTAAAACATAAAGAAACTTGATCTTCTCATCTAAAAGCTTATATTATAGAAAATGCAAAATAAAATTTTAGAAAAAGTAAAAAAAAAATAGAATTAAAAAAGAAGAGGGTTTATATAAGCCACTACTTCTCACTCCCACCACTACATAAAGGATATCTGGTATCACATCATAACCCTAAAAAAGCTAAATACTTACTGCATTGATTACACGCAACTAAATGGTTGTTTAAAAAAGATTGATTTGCCTTCCCCTAATAGAATTTAAAATTAATGTGGAAAGGTGCCAAATTTATAGGAAAGACAAGACAAATATGATTAATTGCCGCTTTTCAAGTCTTTTCGCATCTAACGCATAATAACTTAAGCGGAAACTGATGAGTTAATATTATTTTTTTACTTAAAATTTTTATGTTTATGTGAAAAAGCCTAAACCTATCACATGATGATAACCTCAACAAACATGGTTCTATCAGACTTGTTGCATGTGTGTAGCATCATGGTGACCCTTCTCGGGCAAGGTCTAAAAGGTCATTTTATTGGTTAGGAAGTCGCTACTTAATATCAAGATTACCAAGAACTCTAATTGATTTTTTTTATCCGAGATTCTAGACAAGGGACATATTGCATAAATGAAAATTATTAGAACTTCTAATATGTCTTATTTGAGGTAGATTGTATTATTTTTTTATTGTTTATTATGACAAATTTGCTATGATGAACAAAACTTGGTTTGGAAAGGTAAAATACCCTCAAATACTATTAAAGCCTCTTTCGAGATAAAACTGAGATTTTACTACCATCTCATTTCAAATAATATTTTAAATAAAATTATTTACTAATTTTATCCTTATACTAAAAGTGAATGAGTTATATTATTCACAATAATATTTTAGATATCAACTTCATACTGGATTTTTTATTCTTATATTAAAGGGAAAAAAATTATTATTCATGATAATATTTTGGATATTAAGCCTTTTCAGATTTTTTTTATCTTTATATTTAAAAATGATAAAAAAAAATAAAAAAAATAATTTTTTTTAATATAGGCTAAAATTCCTTTGGAATTTTACAAATTTGTTGTAAAATTTATGCAATATATTTTTTATATAAAAAACATGCCAAAGTATTTTAAATTTTCTTTGAAAGAAAGATGCTTAAATAATTTTAGGATTTTTTCCATGTGCAAGAAAAAAAATTATTATTTTATTTTTCTCATTTTCTAGGCTTTGTTTGACAAAACACCCAATTTTTCTTGAAATAAAACTACTCAAACTAAGCCTGAGAGGTATTTGTCAAATACACACTTAAACCAAAAAACATCATTTGAAAAAACATGGCAAACCAAATAAGGTATTAAACCTTTTGTCCCAAAAAAATTTAACCTAACCTAACTAGGTTAACCTGAGATTTTTTGTTCAACATAAACCGAATCAACAAACTTGGTTTGACCAGAAAACAATGAAAAAACAAAACTAAAACCAAAAAATAAATTAAACCCCTAAAAAAACTAAAAAAAAAACATGAACAAAACTAATTAAATGCTAAAAAAATAAAAAGCATCGAGAACCATCAAGAACACTGAACTAAACTCAATAACATGGAACCCAAAACAGGCCAAATTTAGTCAAAATAAAGGCAGATACATGTTTGAAATCATAAAATGATTAATAATCTAGCATTAATTTATTTTGATTATCATTTAAATATCACGATTTTATTAAGATGGGTTTCGGTTTAAAACCAAAACTCTATGATTAAAAATCATCTAAAAAATTATTGATATGAATAAATACTATATTATTGGTTAATCACGCATAAGAAAGGATTATGTAAAAAGAAATAAACTGAAATTGGTCCAAACCTAAGGGCTAAGGTAATGTTTTTCCCACGAACACAAAGAACACTGTCTAAAAACCCAAAAAAATACCCGGCCAAGGCAACCACTGCCAAGTTTAAAAATAGGCATTTTTGGTGTTTAAAAAAAAAATTTTTGTCCCATCAAGTCACCATATCATACACAAACATGTTTAAACCAAAAACTACAAAAAAAATAAAATCAAAGCATCAAAATCAAGCATGAGATACCAAATTAAAAAAAATATCAACTTAAAACAACATATATATTCATGAAATATGGATTCAAATTTGATTTTCTGAATCTATTTTTTGCATGGATAGGCCTAACAAACTCAGGATAAAAAACCTTGCTTTTAATATGTATAGCTTAAGTTAAACAAAAACTAATATAACATTATAAATATATATATATAAGAAAAAAAATTAAACAACAACTTTAATTTATCAAAAACATAAAAAGACTTGAAAAGAACATTATTAAATAAAAAAACACAACAACAAAGAGGTCAATACAACATTGCTTGTTAAATCTTTCAAACCTCTTTTATATACTTGTAAATATAAATATAAACAAAACAAATAAAAAAACAACAAAAGCATGCTCCAAATAACATAATTTTGAATTAGCAAGGTGTACCTAGAACAACTATTTTCTCTTGGTTTTTTTTTTAAATTTTACTACTCAAAAATTTATAAAACTTAAAAAAAAATATTTAGGCTTTCAGACCTCTACCCTTATGTTTCTTAATGATATTTCTCTTCTTTATCTTTATCTTTTTCTTATTTTTCTCTTTTTTTTCAACCTTTTTTTTTTATCTGAAGGGCTATTTATATTGTTTTGCTAGCTTGATGATCATATTAAATTATCAAAATAGAGATGCAAGCTGAAAAATAACATGTCATTTATCATATTTTCATTAAATTTGCATGACATGTTGTTTAGGGTTTTTAATTTAGAATTGAAAAATTTCAATTAAGTCCTTATTCTTCCAATGGATTTTAATTCTACTCATAATTACTTTAAGACTTTTAATTCCATGCATCCTCACTCTTGTCACACTCAATTATTAGCCTCAAAGTTGATTGTTATTCTTATTTTAGTTCTTGATTCTAAATTTATGGATTTCAACCCTTAATTGACTAATAAACTTTTAATTTTTTTGTAATTTAGCTCTTGATTTAGTCAATTCTAGCCCCTACATTCATGTTTCTTTTTTATTTTGGTACTTGATTTTCAATTTCTTCAATCAAGTACTTAATTTCCCGTTAAACTTTAATATTTATGTAATTAAGCCCTTGATTTGACTAAATTAACTTCTAAAAATTCAAATTTAGCTCCTAGACTTTAATTTCTTCCAATTAAAGTCTAAATTAACCTCAAAATTATTTTTTCTTACAATTAACTCCTTAATAAATTTAATTAAACCTCAAAAAATTCCAATTGAATCTTTAAATATCCATTTTTGAATTTTATTCCTTAAATTGAATTTTTTTAGCAATAGAGCATTTATCAATCAAAAAGATACTATTAAATTTTCTAATCTTGTATATTTTGATCTTTCGTAACTAGTTTTCAGTAATTTTCTGGGCGTTCTAGTATATTCTTCTAACTAATATTTTTTTTTAATATATTTCCAATATTTTATCAATTTTTTATATTTTCTCATTTTATTTATTTTTTACGTGGGACCCTAAAAATGGGTAACAAAAAACTACCAAACTCAAGATACCTAGTTGAGCCCAGGTTAGTTTTGATTTGAAATATACTCGACTTAATATACTTGGGTTCAGTCATGTGTTAAGCTCAAAACAACATAGGTCTAACAGGTTGTCAAACTCAATATACTTAGGGTTGGCCATGTGTTGAGTCCAAGTTAATATGGGCTTAGCTGGGTATCTTACCCAATACACTTATGTTCATCCATATGCTGAGTCTAATGTGGCGTGGGTATGACAAGTTGGCAAACTCAATATACTTGAGCTCAAAACATTATTAAGCCTAACACAACGTGGGTATAGCAAATTGTTAAACCCAAAATACTTGGAATTAATCATGTGCTTAGCCTAAGAAAACATGAATATGGTAGATTACTAGACTCGTCTCTTCTAAATTTGACTACACGTCAAACCTAATTGGTATAAATATCATTAAAAATCCATATCAGCGACTATAAGAGTATATATTAAGACTATAAAAATAAACTATTCATTTCAGAAATAATTATTTTTTTATATTTATAAATATGTAAAAGATTTTCTAATGGTTTGCTATATTTTTATTTTATTAATTATTTATAAATGATATTTATTTTTTATTAATAATATATAAAGAATTTTTATTCGTCGCTAGTGTCACTACAACTAGATGACTCTCTAGTCCAAATAATTTATAATTTCAACTCTCTAACTCAACTCTTATAAATATTTGAACCATCTAGTTAGAGGATTATATATATATATATATATATATATGAATTTCTCCTGCAAGGCTAAGGACACAATTCCATTGTTGGAGCTGCCGCAAGGTTTTTCATGAAAGGTTATAAAAATTAGTTTCAATCTTGTACTGTTATAGATGTGTGTGAGCTCTCTCTCTCTCTCTCTCTGTGGATCACTCAGCAACATGCATGGATACATCTCCCATATTAAAGGTTTATCTGATCTAAGAAACCGGGCACTTCCCTAAAACTGCTTCTAATCGAAAGTGAATTACTTAACTAATTAATGTCCAGACAAGAACGTCTTTTTCATCTTGTCAGATTGAGAGATTGAAACAAACTATCTTTATTCGGCAGATAACATAATCGTTGTTCCTTCATGTGAGCTAGTTAGCTGCCTACCTTTGGATATTGGAGAAGGAAACCCCAGGGTCTAAGAACCTAAAGATTCGAAAAGGGTTTCCATGTTCTATCTTTTAGCTAATGTTGTAGCTTCTTCACATACCCCGAGACTATTTTAGTCCTCATACCTGTGGCTTTAGACAGACCTTTCCATCTTGATATCTTAGCTGTATTTGATGAATCAAAGATGTAGAATCCAAAATAAGAGATCAGATGAAAAAGGAAAAATTAAAGCTGGGCAATTTTTCCCATAACAGACGTGGTAAAACAAAATTGAAATGAGTAGAACGGAACAAGTTGATATCGAAATTGGTGTGAGGACTAAGGAGGCTGTCATTGTCCATAGCTATAGGCCTGCTCACAGGCATTTAAAGCCTTTTGGCAAGGCTAAGAAGGGATGCTAGCACCCGTGCAAATCTATGCCCACCCATTTCTTCATGTCTGCACAAAACTCTAAAATACCTGTCAAAGTGCTTCTATGTATCTCCAATAATTTGCGGAAATTTTCTGTACATTGTTAGAGTGAAGATTTCGATGATATATATATATATATATATATATATGAGATCAACCTTTGGTATATTTAAATGCAATTAGACCTATTTTATTAGGGTGATCTAAGAAAAATTGATTTGTCATCCCGAAGAGAATTAAACATGTCAGTCACCAAGATATTTGACGATTTGATCTTCTTCTACTCGTGCCCTAGGGTACCCTAGCTAATCCGAAGTCTCACTATCACTAATAAACAAATAAGCAAAGCAGATTTAACCCTAGAAACAAATGACACCCACAGCTCTATATATATATATATATATATATATAGATAGATAGATAGAGAGAGAGAGAGAGAGAGGGAGGGAGGGAGGGAGGGAGGGAGGGAGAGTGGCTCCCAAATTAACGAGTAACACTATGTATATATTCAGCAAGCTTTTGCTTAGTGTCATTGCGTACTTAACTCTACAGATCTTATGGAATGGAATAGTGCAACTTGATGTCAAAAAGTTGGAAATGCGTTCATGGGTTTTGATCAATACTGACCTAAGGACAAATAACGGCATGTGATATGTAGGGTATATCAACCTTGTATGCAGTAAAAAAAAGGGAAGTTATTTATATATAGTTGATATTTCCTCATGGATTTAATTTTGAACTGGTACTGGGGCGAACACAGCAGATAGGGTTTTGTCATACTGGGTCGAGTAGTAGCATTCCACACCTCCTTTTAATTTGTCTTCATATAATTTGTTTCTTTGGGTGACATGAAGTCACGTGAATGGCTTTCAGGCCTCTTCTTGCCCTTTACCTCTTCCTTTATAAGTCTCCTGCTACTATTAATGAGGCCCTTTTAGCCTTGTTTGTTATTCTTTATCCTATCCCATATTGTCCATCTTTACTGGACAGGGGGTGCAGCAGCAAAACTCTCTCTCCCCCACCCTCCCTCTCCCTCCATGACTCCAGCCTATCTGAACCCAGCATCCTCTTCTTTCCCTTTTGTGGATCTAAGAGAAGAGCAAAACCTGCAGCTCTTTCTGTCACCACATCAAGCTGCCACTTCTCTCTCAGGTCCTACTAATTTCTTTAACGCAAGTGCTCATGATCATCAAAGAGAAACCAAACCTGGAGAGTCGCGCCAGCACGATAATCAGGAGGCAAGGACAACATCTTTTAACTGCACGATTTCATGATTTTCATGTTTTTTTCCTACTGTTATTTTTCCATGTGATCTCAACCTCTGATAGATGTAGAGAAGTCTGTGGTGCCCGTACATCATTCTCTTATTAATGCAATATTTACATGATCGTTCATAACATGAGTGTTTGTGTCATGTAATAACTGTTTGCATTTAATAATTTCACAAAATCTTTGATCGTATATTCATTTTGTTTTCTTTGATTTCATCCCCTCCACTCATTATTTGATTTCAACACAAATCAAGTTCCATGAGAATCTGTATCAGTCATAATTGTCTAATATGAAGTTTTCGTTTTCATGATCATAAATATATGATTATTTTCTTTTTTCATTTAATAGATCATGCACAGCCTGCTTTAGTAACCTTCGTTCTTTGGTCTCGATCTGATCAGGTTGACATGTACAACATATCACATGGCGGATCAAGCTCTTCTTTTCAACCTGAGGTGAATGATCACAATTATAATAGCAATTTCCGTAACTTATCCTCATCTAAAATGGAGGATGGAGCTGAAGAAAGTGGTGAAAGTTCAGTCAAATGGATGCCCTCGAAGATGAGGCTGATGCAAAAAATGACCAACTCGAATTGCTCAGAAACTGATCATAAGCCAATGAAATTTATGCTCAAGTTTCACAATCAGCAATATCAGAATAACGAGATCAACTCCTCCAGCAACAGCAATATTAGAGTCTGCTCGGATTGTAACACTACCTCAACCCCACTTTGGAGGAGCGGTCCGCGCGGCCCTAAGGTTTTATTTATTTACTCACGAATTGTTTAATGCTGTAATATGTACATAAAAACTGTTTACTAAAAAAGGCAGACATTTTTTGATGCAGTCACTTTGCAATGCCTGCGGGATTCGGCAAAGGAAAGCCAGACGGGCGATGGCAGCAGCCGCAGCGGCTGCAAATGGCACAGTTATTGCCATCGAGGCATCGTCATCTACGAGGAGCACTAAGGTAAACAACAAGGTAAAGAAATCGAGGACTAGCCAGGTTTCGCAAAACAAGAAACTGAGCAAGCCTCCTGAATCATCTCTTCAGAGCCAAAAGAAGCTTTGTTTCAAAAATCTCGCACTAAGTTTGAGCAAAAATCCAGCCTTACAACAAGTGCTTCCGCATGATGTGGAAGAAGCTGCAATCCTTCTAATGGAACTATCTTGTGGCTTTATTCACAGCTGAGTCATTTTTATGCGCTTTCGATCTTTGATTTAATTCTAGGAATTTGTCAGTTTATTTAATGTCTGTCAGTGAGAACGTTTTTTTTTTTTTTTTATCTTTCTTTCCCTGCATGCTGCAAACCAAAGTACGGGCTTGCTTGCTTCCTATCAGTTTGTCTTGGAATAATTGTAATCATTAATGATAATATCTAAGGTCTTCCAGGCACGTAATTCAATTGCTACTGTTCTTGTATTTGGACAATGTTAGATTAATTAGCATAAACCATATGATATTGTAAGCTATTTTTCAACTAAATCGTATGCTGCCTAAATCTTCTTAAGCATATGGATTTTTCTACATTTTTTAAGCATTGTAATAGCAATAAATGCTATATATATCACACCATAATCTTGTATTTCAAAACGAAGTACCCTCGCATCGATTGATTTAAGTTTTAGGCTAATAAATACAAGTTATTTTTACTAAGAGAAAAATGGCACAGAAATTTAACCAAAAGAGAGGGGGTCAGTGTATGCAAGCGTTGTTTGAACACAAATGTACATGCACCACAAAAATGGCTCAAGATTCTTCTTGGTAATTTTGTGTGATGCGAAGTGTCTCCAGACAAGCTAAGCAGGTGATCGATGTCGAGAACTGCCCTTCTATCAACATTGACAGCGCACAGATGGTGAAATTCTTGGTCTCATTCTCCACCTGGAAAAATCCCTGTCATCCAGTTTTTATACACACATGCATGGCCTTTATTTATATAAAGAAGAAAATTCGCAGCTAATTAAGAGAAAATACATTTGAGCGATACAATGTCTGGATATATTGGATCAGCTTTTGTAAAAAAAATCAGTTTATCTTTATGTGGGTCGTTTTAAAAAATATATTTTTAAATTTGATTTAATAAGTTAATTTTGTAACTTGTCATTGTGACTACTGTTTTAACATGAATTTAAAATTAAGTTGTGTAGTAATTATCTTAGTATAAATCAATTTTTTATTTTTTGTTTGGAATCCTGTTACAGTTGATAAACAACACATTTTAAAAAAGTAAATTAAAAAAGAAAAAAATAATAAGAAAAAAATATTTTTATTGGAGAATAATATAAATTATATTTTAAAACTTTATTTAATAATTTAAACTATTGAATTGAATTGATTCTTTGATATGACATCTAAGCCTTAATGATATAGGGGTTATGAATTTAAAACTCATCATTTTTATTTATTTGATAAAAAATTAAGTATAAAATAAAATGAGTCAGTATAAATTTTAAACTTTTATTCTAGAAGGCTCGCATAATAGATTAAGCTATTAATTTTTTAATAATTTTAACTTAATTTTTTATTTAGCTTGAATTTAAATTAAATTATATTAAAATTATTTAAGATTTTCTACAACTGAGAATAAATTTTCATGGTAATTTAAGTAGAAATGAATGTTAAGCCTATCACTCTTTCGGACCAAGGATCATGTTGAATTAAAGGTTGATGTTTCATGGGCCGCTGCGGCCTAAAGAAAGGGGAAAAAACATTGTCGCTGTTATGGATGAGAAGTCGTTCTATGTTGCCAGGGCGACGACAAGTAGTTAGTTCGGCATTTTGAAGGATTAAACCTTGACCATGAAACGATAGATCACTCTCAAAAGAAAACTAAACTGAAACTTCCCATTCATAATAATAAATTGTTTCTCCAAATAAAAAAAAAATACCAAGCTCATCTCATAGTTGGGGTTGGGTGGGTCAAGCAAAGTCAAATTAGAAAAAGGCGACCACTGCATTAAATAATCAAGGAATTTTAGAGTTTGTTTGGTGGGGAAAAGCAAGGAAATGGAGACAGAAGGAGGAGTGCTTGGACCATAGATATGATATTAATATTATGGGGTGAGATTGGGAAAGAAAGTTAGTTAATTAATTAATGAGAGCTAGCCAGCAAGCATTCTCATTTATAAAGAAAAATTATAAAGGTAAGAGAATAATTAATGGTATTTTGTTAGTTATTTTTTAATTTATTTTCAAAAATAGATATAAATAGAAGAAAGAAATTATAAGTGAAAAAAGTAACTAGTAGGATATTACTAGTTACTCCTTGAATATCATAACAAAAATTATTGCATTAACTGTCATTTATTTTTGTATTTGTCATTGTGTTTAAGTATGTTTTAAAAGTATATTTAATTAGAAAAGATATCAAATTGATTGTTTTTTAATAGTTTTAATGCGTTGATATTAAAAATAAAAAAATTTAAAAAATTATTTTAATATATTTTTAAATAAAAAAAATTTTAAAAAACACGTTGCATCATAATACCAAATAATATATAACAGCTAAAGTAAATTACAAAAGCTCTTTTATTTTGTGCTGTTAGCCAAATTAATTTTTTTAATCCAACATAAAAATATTTATGATGTAGACAATTATTTGACATAGTTATTACATTTGATTCAATTTTAAAAACTTTCTAATTTGATTTCTTGTTTAATCTAAATGTAAAATTATATTGTGAAAGTTGGTTTGATATGATGTTGTAAACTTAAATAGTTTAAAATTAACTCAATCAACCAGTAAAAAAATCTCAATAATAAAATTGAGAAAATGATGAAATTAACAAGGAAAAAATCTTATGTCTCAACTTCTTTCTTGACCCAAATTTAAAATTAAATTATGTAAAAATTGATCCAACATCACTGAATCAACTTGTTCAGTCTAAAAATAACCCATCCATATATTATAAAAAACTTAAAGAAAAAATTAAAAGAAAAAAATAATAAAAAAGACCTTTTAATTTTATTTTTTATCTAACTTGACTTTAAAATTTAAAAAAAAAAGTTAATTAATTAATGGGAGTTAGTTGTGCATGATTGCACTAAACGTTTAAAAATATAGTAGCAATTGCTTTTCAAAGTATTTTTTATTTAAAAATACATTAAAATAATTTTTTATTTATTTTTAAAAATTTATTTTTTATATCAGCGTATTAAAATAATTTAAAAACATCAAAAAATTTAATTTAAAATTAAAAAATTAAATTTTTATTAAAAACATGTTAAAACTCAATCTTAAACAACCATGACAGTAAAAGTAGACAGCAACAGCTCTCTTATTTTATTCTTTAACCATGAGCATTGACGTGGCTGTGAAAGTTGTTTGTAGTAGGTGAGATCTAATGTTGGTTCCTATGTTGGTTGAAGTAAACGATCTAATGTTGGCTGTCCCTTGCCAATAATTTATTATTGGTTTTTATTTCTTTATATCTAATGTTTTGGTAGGACCTGACTTCCTACTGGTGACATCCACCGTGCCTTAATTTGCATTCTTCATCTGTGATTAAAAATTGATATGTCCATGGAACATGCGTACCCTATAAAATCTCATCGGACCAGGTCACAGTTTGAAGTCATCTGGCTTTACCCTGGTCGGACTACTGAAGCCAGACATATCTTAAACGGCTGGGCATATTCTCGACGATCAGGTTATTAACATAAACTGAAGGGTTTGGGTAGAGTCCTGTCAAGGTTTTCTATAAAGAGTAATTGAATCTTTTCACGGGTTTATAGATCATTATTGATATAATTTGGTGATTGTTTGGACTTTTTTAATAATACAAAAACACATTAGAATTATTTAAATGTTCTTGCAGGCAAAAGATTTGTCAGCTTGAATCTAGGGTTCATTGGATTTTTAAATTTTTTTTTCTTTAACACGGTATAATAACTATGGAGCCCTTAGAATTTGAAAGATTTAGCCTTCTCTGTGTGGGCTTTTTCTTGGGTTTTTTTTTGGTGGCTGTCATGTTGTATTGTTAGCACATCGGTATCTTTATTGAACTATAAAATACTAATAGAAAAGGTGGAAGGTGCTTGTTGCAACACTCGTCAATGTTTAAGTAGCTCTGCCGCGTTCAAGCTATGCGTGCTGTGATTTATAGTGGTTAAATGGCCTTTCAGGATGTTTTTCAATTATTTTTGGCAGTGACTTCCTGTATGGGAAGGGCATGTATTTTCATTCTAGTTGTCATCGTATACTCGATATTTTTTTTCTAAATTCATCCTCTTTTCTTTTGTTTTATTTTTTAAATTTAATTCTTTTTTTTATTTTTTTTGTTTAGATGGTTTTCTAAATTGATTTTTGTTGTTGTAATTTCAACCTCCATAGTTTCTTTCCCTTGTCAAATTTAATTATTATTTTTTTAATTATTGTCTTTTGTTTTGGCAATATTTATAAATATATATTTTTTATAATTTTATTATTTAATATTAAATTTATTAAAAAATTAGTTTTTTTATTGAACTTGATACATATTTCACACATTGTAAATTTAAAAGATTAAAATAATTATAGAAGATTTGTTCCAGTTTGTTTGATTTTTTATATTATTAAATTAAAATTGTATTTTTCTTTGTATTATTAAAATAACAAAATTTAATAAACTTATTTATTCAATTACCTAAGTTTAAGATTTTTTTTTTATTTTACCTTTCAACGTTATATCTGTTGAGAGTTGGAATTTTCTAATGAACTCAGGTCTAAAATTTAACGAGTTTAAAATTTTGAGGGATTAACCCGTATTTAAAATATTTTTTTATGTTTGCTTGGTTTTTCATATTATTAACTCAGAATTGCTATTTTTTCCATATTATTATATTGAATGACCTTATATAACCTATATGACTCAAGTCTTTGTTTTTTTTACTTCTCTAAATTTATATTGCCTTGATTTTTTTTAATATATATTTTTAATTTCATTAGCCCATGGTGTAGTCGACCACCAATCTAAAATTATTTCAGTTATTTTTTTATATTTAGTTTTTAGTTTTTAATTTTAATCTTTAATATTTGGTTAATCACAATTGATCTTTTTATTTATTTTTGTATATATTTTATTAGATTATTATATTCTCATATCCTAAATTACATGTTTTTTTTAATCATGATTTCCTCAAGTTAATCAAATATTTTATTGTTTTAATATTTTTTAAAGTTTTTTAGTTCAGAATGCATTAGATTTTTTACTTCATAACTCTTTATAATTTTTTAAATTTAGAAAAAAAATTATCCAACCTACAACAGGGGTTGGTTAAGAAATTAGAATTGTGCTATATAAAATAAGATGTTTTCATTTCCCATGTTCGACCGGTCATATTTTGAGCGGATGGACACCACGCAAATAAGAGGCATGTCTTTCCAGCTAAGATTGGCCAGACCTTGATCGGCAAGCATGCTAGAACCAACCGGTTCTACCTCTCATTGGTAACGGTAACAAGTCTAATAAGACTATGAAATTATAGTCTTTATACCGCTGTCCTGCTTCTTATACAAGTTGACAGGGTTTATTGGTGTACAAACAACTCAGTTTTTATAAAATACATCTCTTTTTTTTAAAAGATTTTTGAAAGAATAGAATAAAGCTTATGAGGGTAATATAAACAATTAAATTAAATTTACTTCCTTTACATATATAAACTCAATTTATTTATTAATTAAACTTAACTGTTAAAAATAAAAAAAAATTAGCCCCAGACAAGCCCGTGCTCTAAAGTCACTCGACTATATATAATCAAATGTGAGCGGAGGCGAGGGATTTTCTTGGAAGAAAATTCCTCGCCGTTGCTAAGGATTAGAGCGGATATTCTTGACTGCTGACATCCTTGGTTTTTGTCCTATCTCTGTCAATTAATGTAGAGTTTTGTACCCGACAAAACTAATGTAAAGTTTAGTTTCTTCCATATAATTGCTCAACAAATTAGTAAAGCTCGTTCCAGGTATCATGATATTTGAGAATAAAAATACATGGAATACATGTCCACTATCCTCTAGTCTATAATCTAAGACCATGGATAAGTAGTTAGTGAAATTATTACAAATTATTAAATCTTTCCAAATCATCTATATAATAAATCACATTTAGGATGTGAATCTTTTCGCATTTAATAGCATAATTATAGTTATGGAATTGAATAATTAACGGTGTGCCAATAACAAAATAATACAGATGAGACAGCGAACCTGATAATCTATATAAAAAAAATACAAGCTTGGTTCTTTCCTTGAGAAATCATTAAGTTTCTTACGGTAGTGTTTGGAATAATATTTTGTTAGAAAATTAAAATAGTACATGTGAGTCTATAATATAAAGTTGCCCCAATATACATGTAATATCGTGGCATTTTTTAAAAAACAGGACCTTACTACACATGGAATGCGAGGGGCGCACTTTTATATTGTTTTAAAAAAGAGTTTTTTTTTTATTATTATTATTATTTACGTGTGGTGTCCGGGTCAGCTTACGCGCATCACGACTAATTCACCGGCCCATTGAACATCCTGCAAGTCTAGTAAACAGGTAAGGCATCGCGGGGGTGACAGGCGTGTATGGTAAGGTTCGAACCCGTATATTTAAAAAAAAATTTTAATCTCAATTGATATGTAACTAGGTTAAAAAAATATCTTATTTTGTCAAATAGAAAAACCAACGGCCAACATTATCTATTTGCTAGAATTAAGTGGTGATACTAAGAAATTTGGAGGATTGAGAGGGGAAGATATAATAAAAAATAATTTAATTAATAAACGAGTGAGTGATAAACCAAAATATTTACTTTCCTTGTTGTTTTAGATCCGAGTCTTGCAATTATTAATATTAATAGTTACTTGAAACTTATCTGATAATTAATTTCAGGGTTGTAATACTTATTAGCAGGATGTATATAAAATAATTTAAATATTAAATAAAAAAAGAAGAAGAAACAACCCATATAAATTTTCTTTCTTGTTTTTGTTTGATTTGGATATAAAAAGTATGCATGGGAATGCTTTTTAATTGTGTCTAGATATTTTAAAATATATTTTAGTTAGAAGTATATTAAAACAATATATATATATATGTGTGTGCGTGTGTATTTGTATTTGTATGCATTATAAAATGCTCTTTTAAACATAATTTTAAATGACAGCTAAGGATTAGCCACCAAAATAACATACAGGTGAATTGATGCTTGATATTATGATGTAAAGTGTTTTCTACAAATATTTTTTAATTTTTTAATATTAATATATTAAAATTATTAAAAATAAAGCACCCAACATGCATTTTAGTACTTACTTCACATTGAAATTTTTTATTTTATTTTATTTTTAATTTAAGAAAACTTTAAATTTTTTAAAGTGCATTTTATAAATTCAGGTGAGTAAATAAAATTCTAATTGTTCCAATCTCTTATAAAAAAATATATATTTTAATTTGAACTCAAGACTTGTTTGTGCAGACTTTATTATCATGTTATGTTTTTAAGGAATTTAACACATGGATTGAATATAATTTTTATTAGAAATATTTTTTTAAATAATTATTTTTAGTATTTTTTAATCGTTTTAATAAGATGATATATAAAATAAAATTTAAAAAATAAAAAATATATATTATTTAAATATATTTTTAAATAAAAAATACTTTAAAAAATAATATTCACGTACCAGCATCTTAAATTCCAGATCTGGGATCCTAGATTCCTCCTCTGACGAACAGACAGATTCTCTGTTAATAAATTTAGCGTCTCCAGACTTTGACTCGTAAACTTTCAAGGTTGATTCCGCCATTTTTCCAACTATACCCCCACCGAACTTTGGGGTCCCACCCCAAACTAGATGCCCTGCGATGATGGAAATATATGCGTGGAAATTTCACATTGAAAGATCGGATGGTGATGGTTTCCTAAAATCAAAGCCTGCAAACAAATCATTCAATTTTTTATGGATCCTAATTTATTTTTTCATATTTAATAAAAATCTCATATAAATTAGCATGAGAAAATTTCTCAAATTAACCTGCTCCACTTGTCAAATATGTGTACATGAAATGTAAGTGTGGTTTGTTTATATACTTAGATTTTTCTTTTTGTTTCATCCTAATTATATCTTTTTATTCAATAATAAAAGATATTTTTTTAAATATATTTATTTGTCAGTTAAAATTAAATATTTCCCTCAAAAAAATCTTAAAACATAAATAATATACTTTTAAAACTCATGATATATTCCTTGAAGGTTTCGTGCTTTGTACAGAAAAAAATCATGTTCCAAACAAAATAATAAATAATGTTATATCGATAAAAATTAAAAAATTAAGAGGCAGCCAATTTATATGAAAAATAAATCTTTTATCTCCTTTAAAAAAGATTTTTTTTATGAATTGTAATTATTTTATATTTTTATATTTTAGATTTTTTAAAATTTTTATACAACGTGCCACTCAAGCCTGTATGCTTGGTATGATTTTTTTTTTCACTTTCAACATTGTATTTTTTATAATTTTTATTTTATCATTTTATATATAGATTAATTTGAAATTGGTTTTTATTTTTTTATCATATAATTAAAATAAAAAATTACTATTAAACTCATTGTAGTCCACAACTCAAGTCACCAGTTTGACAAGTTAAACCAAGTTGATAATAACTAATTTAATATATTATTATTTTGGTATTTTTTGTTTAAATATCAACTTAAATTTATTTTTTTAGTTCAAAATTTTTTTTATTAGTCATAGGTTCTCTTTGAGCCTGCATGTTTGGTCTTTATTTTTTTTTAATTTTTAAATTTGCAAAGTCGACCAGGTTATTTTTAAAAAAATTATAATTTACTTTAAACTCAGAATTTGCAAGGAATCTACTTAAAGATTTTAAAATTAACTTATTGTATCGAGTTCATAGAGTTCTCTGTAAATTGAATATTCTTTGTTTTACAATAAAAATTTTCAATTAAACCCTAGAAGTGAAGTAATATACTACTATGAGATTATGCTTTCAAATGATGGAAAAAAAACAAAATAAAAGGAACAAACATGCATTTGTTCAAGGAAATAAGGATAAAAACATGAGATAAATGTTTCATAAATTTAGAGTGAATTTTGAACATTTCAAAATAAAAAATAGGAAGACATATTATCTTCATCTCTTTTGTCTTTGTTTGCTGCCAATCCTAGCCTTATACGGTGCACAAGAGGTGAGACACAAAAGATAAGTAGAGTGTGAAAGTGCTTGTGCCACCAAAGAATCATGGAAATTATGCATTTGTAATAAATATAAAAAAATAAAAATCCTCTATTTTTGTCTGAATGAAATTGGAATGCATTTTGATCCAATGATACTCAATCCCCTTTGGTTCAATAACTTCCATTCATTTTTTAGAGATCGGTAAATTTTCTGCAGATTGGCGATATCCACAAAACCGTCCTTTTCCTCTAGTTGCCTGGTCACTCACCAACCACCACCACCAGATCTTGAAGCTTTTGAGTTTTTTATTTTATTTTTTATTTTTTGAGACTTAAATTTCTTAAATATTAAACAGACGCAACCTTCACTGTAAAATATTCGTATTAAATTTTATATGGAGACAAAATTCACTATATTATCACCAAACCCCCCTTGCCATACATGTTCCATGGAGCAAAAATAATCATCACTTCCCTTGAAACTTTATTTCCTTCTCTCTCAGCAACCCCATTTCCTCTTGCGCCCCCCTCTCAGTTCCATTCACAGTTTTTAACAAAAAAAGACTCAGTTTATTACCAAAACTACATAAAAAGACTCGAACTTTCTACCCCTCTCCCTCTGTTTGTGTGCTGCCCTCATGGAACGTGCAAGGAGGCTAGCTAACCGTGCAATCTTGAAAAGGCTGGTTAATGAATCAAAGCAAAGTCACAAGCAGGCGAGAAATGATTCATCTTTGGTGAACTCTTCATCTCCTGTATCATACACACCTTCAAGGTATGTTTCCTCATTGTCATCATTTGGTTCCAGGAGTCCTAGATCAGGTATATTGCCAGGAACCAAAAATATTGCATTCCATAATGTTCCTGCTGGTTCTTATGGCATTGGGTCACAGATAAGATCCATTTCTGTTGAATCTTTGAAACCAAGTGACACTTTCCCTCGCCGCCATAACTCAGCCACCCCAGAAGAACAGACCAAAATGGCTGAGTTATGTGGCTTCGATACTCTCGATTCATTGATAGATGCAACTGTGCCTAAATCTATCAGACTTGATTCTATGAAGTTCTCAAAGTTTGATGGAGGGTTAACCGAGAGCCAAATGATTGAACATATGAAATATCTGGCATCAAAGAATAAGGTTTTTAAGTCCTATATTGGGATGGGATATCATAACACTCATGTTCCACCTGTGATTTTGAGGAATATAATGGAGAATCCGGCTTGGTATACCCAGTACACACCGTACCAAGCTGAGATATCTCAGGGTAGATTGGAGTCTTTGCTCAATTACCAAACCATGATCACGGATCTTACTGGATTGCCTATGTCAAATGCTTCATTGCTTGATGAAGGGACTGCTGCTGCAGAGGCAATGGCCATGTGTAATAACATTCAAAAGGGAAAGAAAAAGACTTTTATTATTGCTAGTAATTGTCACCCTCAAACTATTGATATTTGTGATACTAGAGCCGGAGGTTTTGATCTTAAGGTAGTTACCGCAGATCTTAAGGACATTGATTATAAATCTGGGGATGTTTGTGGGGTCTTAGTTCAGTATCCCGGGACCGAAGGTGAAATTTTGGATTATGGAGAGTTTGTAAAGAATGCTCATGCTCATGGAGTTAAGGTTGTTATGGCATCGGATTTGTTGGCATTGACGATGTTGAAGCCTCCTGGTGAACTGGGTGCGGATATTGTTGTTGGTTCAGCTCAGAGGTTTGGTGTTCCAATGGGGTATGGCGGTCCTCATGCTGCGTTTTTGGCAACCTCACAGGAGTACAAGAGGATGATGCCTGGTAGAATTATTGGTGTTAGTGTTGATTCTTCAGGAAAGCCTGCTCTTCGCATGGCGATGCAAACTAGGGAGCAGCATATTCGCAGGGACAAGGCTACCAGCAACATCTGTACTGCTCAAGTAAGAGATTACTGTTTATATTGTTCTTTTCTTATTTATATTATGAGAACTGCTTGTATAGAGTAATGAAACTCATTAAGTTGCCCTGTTTTCTGACAAAGTTACGATACACAGCATGCCTAGCTCAAAATTATTGGCAGGAAAATAATTACTAGTATTTCTACTAAACCACCAAAGCGAGCATAGTGCACTTCTGTTGGTTGTGCTTCAATTGAATGGATTCTCTTGTTCTGTTTAGGCATTGCTTGCAAACATGGCTGCTATGTATGCTGTCTATCACGGACCTGAAGGCCTTAAAACCATCGCCCAAAGGGTCCATGGTCTTGCTGGAGCATTCGCAGTTGGACTGAAGAAACTTGGGACAGTTGAAGTCCAGGGCCTTCCCTTCTTTGACACTGTGAAGGTTAAGTGTGCTGATGCACATGCAATTGCTGATGCTGCTTACAAAAGCGAGATAAATTTGAGAGTTGTGGATGCAAAAACCGTAAGTCTAATCCCATCTGTTTTGTAATTTGACTAAACTATATGTCATGAGATTCTCAGAATATGCTTTTTTTCCAGATTACTGTTTCTTTTGATGAAACAACCACCTTAGAGGATGTCGATAAACTTTTCAAAGTTTTTTCTGGTGGAAAGCCTGTAAGTACCTTTCTACTACTGCAATTGCTAATAAGATTGTTACCGTGAATCATAATTTTGACAATAACTAAGAATTACATTCTTTCAAATGTCAGGTCCCTTTCACAGCTGCATCTCTGGCACCAGAGGTTCAGAATGTGATCCCACCTGGTCTAACAAGGGAGAGCCCATATCTGACGCATGCAATCTTTAACACGTATAGACTAGTTCTCAAAATCTGAACTACTTGGGGATGTTATTTGGAAGCCATTCTGACTTCTGTTTGACTTCATCAGGTACCATACCGAGCATGAGCTGCTCAGATACATGCATAGGCTGCAATCAAAAGATCTTTCTTTGTGTCACAGTATGATTCCACTGGGGTCTTGTACAATGAAATTGAATGCTACAAGTGAAATGATGCCAGTGACATTACCTAATTTCACTGATATCCACCCTTTTGCTCCTACTGAACAGTCTGAAGGTTACCAGGTAGATGGTTGCACGTGTTTCTTAAACAGAAACTTGACATGTGCTATGTTTTTTGTTGTGTGAGAACAGATATTGTGTATGAAGCAAATTGACCTTTGCTCAATTCTGGTACTGTCATAGGAAATGTTCGATGATTTGGGTAATCTATTGTGTACAATTACTGGGTTTGACTCTTTCTCATTCCAACCAAATGCTGGTGCTGCTGGAGAGTATGCTGGGCTCATGGTTATTCGTGCATATCATAAGGTAGGGCGATGTCAACTATTCAATGAAAAGATTGCTTATTCCTGCATTTGTTGCTTTTAAGAGCAAGGAATGCTTGATGCCTTTTTGAAGAAACATTCTTTTCTTGCGAGGAGCAAAGTCAATTGCATTGAGTTATACTCATCGAGACTAAAAGCATGCCTCCAAGTAAAACCGTGTTGATTTGCTTTGACTCTCCATTAAAAGAATTCCCACATCAGAGAGCATAGGTGTTATACCGTGTTGTTGCTATTGTCATTAGAATCTCGAAAATATCTAGCCTTGAATTGTAACTGACAAAGGGATAGCTTGGCTGTAGCTTCTCTACATTAAAGATATTGATATCTTTACTTTACTCATGTGCCCAGGTCTCAAACCTTGCTGTATATCATCAAATCTCATATGGATTCTTTGTGTTGCATATGGCTGTTTCTTATGTCTGTCTCTCATTTGAATGAATACAATAGGCAAGAGGAGATCATCAACGAAATGTGTGCATCATACCTGTTTCAGCACATGGGACAAATCCTGCGAGTGCTGCCATGTGTGGAATGAAGATTGTTGCTGTTGGAACTGATGCCAAGGGAAACATCAATGTTGAAGAGCTAAGGAAGGCTGCTGAAGACAATAGGGACAAACTATCAGCACTTATGGTGTGACTATTTTGTTTCCTTGATGGATTGAAGTTTGTATTGGACAAAAATTCAGTGGAAGAGACGTTGGAAACCTCTCATGTGGCCCTTTTTTTGTATTAAATTTCAGGTTACGTATCCCTCAACTCACGGGGTCTATGAAGAAGGAATTGATGAGATATGTAAGATAATTCATGACAATGGTGGTCAGGTATACATGGATGGGGCTAACATGAATGCTCAGGTCTGTGTTCTCAAACTATCTCCATTTGGTTTTAGTGTTGGACACGTTGGTCCTTTCCACTTTTCTTACCATAAGCTTTCCTGTGTGATATGGTGATGTTACTTCATAGAATATTTTCTGCAAAATACATAGACAGCTTCAACATCCTTTAATTCATAAATTCACCTTTTTTTGCCACGATGGCTGGTGGGTCTCTGAGTAGAGAAGGTATCCAGCATCCTAATGTTGCTATGCAATCTAGTAATCTGGGAAGAGGTGCACTTGGGGGGTTTATGAGTCAGACTGCAAGCCAGACCATGTCTTTTTATTAATTTAAATTAGGAACTGCTTTGCATCGTTTTGCTTTATAGACTGCATTTAAACTTTATGAGCAAATAGTAAACCAACAATTTGGAGCTGATCCCTAGAGATTTATGGTCTTTCACACAGTGTCTGTGGGGTTTAAACTGGATAGCTCATGTCATCTGAATGACATTTTATGGACATCTCTGCATTAAAACTTTGTAAATGAGAGATTTCTTATTGAAAATATTATCATATTGATTTTATGTTTTTTGTCCCTACAGGTTGGTCTCACAAGCCCAGGTTTTATTGGAGCTGATGTTTGCCATCTCAATCTCCACAAAACATTTTGCATTCCGCATGGAGGTGGTGGTCCTGGCATGGGTCCTATTGGTGTGAAGAAGCACTTGGCACCATATCTTCCTTCACATCCTGTGGTATCTACTTTTTTACCATGAACAACTTCATCCATATCTACACAGACTTGTTTAGCTTCTATTTAAGGATGATGTGACCCTGATGGGAGAAATGCTTTCTTAATTTCTGTTGGACTTAAGATATGCATGAAAAAACATTTTCATTCTTTATTGTATTCGACATCATCCTGTTGGTAATAGGAATACATACTAATGGAATTACAGCAATTACCACTACTAAATGCTATCGTCTTCATGTCTTGATCATTCATTTTTTTTAATTTCTTTGTTATTGTACTGAAGGTGCCTACAGGTGGTATTCCAGCCCCTGACCAGTCTCAACCTCTTGGCACCATTTCAGCTGCACCTTGGGGCTCTGCACTTATTTTGCCAATATCATACACATACATAGCGATGATGGGTTCGAAGGGGTTAACTGATGCTTCAAAGATAGCTATACTGAATGCAAACTACATGGCAAAGCGATTGGAGGTTCTTAATTTTTCCTTGACTTGCTTTCAATCTGTAATCAATAATCATTAAGTTCTGTAAACTGGTAAAGCTTCATTTATAAATCAGTTTATACACTTGCTTTTCGTTTCTACTACTACTTTATGATGTGTTTACCATGCATGGTAGTTTTATTCTATGCAATAAGACTTTAGGGTTATGAACTTACTCTTGAAATCAATTTGTGGATATCTTGTATGTTCTCTGATTTGTCTTTGTTATTGGTTTGTTTCTCAGAATTACTATCCCATTCTTTTCCGTGGTGTCAATGGAACAGTTGCCCATGAATTCATTGTGGACTTGAGAGGCGTTAAGGTAGTTCTTTTACATGTCTGTTTCATAGTTATTAATAAGAAGCGAGTAATCTAAAACACTCTTATTGCAGAACACCGCTGGAATTGAGCCTGAAGATGTTGCCAAGCGTCTTATGGACTATGGATTTCATGCACCTACAATGTCATGGCCAGTTCCTGGAACACTTATGATTGAACCCACTGAGAGTGAAAGCAAGGTGAGATTTGTAGTAGATTCCTCTCCTTTTTTCATTTTCCCAAGCTGTTCCTCCTCTCCCTTTCTCACATACTGAGTTTCAGTTGCATTTGACATCCTTTGCAGGCAGAGTTAGACAGGTTCTGTGATGCGCTTATCTCCATTAGGGAAGAAATTGCGGAGATTGAGAAAGGCAAAGCTGATATCCACAACAATGTCCTCAAGGTGAAATTGCTTTTTATATTTTTTAATTCTTTACCTAGAAAGCACAAAAGGCAATTTTAGTTTGATTTTTTGTACCGGCATTCTTTTGATTCATTTTGGAATCTGTTCTTATTCATGAGCTTTGGAGTGGTTATGGAAATTCTAAATGCAGGGAGCTCCTCATCCACCATCTTTGCTTATGGGAGATGCATGGACAAAACCATATTCTCGGGAATATGCAGCCTTCCCTGCTTCTTGGCTTCGTGTTGCCAAGTTCTGGCCTAGTACAGGTATGCATGCCCACCTTATTGTTTACTTGCTTCATACTTGCCATTTCATCATCTTGGCTTTCAGTTGCCTTGTTTAATCTTATCCTCAATTGCCTTCGCTTTCTTTTGCATGGATAGTTTAACTTTCTTTCAGATAAATTGTCACACGAGCTATGCATAAAGCTAAATCTGGTTTCATAATTGTTACTAATCTCTCTTAGGAGTTCTTTGTTTTATAATTGTCTTTTGTCAATTAAATTCAAGAATATAATAATCTGAATCCAGCATGCATTCCAGAGTTGATATATTGAAGTCCATCTTCAATGATACCTGTCCAATTAATTGACTCTTCTACGGTGCTTTTTTATCAGGTCGTGTCGACAATGTCTATGGTGACCGCAACCTCACCTGCACCCTTCTCCCAGTATCACAGGTTGTTGAAGAACAGGCTGCAGCTACTGCTTAATCCTCATCTCTATGTTCCTCGATGCAAGATTGCTTCATGGATACGAAAGTCTACACTATCAGCTCTTTCTATGTAAATCAGTTATTCATGTGCTCATTATTACAGCTGGTGAAATTCGTTTCTCGATATACTGTTGACCAGCTGCTCTAATATCAACGGTTGCTAACTGCAACTCTTTAAAACTTTGTAATTACCATTGCTCTCTCCCTCTCTCGTGCCCTCTCCCTGTCTCGGACCGTGCTGAGACCGCCTTAATTGATGTCTGTCTAATGAGAAACAGGCATTTACCCCACTTGTCTACTAAAAAAGACACTGCCTTGCCAATGCGAAGGTTGAGTTTATCATGCAATAGGAAATTACCCTTCGTTTGCACCAAAGTCTGGTAACATTTCGCCATGGGACCCCTTGTGTTAGCCTGGAAATGTGATTGAAATGGGGCTCCAAGACCAGAATGTGTGTGCAATGCGAAAGGTGAAACAGAATGGAAATCCGAGTTTCATGCTCTGCAGAAGACAAATTTGTCTTCACTGTTGTGGCTTGGCCTCACAGCATGCAAGAGCATAGCATGTAGCATGCCAGAACTGAAAGCATAGTCTGAAAAATATGAAGGTGACATTGAGAAAGAATAGCTTTTCAAAGGATTTTTTGTTTGAAAATATTTTTTTATATATATTTTAAAATTATGTTTTATATCATGACGTCAAAACCATAAAGCTAAGGTAAGTTATTTTATACACATAGACATGTGGTCCGATTGGACTGATTTCTTGTTCAATACAATGATTGAAAGGAGCTCTTTTATGCTTAGTAGTTGTTAATTGTTCTTTGTTGTAGAGAGATCTGAGCCTAACACTTCTCAAGAACATGTTGTAAGTTTAGTGGCTGTTGTTCATGGTTGGGTTGTCAATTAATTAATGTAAGTTAGGACGTTAGTTCAATTACTTAAACTCAGGGCCAAACATGAACAAATTCCTGGAAAGATTCTATAATGTTTTCCATGTTTGATGTCTGATCAATCAATATCTATTTATCTATCTTTATATATAAAAAGATAGCAAGATTATTAGGTGATGCGAACCCCTAGGACCGTATCATGGAGTTTATTATCCGACAAGTGGAGCAATATGATTGTTTCATGTGTCTTGTATGAAAATTCTCCATCTATCAATTATATGTAAATTAAGGATAGAGAAATTACTCATAGTTTGTTTTCAACAGAATAAACTCTAAATTAATTTTTTTTACAATATGTTTATTATTAATTACTTTTATTTTGAACAAATGATAGATTATATTAGAAGTTTTTATTTAAGATGTATATTGTATTTTTTGATTGAACATAAAATAAAATAGAAAAGAATATAATTTCCAACCTATCCATTTTAAGATCTCTTAAATTATTTTAAATTTTATTTATACATTTATTAGTTTTCAATCAAGTCCTCTTTAAATAAAAATATCAAATCATGTGATATACTAGGTTGGAGACTTGAACTTAAATATAAGGATAAATTGAACTTATTCCTCTTAATATATAGCTATAGGATATTATTGACTTTTTTTCCTTAAACAATCATTAGATTGAAAAAAATAGGAGAAGTTTGTTTTCCAACAAATCTATATAAAAGGAAGAAAACTATAGAGAGAGGTCTTGATAAGTTAATCAACATCATGCTTCATACAAGAAAAATAAAAAATAAGTTTTTTTTTAATTTTTATCATTTTGAAAAGAAAAAACTTTCATTTGAATATGAAGTTTATTTTCCATGTTTTTTTTAAAAAAAATAAAACAATACTTTAATTCTGAAACTTTTATTTATATCATTGTCCTTGTAGCAGTAGCAGCAACAACAACAACAACAACAATAATAAAAATTTAGTCATAAACTTCTATATTTATTATCAATTGAGTTATAAATTTATAACTTAGGTCTCTAACATTTCATGCATTTTTTTTGGTCAATTTCTTTTAATAGTTTAAGTTTAATTTGCTTATTTTATACATTAAAATGGTGCGTATTTGAAGAAAATTGATGCAAAGTTGATGAATATTAACATTTGTTTAATCTAATGTGATATTCATCACTAAAATGGCATCAATTTGATAAAACCTAATAACAATATAGATGAAAATTCATAAAAATACTTGATTGAGAATTTTTAAAAAATGTTTGAAAGATAATTGATAAAGATTATAAATTTGGGACTCAATTTAGTATGCATATATACATCTGAACTAAATTGATATTTTTAATAATAATAATAATAATCAAATTATTATATTTCTATTTATGGTTGATAGATTTGTATTGAGGATAATTATCAATAAAATCATTGTAGTTAAGATTTTTTTTTTTCAAAATTTTGAAAACATGTTACAAAAAGTTGTTTGTTTTCAATAAAACAGAAACTAGTAACCAGTGTTAACAACCAAAAGTGGTTTTTAAAAATTTTTAAAACAAGTTTGTTTTATACAATTAACCTGTGATTTAGGAGTCTCACATTGAATTTAAAATATTAGAAAATGGATGCAAATTATGATTGGATCGGACCTTTAGGTCTAAAACATTTAAAGGTTGGGCCTAAGTCAAGCATATAATGCTAAAAAATCCAGTTAGGATCAAATCTATGACACTAAAAAATTAGATCAGGTTTGGTGTGTTTGAGAATCAATTACAGGGCATTTAGGGTACAAAACTCAATCAAGTTTGGAATGTCCACGTATCTTCTCAGACTAAGTCTAGACAATAAGAGTTTTGAATCCTAGAAGCTTGCATTTTTAATTAAGGTCAAGTTTAAAATATTATAGGATCAAGCCAAATTACATTTTTGTGAATTGATACCAAGTTTAAGACATTCAAATCCCAAGTTTGGGTCAAATCCATGACACTTGAATGTTGGGCTAGGACTTGAAGCAACCATGATCAAGTTTGGGCCAAGATAGAATTTGATCTAGGGCACTCGGGATTGGGTACGGTATGTCTTGGGTTAAGTAAGGATTCCAAGATTAAGATTGGTAAGATAAAAAATAAAACTATGATAATGTTTGTTATTAAAATAACAACAATGATAATGTTTATTTTTCAAAGTGATTTTTATTTGAAAATTTTTAAAAATAATATTTTTTTTATTTCTTAAAATTTATTTTTTATATCAACATACTAAAACAATATAAAAATATAAAAAATCAATTTAAAGTAAAAAAAATAAAAATAAAAATACTAAACACAGTATCATATAAAAACAAATACTATATACATTCCCTAGCTTCAAATAATGCGAGCATCAATCCTAATAACTTGAGTATCCATGGAGACTAAAGCAAATTCATACAAAAAATATGAAAAAAAAATCAAATCATATATTTTTTTAATATTTTTAAAGATTGTTAAAAAAAAGGACAAAAGATAAAAATGATCCTAAATGGCCTATGAGAAATTTCTATTTTTTTTTTCTTATTTGAAATTTGTTAATCTACTTGAGTTAAACTTTTGATTTTTTATACACTTTGTTTATATGATATTTATCTATTTTTTATTAAATTTAAAAAAAAATAAATTAAATATAAGTGGTATTAGCAGCATGTTGCCACAAGCTAAACATTTGTTTTCATGTAAAATAAGTAATAGGTTAAAAACAAGTGAAACCTGAAGTCACTAATTAAATTAATAATTTAAATATTTATAAAAAAACTCAATAACAATAAATAAATTATAGGAAAAATATAATAATAAAAAAAAGAATAAGACCCGAGCCTATTTAGATTCTTAAACAACTTAATGCGAACATAACTAAAAGAAAACTAGGAAAAAAAAAGTTAAATTTTAGGAAAATAACAGAAAACATTAGCTTAGAAAAAAAAAAGAGAACCAAGTAATCCTAAATGAACCTTTTAAACCTAATTTAATCTAAAAAATTGCAACTTGTTATCCAAATTTAACCAAGGAATTTAAATGTTATTCAATTTAATTTGAAATAATAAAATTGTTAAAAAAAACTATTAATAAAAAAACTTGCAAAAAAATAAAAAATAAAGCTAAATCTGATAGGAAAACAATTATCGCAAACAAAAAAAATTATAATTAAAAAAATTAGGACTAAACTTAAAAGATTAAAAAATCATAGTGAGTGCAATTGAAAATTATTTATAACACGATAAATTATTTATAGATTAAAAAATGATGAGAGTGAAATAGAAAACAATTGTTGAAGGCTAACCTAATAGAATCAAATTGAAAAAATAAAAAGTTAAAAAATAAAAAGAGAGAGAATTAAAATGAAAAAAAATAACAAAAGATACGGCTATTAGATTTTATTTTTTTCATGATAGTGTTTTGGTGTGTATAAGAAGTTTTTTTTTTCCTGGCTAATTTTTACCTTTAATACTCTTTTTTTGTGTGTGTTACATTAAAATAAAAATTTTATTATTTTTTTAATTGCTTGATCCCTAAACAAAGTTGGTGACCAAACAATCAAAAATTACTTTAGTCTTTTATTTTTATTTTTTTATATTTTAAATTATTATCTTGAATTATTTTTTAAAAGTCACACTACATTTTTAACTTATTGTTAAGGTTATTTTTAAACTCCAAATCAACTTGATCATGTTAAAATAATTTTAATATAATATAATTTTAAATTATATAAAAAGTTGGATTACGAGATTTTTTACTAATAATAATATATATTTTTTACTCACAATATAGTGCGCCCATTAGAACAGTAAGAATGCTCATTTTTTTTAAGGATATTACAAACACAAGGAAAAAAATCTCATTTAAAATAACTAAAATACACAATTAAATATTAATAAGAATCGGCAGTTAAAAAATATACACACACCAAAAATGGCAAAATGCAGGCCATTGGCTGGTTAATATTTAAAAGAAAGGACAGATAACATGTATTGATGAGGTGGAGCAGACGTGATAATCATCCCTTGATTTGGTAAATAAAACTTTAAAAAATATCCTATTTGATAATTTAATAGTACCTACGTTGAAAGAAAAAAAACTCTCGTTTGTATATTTTCACGAATCTGATCCACTACGGATTTTATCGAAGAGAGAAAACTGTCGGCCATGCCATTCTGGTACACGAGCCTCAGGGACCCTTCACTTCCCTGGACTTTTATTTTTTCTTGAATTTTAGGATTTAAAAAAATAAAATAACATGAATGGTTAAAAATCCTAATAAGATAAAAATAGATTAAAAATATTACAATTTAAACACAACTATTTTTTTAAATATTATTTATACAAAGGAGTTTAAATTCTAGTCCAACTTTTACCAAACCTAGCAAACATGGTTTTTAATTAAATCTGTTTTTGTTTAAAATTAATTATTTTTTTAATTATCTTGATATAGAATTTTTAGAAATATTATTTCGACATATTTAAAAAAACACAACTACCAGTCTGCCACCATCCTAAATACCAGATCCAAATTCTAATTCGAAGGCATGCTTTTATGAATTCCATAGTCAATCTCGCGACTAGTTTATTGCCAGCTAAGTTTATCCGCTCGTATAACCTTACAATTTAAGCTTTCGTCTTGCTAATGTGCGCACATATGTAGCCAAAAAAGAAAGGTAACTGCCATTCAATATTTCCTGCCCGTGGTCCTCCTGCAAATTCTACTGCCATGCAAGTGGATTGTATTCCACGGGAGTGTGCCGTAGGCGCGTGAGGGGGAAATATTCTGCCGACTGTTTCAAGTGAAAAATATAGATACGATAAATTATTTTGATTTTTGTTATATACCCTACATCAATAATGTTCTAGATTTTATCATTAATTTTGATTTAATAGATTGAATTAAATGAGAAAAAAAAAATTATTACTATTTTTATTATATACACATGGATAAGGCATTTAAAATTTTTTATATTCAAGTGCTTAATATGAGAAAAAACTTGGAGAATTGATTTGATTTAGTATAAAGAAGAGGAATAACAATACTAAGAAAATATTTTAGAAATTTTTTCATATAATATTAAAATATTTAAAGAATTAATTTGACCTGATTTTTTTAAATAAATCTTCATATAATTTTAAAATTCTTTGTTGCCTTCTTTTTTTAATTTCTTAATGAATTATATTAGATTTAAATCTGATAAAAGCATGCTAATTTCACTTCTGGAGGAAAGATCTAAATAAAAAAATTAGGCAAAAAAGAATTTTAAATTTAAAAACTCGCTAGAGGGTATTTTTAATAATTTATATAAAAATACCTACTAAAAAGATAAATTTAAATTGTTTACATGAAAATATTTTCACTTGTTTATATAATAATATCTATTAAAAAGATAGGTTGAATATAAAATTAAATAAAAAACAATTAAATTCACAAGGATAGAACAAAAACTAAACCTAAGAATATAATAAGCTAATTTTTCAAAATAAAACTATTGAGATTAAGATATGCTTAGCACTTAGCAGATGTACAAATACGAAAACTTCGAGGGAAGAAATACTGAAAGAAAGGTCAATTCAAAAACAACTCACAAGCCTCTCGTTTCCATGTATGGCCAGATATGTATCTTCTTAGCTAGATACATATCTACAGAGTATGTACAGCAGCTCTATTATCTTCAATAGAAAATCATTCCACGCGATGCAGGTCTATCTACAAGCATTGCACCCTGATGCAAATATTCTAGACCCTGATTGTTTTACATTTTAAAAAATATATTTTTTTATTTATTTTAAAATAATTTTTTAGTATTTTTATATCATTTTAATATATTGATATAAGAAATAAATTTTAAAAAATAAAAAAATATTATTTCAATAAATTTCTAAAAAAAATCTTTTATCATGATATCAAATGATTTTCTAATCATTCTCTTGCGAAGTTTTTTTTTTCTTCTTCTTCAAAGTGCAGGAAAACATGTTCATATATATATATATATATATATATGTTTTAAATGGATGAAATATACTCTAAAACTCCTTAACTATCTGTTCATCTTTCGTAGACTAGGTTGAATAAAAATAAAAAATCAATCTTCTCCTTTTAATGAATGTTAAATATTGAAATGTTTATTAAACATGTAAAAAAATGCTTATTAGTGTTAACAAAATATAATAGTATAACTTATATTAATCTCAAAACATCTATACATAACCACTTTAATTTCGATTAAATCCTCGTTAAATAAAACTAAAATTCAATCTCATATGATCTTATACTTGTGTTCCTGGAGCACATGACAAATAGGTTTATTAATATAAGATTCAAACTATCATTAAATGTATTTTATTCAATCATAAAAAAAGACTTCAAAAGTTTCTTATATTTTTAATAACATGCATGCTAGATAATTAAAACATAGATTTAAGTATCAGTTAAACTCTAGTTTATTTAATTTTTACCATCTTAGAGTAACAAGAATCACTCAAATTATAAATTAATATTTAATTAAATAAAACTAACAAAAAAAACTTTCTATAATCTCAATATCCCTTGTTACCTCCATTATAAGGATACTAAAAGATATATTTATAATATGAAATGAAAATCATTTTTAAATATATTTATTTTACTATATATAGAAGCTTTCAGTTTCTTTCTAGATTCATATAATTAAATAAGATAATTTGTAATAATTAAATAAGAGCTTAAAACCTTGTTTCCATTCTCTAAAAAAAGAAGAAAAAAGAAAGAAAGAAAACCCCTTGCCCTCCAACAAATCCAATGACCGCCTAAAATCTACCATTTGAACGGTCAAGATGAAACAAAGGGCACCGCATCAGCACATAGAGTAAGATACACTAGAAACATTGTCGGGTCATCGGCTTGAGAGGATGGAAGGGGAAAAAATAGCATAGAAAACAGACAGTATGCAGTATTCACCCACAAGAGTTTAGTCTAAAAAAAAAAAAAAAACATTTTCTTCTTCTGTAGTTGTCGGCTGATTCAGAGAGAATACAATTGGAGGGAATGGATTTTGAGCGGTCAAGTTTCTCTCCTTCTCCCTCTTTCTCAACAATTTGCTGATGCATGTATAAACACATGCTCCTGCTCGTATTTAGCTTCAAGAACCGGAGCGCGCTCGTTAATTGAATCTTCCTCTTTCTCCTCTGCGTGCGTAGCTTAACCCACCACTCAAATCACAGACAGTAATAAAAAGAAAAACTGATATATAGTTATTTATTTTTGTTAATGATCCATGTCAAAGATGAAGCATCTACTAAGAAAGCTCCACATCGGTGACCATCACAACCGATTAGGTGGTGAGACCCGACTCGTTTCGAGTTCAAGTACCAGTGCTAGTACGACTCTGAGTCCGTCAGATGGAAGAATCGAGGTCGCTGAGTCCGCGGCAGTGGATCGGACGGATGTGGAAGCGATTAGTGGTACTGATAGTCCTGGAATTGATTTTAATTTACTAGAGGAGGAATTCCAAATGCAATTGGCCTTGGCGATTAGTGCTTCGGATCCGGATTCGATTCAGGACGCGGAATCTGCTCAGATCGATGCTGCTAAGCGGATTAGTCTCCGGAGCAGTCCCGTGGTCCCGGCTAACGATGCTGATTCTCTTGCCGAGTCTCTCTCACTCAGATATTGGGTACGTTGTTGGCTATTTGGTTAGTTTTTTACTTCTGGATCTTTTTTTTGGTTATTTCGCTGGATTTTGTCTTTGCATTTCCTCTTTTTGATCAGTTCTGTCGATTTTAATTTTCTTGGTTGAGGGTTTTGATTGATGCATAGCGTTGCGGTTTTGATAGTTGGTTTAGGGTTCTGCATTTTCATGCACGAATCAGTTTAGTAATTATAGAAGTTGTTTGTTTTTTGTTTGAGGTACTTATTTTATGGACCGATATTAATGTGCTAAATGTAGAGCTGTTTTATTATTATTGTATTTTTTTTTGTGGATGATTAATCTCATTTCTACAGATAACTTGCGTTGAATAACAAGTTTGATTTGTTAATTTCTGCCTGTTTTCCTTAATTGGTGAGGAAGAAAATTTTCCAAAGAAAAATGTTTAACAAAAACTTCGTGTTTGCTGAAGAGGGCAAGGAATGGAAAGAAATTAAATTCAAGCGAGTCATGGAAATTGATTGAATTCCTAGTTTCATGCTACCTGTTGTTGGGTTCTTGTGGATTGTGATTAAAGTGACTGGTCTTGATTTAGTTGATTCGTTTTTTATTTAGCTCTGAGGGCTCTGTTTATACAAAGCAGAATAATTTTGGCTTGTGGTGTTTATGGGAGGAAAATAGTAATGAAGCATTAGAGTGAATAAAACCTAAATTTCCCAAATGTTTGTGTGGGTTGCTCGGGGCTCTGAGATTTGCATTGTGAATTTTACGGAATGGAAGTGCTTGATAATAATTTGGCAGGAAAATGAACCTGTTAGATGTCTGTAGGCAAGTTTATGCAATCTCCTCAGATCTTTCTTGCAATGGCTACTAAACAATTGCAAGCTATCTGCTTTATTTTTTTCCCTAGCTAAGAGTGCCAAGCAAATGCTCATTTTTTTTTAAAATCAATGTAAACATACTGAGATGATCTTCCAATAGAAGTCCAAGTGTACCTTTTTTAGTGATTTTTTACACTACTTTATTATAGTTGTTTGTCAACTAAGCTTTTCTAGGTTGGCTTTATGCATAGATGGATATAAGTTCTATGCAGCATAGAAAAAAAAAATTATCCATCCTGGCAAAAATAAAGGTGAAGGCCAGTTGATCGAATTTTTATTTCCTACGAACTATGGTGTTGAATAATCTAGTGCTTGAATTTCATTGTCATCCCTTGCTTTCCATTTCCTAGCATGAGTAGGAAAAAAGAAGCATAAAGTTCTTTTTTTTTCTTTACCTATTTATGTCACATGCAACATTGATGTTATATATCTTAAACATTCTACTGATTTTTCCTGTATCTTTCATGCAGAGCTATAGTGTTGTAAATTATAATGAGAAAGTGATGGATGGCTTTTATGATGTTTGTGGCATTACCTCAAACTCAGTCATTCAAGGGAATATGCCATTTTTAGCGGATCTTCAAGCAGTATCAGATTCTGATGATGTTAATTATGAAGTGATCTTGGTAAACCGCTTTGTTGATGCTGAACTGCAACAGCTTGAGAAAAGAGCTTATATCATGTCCCTGGAAAGCAGATTCTCTGATGGCCTGGTTTCAAGTGGCTTGATCCAGAAAATTGCTGATGTTGTTGTTGATAGAATGGGTGGCCGTGTAAGTGATGCTGATGAGATGTCAAGCAGGTGGAAGAGGCGCAGTAAAGAGCTACAGAATGCTCTGAACTCTATCATCCTACCCCTTGGTTGTCTTGATGTTGGACTTTCTCGCCACAGGGCCCTGCTCTTTAAGGTTTTGAGATGTTTTAACTTCTGCTAAACAGTGGATAAATGAACATACTGATTTTTTTAACTTAGCATTGGGCATCCTGTCTGTTTAAAGTTTTAATATTTGTGATTTTGCTATTCAGAGAATATCTGCATCATCATTTGATCTGTTGATAGGGTTTTGGGTCCCTTTAGAACAAATTGGACTCAAATTAACTATTTCATTTCTGGTGATAGGTGATAGCTGATAAGATTAATCTCCCATGTATGCTGGTTAAAGGAAGCTACTATACTGGCACTGACGATGGAGCTGTAAATTTGATTAAGATTGATGATGGAAGGTTATTTTTTTTCTTGGCTTTTGTTTTTCTGCCCATTTAATCTGGTGTCATGCTTTTTCAAGTGGTGCTGCAAAATGATTTCTATTGGTAATCATTACACGTGCTGGTGATGCTTGTTAATATTTTATTTTAGCATCTGGATTCTGGTTAATAACTCTTCAAGCTTTCCGTGATGCTAGATAAACCATGTATAAAGTAAAATCTCAAAAAATGCTGGATATTACTTTTCCAAGAAATGTTGAATATGAATAATCATCCTTGTTGCAGATGTCATTTTCTACATTGCATGCATTAGTCGCATATACTTTCTTTTTAAAAGCCCACTTTCCTTAAATTATAAAATTTTTGATTACCTATTTTGCATGAGAATGCTTATTATAAAAGGCAGAGGTTCAATGCTTGTTGTTTCGGTCCTTCCTCCTGACTGTTTTATATGTTTTAGCTGTTGATTAGCACTTATAGGTTTACATGTTAAATGTGAATTTTTTATAATTGTGTTTTTGATAAACTGGTGCAGTGAATACATTATTGATCTGATGGGTGCGCCTGGCACACTAATTCCTCCTGAGGTGCCCAGCAGCCATCTCCCAACTGCTGGATTTGACATAAGTGGTTTCACCAGTCTTACAGAAACCCCTGAAGATTCAACTTCATTGATGGATCAAGGATATGGGGTTCTTGCATTTTCACCTAATCTGGATGTGATTCCCCAAGCTGGCACCTCAACGTCAGGGCAAGGATTATTTGTCAGCATCAAAACAAATGAGGATGGTGTGAACTTGGTTGAGAAAAATCAAATTGAAAGATTTGAACATGATTTTGGGAAGCTTAGCTTATCGGTCACTGAAAAACCTTCATCTGCACAAAAAAATAGAGTTAAAAATGTTTCCAAGTATGTCATCAGTGCAGCAAAGAATCCAGATTTTGCACAAAAATTACATGCTGTGCTTTTAGAGAGTGGGGCATCACCTCCTCCTAATTTGTTTTCAGACATGAACCTGGGTGAACCAAAGCTGCTTGAAAAGGTTCGTCCAGAAAACAGGGTCAATCTTGACGATCGGCTTTGCTGTTGTTTAGACGACATGTTGACAGGGCGTGAACAGTCACTTGTATCTTTAACTAGGGATGATACTTCAAAAAATGTTAGGGGGGATCATGAACAAGAACAATTTGCTGAGGGCTCAGTGGATGAACTAAGAAGATTGATAAATGTCTTTAATTCTGATCCATCTCTGCCTTCTGATGTTACAAGTGAAGGAATTGTGCTTGGTGATAATAGAACAAATGAAAAATTGCAAATAGATACCACTGTTGTGGACATGGTGTCTATTAATGCACCTGGAATGGCTGGAAGTTCTATGCATGAGAATCCACTTCATGCATTTTCCTTGCTCTCTGCATTGGAGCCTTGCCAATTACAACCTGCACATTCCTTGGTCAGTAGTGACAACCAGTTCTTTCAGGAGAACATGGGAAGGATTTTAAGCATGGATGCAGGAAAAGAATCTGCCTTGAAATTGATTGAAACAGCAAACAGTGGTCTGCATATTTCTTGCTGCAGTCACAATGAGAGAATTAACCCTATGCTGGGGGAGGTAGCAGAATGGGAAATTCCATGGGAGGATCTTCAGATTGGTGAGCGAATAGGCATCGGTAAGAATTCCTTCTTTAATTTGATTTTATAAAAGGAAGAAGACCCTGTTGGCAATTTTAGACTACAGAATCATGTCTGAATGAAGGGGATCACCTCCCCTGGTAAATCTCTATTTAAAGTTTCCCATTAATGCATGCGAGTCATACTACTGTGATATACATAAAGGATGTGTTTGCACATGTAGTCCTATAGCTTGGTCAGTAATGACGGGCATGAGAATTGGCTGGTTATTAATGTGTAAAACTGTTATGGTTGAAAAGGATCATTTGGACAAGGTATTCACACAATCAAAAAATGATCATTTGGATAAGGTATTCATACAAGAGTTGGAATCAATTGAAATATTACAAAGACATAACACCCTGTGATCCAGTGTCATACAGTTGCGTACCAACAACAAAAAGCCCTCAATCCCAAACTAGTTGGGGTTGGCTATATGGATCCTTTTGCACCATTGTGCATGATCATTGGATCCAGAATTGCTCTCCTGCATAAACAACTTGTGAGGTTCAATCATGCACATCCGTTATTTGGTTACGTCTTATAAATAGATAAAAGAAAAGAAATACTCATTGATGAGATCTAGAAATGGTTATTGAACTAGTCTCATAGGCATGGATGACACCTCATTCCACTTATCGTTATCTCTCAAGTTCTAAGTTTATAAGTGAAAGTTGAATCTGTTACCATTGAACATATGGAAGCATTATCTAATGCCATGTAATTGTAAAAATAAGGAAGCTGATCGATGACTCTGCTTTCACTTTTATTAAAATTATCAATCTAATTTTGAGTTTCACCTTTTGGAGGAATTGTGCTGCTGCCACTGCTGGCTTTGCAATTGCAATTATATATGATAGGAGGCTGGCTACCAGCCCAAACAAACCTGGAAGAAGGTCCAGTGACGCTGGTAAAGATAGCCAGCCTGCTTCTCTGGACTTGGTTTCAAATATGAGACCAAATTTCTATCGAACATCCCACCTTGCCCTATTAAGCTTTGTAGTTTGCTATGCCTTTGAATTATCTTGAATTGAGGTTGAGAAGACTTTGAAATCTACTGGTCAGCATAGCAATACTTTTGAGGGTTTGATCCATTTATATTATTAAGTAGGATGTGATCTCAGTTATAGATGTGCTTCGTTGTAGAATTGATGCATCTCTGAAGTATGATATATTTAAAGTTATGATTGTGTAATAGTAATCTCACAATGGTCTGTTGTGCAGGTTCATATGGCGAGGTCTACCATGGGGATTGGAATGGCACTGTAAGTTAACCCTTGACACAATATGGGTATTTTGATGCTAACTTGCGATGAGATACGTCATAGTCTGATACATTGAATTGGATCCTTACAACAAAATACTGACATTTGGTTATAGTTTACAATTCAATACTTATGCTTCTACTTGTTGGCTACAACAATGATGATATCTGTGGAAATTTTTGAAATATGGTTTCACTATTCATGTGGGAAGATTAGTTGGTTTCAAAATTGTCACCTCCAGTAGTTTGTGTCACTCTCGTGATGGTGGTCTGTGTTTGTTGAAACTGCATTTGTGGCTTACAGAATCACCAATCTATTCATTGACTCCAGCATAGGACTTACATCCAGAAACTTAGTATTGTGACCTACTGGTTCGTCTGTTTTCTTTTAAAGGCTTTGCTCATGTTGACCCCCCTTGATATCATTTTATTGATTACAGGAAGTTGCTGTGAAGAAATTTCTGGACCAGGATTTATCTGGTGATGCATTGGTTCAGTTCAAATGCGAAGTAAGCACTGCTTCTAGCTACCTGCATCATATATTAACTTTCATGCCTCACAGCTATTCTAATAAAATTGGTTTCTCTATGACATTCAAATAAGTTCTGCTCGCTGTTTAATGCAGGCTGAAATCATGCTAAGATTAAGACATCCTAATGTTGTTCTGTTCATGGGAGCAGTTACTCGCCCCCCACACTTATCAATTCTGACAGAGTTCTTGCCCAGGTTAAGATTACTTCCCCTAGAACCAGAAAAACCTGCTAATTTTTCTTGTTTCCAAGATTATTAAATTAAACCCCATATGTCGAATGCCTTGGTACTTCACTCTGGTATAATATTGAACTGAATAACCTATATGATAAAATCTTCAACCTGTATACTTTTATATCTCAATTTTTTTAGAAGCATGATTCTCAAGTTTGTAGTCCCTCACCAGTTGTAGTTAAAATTGTGAATTTCACCTCAGTTTTGCTTGGGATGCATGCATCTTTGGGCATCTCACTGATACGTTATTTAATCTGTGATAACAATCAAATCACTAGCCTTGCCCAACCATTGTAATGCGTTTACCACCATGCAAGCTATATCACAAGCATACATGCTCTATGGTTAATGCAAAATAGAGCATGCTTTCAGCTTTTCTTTAAAGCAATATTATATTAAAGGGTTCTGTCAGGGAGCTTTTGGACTTCTTTATTATCCTAGTCACTGCCAACAAACTTTTTAAACACATTAGTTAACACTGAGTCAATTGTAAATTTATTTTCTCTCATACTCTTGTTCCTCCTTATTGGTGTGCAGGGGGAGTTTGTATAGGTTACTGCATCGTCCCAATTCTCAAGTTGATGAAAAGAGGCGTATGCGAATGGCTATTGATGTGGTATGAGTCAAATAATCTATTGTTCTTGTTGGTCCAATTATTTTCCAAATTAAAGCTGGTTTCTTCTTTTTATAGGCCAAGGGAATGAATTACTTGCATACAAGTCATCCTACCATCGTGCATCGAGATTTAAAGTCTCCTAATCTCCTCGTTGATAAAAACTGGAATGTTAAGGTCTGGCTCGCATTTACTCTTTGGCTATGAACACGTGTATTTGGAAATTCAATGGACTACTTTATCTTTTGCAGCTTTTTGGAAAGAAACCATGCATATATTTCCAGCATCTTATTAAATTTCTATCCACAGGTCTGTGATTTTGGATTGTCTCGCATCAAGCACCACACTTTTCTGTCTTCAAAGTCTACTGCTGGAACGGTTTGACTTCTCTGAAACATATAGCGTGATAAACTCTGGTGATTCCATTCTCCAATTGTTTCCAACCAAATAATAAGCAAGTTTGCCTTTTCAATGCAGCCTGAATGGATGGCACCTGAAGTTCTGAGAAATGAGCCAGCAAATGAGAAGTAAGGATACCAACCTGTATAAACATGCCAGCATGCTCCATTGCCAGAAGTTGCATCACAGGAAAATTCTCTAGCGCTAAAACTGTTGGCTTGCTTGCTTGCAGATGTGATATATACAGCTTTGGTGTGATACTGTGGGAGTTGGCTACATGTCAAATCCCTTGGAAAGGCTTAAACCCAATGCAGGTTGTGGGAGCTGTTGGATTCCAAAATCGACATCTTGAAATTCCAGAGGACATTGATCCAGCCATCGCCCAGATAATACGTGATTGTTGGCAATTGTGAGTTACAGACCAGGTCAATATCTTCATTTGGAATAACGTGTGCTGTGATGATGAATCCTTTGTTGTTTTTGCAGGGAGCCAAATTTACGACCCACTTTCACAGAGCTTATATCCCGTCTTCTTCATCATGTTCAACATCGACTTGTTGAACCAACAAATTATAGAAACCAAACAGCAGAATGACTGGAACAGTGCTTCCTCAGTGATAGTTTGAGCTGTGGTCTGGCTCGAAGAGCTGGAGCAGCAGCAAGTTTTTTCATTTGATTTAAAGTAGATAATACCGGACTGGGAAGTGGTGGTTCATTCAAAGTGGGAACTCAGCACAGGCCCTTTCATTGATCAAACAGTGGAGATCCTCCCAGGTTAAAAAAAAACTGCAATATAAGTGCAGTGAGGATTCCACGGAAAGTTTAAATAGGCAATGTCTTGTAAGAAATTAAAAAAAAGAACAAAAAAATAATAACCATTCAACTAATCTGTGGTCCCGTGGAGGTCTTGTTGGGGTAATCAATCCCAACTCTGGAATTGTAAACATGTGATCCCAACATATCATTGTGGACCTGCGGAATTGTAAAGCAAAAGAGAAAAAAGAAAAAGAAAAAAAAGAAGGTTGTTCTGGGCATGTATATTTTTCAGAAGTTATGTTCTGGGCTTGACGCATCAAGTTGCTTAGATTTAAGTTACTAATACTTCATCAAATAATGCTGTAATCATCTGCAGGTTTTAATGTGGAGCTATAACCTTATAGACGGTAACGGGTATTTAAGGCTTTCTGATTAATCTTCGCCTGCGATGGAAATTGCTTCTGCATGTTTCCTGGTTCCATTTGCAACTTTGAAGCTCTTTCCTTTTCTTTTTGCATAAAATATAATATAGAGCTGTTTGGGACTGCTTCTCAAAATGTGAATGTTTTGTGTTTGCGTAAAATTAATTTTTTAAATGTTTTTATTTTACTTTGATGTGAAGATAATTTTTAAAATATAAAAAAATATTATTTTAATTCATTTCTTAAAATTATGGGCTGGAAGATTGCTGTAATTTTAACATGATTGGAAGATTGCTGTAATTTTAACATGATTGCTGTAAATATAAGAAGATTGTTATAATTGTAATTTTAACACAAAATAAATTTAGATTGTAAATATAAGAAGATTGTTATAATTGTAATTTTAACACGACATGAAAAATATAAAATAAACTTGGATTGTAAATATAAATTATAAAATTATAAAAAAATTTAAAAATATATTAAAAAATTAACGCTTCAAATAAAAATATATAGATAGTTTAAAAACTTTAATATACATGCTTAATAAAAAATTATATATGGTTCAAGTATTTTAAAATATATGATTTAAATAAAAATTCATATATAATTAAAATATTTTTTTATTAACTAATAATTAATAAATTTAAAACAAATAATTTGCTGGTATGTTATATGAACTAAAATTAATTTTATTATTTTTATTTTACTTATTATTTATATTTATCAAACATTCATCAATATTATTAGCATTAAAAGAATTATTAATATCACTACTAATACCAACATTAATATTATAAATATTAGTGCTACTACTAATATCAATACCAATATTATCAATGTTATTTAACTCAAAACTCCTTAGATTCTTTAAATTGTCGTCAATTTAAATCTCCAAATTATTTCTAGTACCATGATTTTACATTTCAACATCATTAAAAAAATTTTCTTTGTGTTGCACTTTAATAGCACCAAGTAAATCAAAGTTTGAATGTATTTTTCTCTTAGTTATTCAGTCATCATCAGATAAAAAATATCTTTTATATCAAAATCATTAGCTTGACTTGGTTGTCATTCAATTTGAAATTGCACATTACAAATATTAAATCATTCATTTTTTTTTTGTGCAAACGATTTCTTTGTTTTATATGAACCTAAATAAATAATTTAAATTTATAAGATTTTTATTAAATATTTCAACATTTAAAATAAAAAAAAAAACAACAAAACAACTCATCATTTCAAATGCACTCCAATTACGCTCATATCTAAATAAAGTATAAGTCAAGCTTAGAACTCAAATTGTAAATCTTTGTAATTATAGACATTCATTTTCGTAAGAATCTCATCATTGAGTTGAAGTTTTTTTATCTTTTACTGTCTTTGCAGTCTCAATGTCAAATAACTCTTTTGTATTCTTGAATGATTCAAGTTATAAGTCAATTTTGTATTTTTCACTTGTATTAGGTACTATCCTTTTTAAGCATTGAAATAATTCATTTTAATATTTACATTAACCTTAAAAATTAAGATTATAATGATAATGATGATTTAAATAATAAGCCACTGCATATAAGGGTCTATGGACTTTAAATGTCCATTTTGTATCAATGATATTTCATATAAAAAACAATAAAAATATCATAACGATTTATGAATATCTCAATTCGAAGTATCTTTAAAAACATTCATATTAATAGATGACAACATTTGAAATAAAAATTAAAAAGATATATACTTTTTTTTCACAGAACCAAAATTCTCTTGTATCTTTTCTTTTGCTTCATCAATTACTTTATATATAAAACCAATAACTGGTTTCTTATCTAAATTAACTAATAAAAAAAATTTAATTAGAGGATATGCTGTCTTAATACATATAATGACATCATGTCAAAACTTGTAGTCCAGAACAATTTAGCATGTTACGTGTATATTGACTCGTAAAATCGTGATTTTAACAACCTTCATTATAACATTCCAATCCTCCTTTAATATCTCTATTCTTTTAGTTATTTTGCAAGCAAATTATTAATGCCACATCATTTCTTTTATTATTATGTTACATGATTTGGAAGTAATTTCTTGTTAGAAAAAACAACAAATTTTCGGATAAGTTAAGTAATTATCATAGTAAAACAATAACAAAAAAAATAATAAATTAATATAGGTTCAAAAAAATTGGTAAAACAGTATAGTTTGAATTGTCACACTTTTAGTAGCGCTTTAAAAAAAAAAACATGGTCAAATTGTGCTGTTTTTGGCTTAATTCAGTGACTAATTCAAAAAATAATAAGGAAAATCTCAAGAGATCTCAACAAGACTTTTTATATTTAAAGATTCGATAGTCGGTGTAGCAATATAATAGCTATTATAGAAAAATCAATCTATAGAAAATTCCATAAAAATTGAAGCATAGTTCAATAGTTGGATCAAACGTTGTTGATTTTTTGAGTTGCTATTTTGGTTCGGTGTAACCAGACCTCCTATTGAACCACCTATCACAATAGTTTATAAATACATTTGCTAGAATGTTCATGTAATCTGTTTAGAGCAAATTTTTATTTAATTATGACATATTTATATCTAATTTTTTATAGTTAATTGCTATTATAAATAATAAATTTTAGAGATTTTAACTAAAATTTATGGACAAATATTTATATTTTAATTCATAAAATATATTTAAAAGAAAAACTTCATAAAATTATTTTTTTTATATAAATGGTCCAACTAATTAATATAAGTAAATCTAACTAATGGATCAATTAAAGAAAAAAATTAGAGTTTAGCCCTAAAGTATTTTAAAAACACAATATTTACTAAATATTACTATTCTAAAATGTTATCTTATCATGTTTATAAATAATAACATTTAGTAAATATAAACTAGGCTCGAATCTTTTAATAAAAACCTAAAACAAATATAAGCACAGGTAACGTGTCAATTTATACCATATATTTTTTTTAATGGCGAATCAGAAAATGCTATTTGTGTAGGACAATTTAAATTGAAAATTTTATGCACGCTAACAAAAGCTTGAGCCATTAAATTTAAACAAAATATCCAACCACGGCATGCAAGCAATTCTATAATTTTTTTTATTTAATCGTACAATAATATAATTGTTTTTTTAAATAGAAAAAAAGCTAGTATTTCATCCAAAATAAAATATTAAAATATTAATATCTAATAAAATAATATTTCAAACATAATTTCATTCATTTAATTATAATTAATTTTGATTAAACTTTATAAATAAAAAATAATTATGAAGGGTTGCAGAAAAAACTGTGTTAATATTAAAAAAATTCATAATTTTATTTGAAAATAAATTAAAAACTGAATGTTATTCAATAAAATAAAACTCAAAATTTTTGTTAGTTATTTTATTTAAATAAATTTAAATATTTTTTTAAATGAAAACCTTTAAAAAAAGTTTAGACATGATGTACCAGCTCCTGTCTAGCAAGAAGGGTAAACCCACATTTTTATTTTTATTTTTATTTTATTTTAAGTCAGATGGACATCCAACTTTTTTTTTAAATAGAATCCAACAATACTTTGTATTTGATTGTACCGACGGTCACCTTAAATGACTAAATGGTAAGGTCTCTAATTTCTTAAATAAAAAACACTCACACTTAAAACATCATTTAGATTTAAATAAACTCATTTACAACATCAAATTAGTAAAAGAAAAGAAGTTTTTAAAAAATCAATTTAAATTTAAAAATATTTCTAAACTCATATTTACTTTACGAGAAAAGATAAGAAAAAAAGTCATAATAGAACTCTTTTTACCAGAATATTGATATTAAAATTATAACTTATGATTTTTTATATTATTTTATAATTTGACTACTCTTATCATTTTTTTAAATTCAAGCACTAAAAAATAAAATAAAAAATAAAATTTAGGATAAAAAATCAATACTAAAAGGACGGTAAAGAAACTTTGAAAAATAGGTGGACCAAAGAAAACTTTTGATGCCAAATTCTAAATGGGCACTTGCTTTCCCATGTTTTTCACTTTGATTCTTTCTTTTGGATATTGCTTCTCCTAAACAATTTAGAACCAAATTTGTCATTAATTTTACTAGAAAATGATCAAATTAAAAAAAAAATAGTTTGAGAACCGGATTGGAAAAAAAAAAGAAATAGCACCTCTCCAAGAGTAAATAGTGAAAATGACTACGAGGCACGCATTTTAATTTTTATGTAATTTCTCAAAGCTCAAGTTTTTATTATTTTATTAGAATTTTTATTTCTTGCAATAAGGTTTTAATTTCCTTTTACTTCATTGTGGTAAAAGAAAATAATATTGTTTTTATAGTTGTAAGCAGTTGACATCTTCGTTAAAATAATTAATGATACTAAATTCGATTATGTATTTGATGTAAAAAGAAATTTCATTGAATTTTCCATAAATTAAAAAAAGAGTCTAATTGCTATGTCAAGGAATATTATTATTCATGCAATTTTCTTATTATTTGTATGATTTATATCGTAAATGAAATTATTATTATTATTATTATTATTCATGTAGTTTTTTATAAACGCAGAGTTATGTATTTGTGTGCTTTATATCGTAAATGAAACTAATATCTTATATAATGAATAAACTAAAAAAAAGGGCGAAACTGTTGCCATCGATGGCAAATAGTACAACTAGCAGAGGATAAACACGTAAAAATAAACAAAATTACAATTATTTAAACGAAAAGGCGAAAGAAAATAAAATAAAATGAAAATCTCCCACCAATTAATTTTGGATGGAGGATCAAGAGAGCAAAACAACAGAAATCCTCCATGGCAATTCCACTCCTCCACCTATCATCACCGTTCCTCCTCTCCTCTCTAACACAGAAAAGATTTATCTACCATCACCACCACAATTACAAAAACACACTTCCAAGAATAACCTCGTCTTCCTTCAGAAATCGAAGCAGCAACACTCCTCCAGAAACAGGGTGCCCTGTTCCACTCGATCAACAACCCATAAATGAATACCAAAATCTCTCCACTTCCTTCCCTTTCTCTTGGGCCTCAGGTGACATTGTCGAGTACTGCTCTCGTTTGTTCGTTACTGGTGCTTCTTTTGCTCTCCTGATCGCCCTACCTGTTGCTTGGTTTGGCACCGTGGGCCCAAAAACTGAACCATTGAAGCCAGTTCTTGCAGCTTTATCAAGTGGGATTTTTGTTGTTAGTCTTGCTGTTGTCAGAATGTATCTGGGTTGGGCTTATGTTGGGAATCGACTGCTCAGTGCCACTGTTGAATGTAATTCCTCTCTTTCCTCTGTCTTCTCTTGTTTTATTCGGTTGCTTAGAAACCTTTTAAAAAACTCAAGGGATAGTCATAATTTTGAATTTTGAGTTAATTTTTTTTGTTTTTTTGTTTTGAGAGAGAAGGGTTGATGTCAAGTTAGTTAAGGTTGCTATTTTAGGCACATCATGTTGTTGTTTTTGGTATATTTGATTGATGGGGTGGTTTTTAATCTCTATTTTTTGCAGATGAAGAGACAGGGTGGTATGATGGTCAGGTACATGATTTTGTTTTGTTATAAATCATTATCAGAAAGACTTTATGGCATGGTATCATTATGGAGGGAATTTGAGAAATTTATTGAGATAAAGAAAAAGGATACATGATAACTAATTAAGCTCATGGCGGAGAAACAGTTATCTAATTAAATCTACAATAATTTTTTTTCTTGGAAGAACAGCTATGCAGGATTTGAGCCATCTTGTACAACTTAAGAAATGTCAGAATAGATTCACATTGGAGAGAAACAACTGTGGCATCGCCATTATTTACCAAAACCTTTGTTGAGAGATGAGCTTTTGTCATCAGATCAGAATATCACAAAGTTATCTCACCTTAAAGTCGTGGTGATGCGGAGGTCTATGCTATGGTAGAAGGATGGGGCAATGAAGATTTAAGATTGTGGTTATGTGTGGAATTGTGTGAGGGCTGGGTTGAGGCCATGGCAGTGTTTATGCTGCAACGGTCGCAAGGTCTCATGTGATGACCACTGGGTTAAGAAAGGCGAAGAACAAGAAAAGTATAGAGAAGAAGTAAAAGGGAAACTGGAAAAAATAAAATAATATTCATATGCATGTAGAGAAAGCACGGAGGACTTGGTGATTGCAAAAGAGAATGTGGCACACCCCGCATTGATTCTTTCCTTTGGGGTTGTAGTAATGGTTTTTGTGCTGAATTGATCTCATTTGCTCTTTTCTAGTTTTTCACTTGATGAGTTTTGTATTTGTTGGATGAGATCTCATCTAGATAGGTCTTGCCTAATTCTTCTATCTCAGGCTTTCGGTTGGCTTTTAATTTGAATTTCCTGTATTTTTGGTGGGGTGCATTTTTTGAAGAATAGAGAACGAGTTGGAAAAAATAGAAATGAAAAGCGAGCTGTCCTTTTTCAATGTTTAACTAATGGTGAGTTTGCAGGCGCATAATGTGTGAGAGAGAATATCTCTGAAAGTAAACTGTAAGATTTTACTATTATTATTATTATTATTATTATTATTATTTTTTTTTTTTGGGGGGGGGAGAGGATTATGTTGCAATTGTAACAAGATGCAAACTAAATGCAGTGAAATCTCTTTTTCAAGTTCTGTGATTTAGTTGCAATATATACATTTGCAGCATTATTAATAGAGATAAACATGCAAGTTCGAAGCCTAACTAATTTGAATTTCCTCCACAGATATGGGTGAAGACAGCTGAAGTTTTGGCTCGAGATCGGCTTCTTGGTTCATTTTCAGTAAGTGAATTATTCTAAAGAGACTGTATTTTTTTGTTGTTTCCCGATTGTGGAGAGCAGGACCAATGTCTGTTATGTAATTGAGAAGCATAATGTTTTTAAACGGTTTTACCATGCCTGCTATTAATCTATTCACCTCTTAAATGGTTTTATGTGCCTTCTATCGAACTATTCATCTTGGTCACTCCACAAAACAATGTGGCGAGGACTCTTTTTTAGGTTCAACTTGATGCTTGTCTGCACTGCAGGAACATTCTGGCTGTTTCAATCTAACAGGATGTGCTGTTTTGCATATGAATTTGCCATGTCTAAAACCGAGGATAACATCTTTTAACTGTTTCAATCTAACAGGATTGCTGTTTTGCGTATGAATTTGCCATGTCTAAAACCAAGGATAACATCTTTAAGACCAACTGGTATTAAATATGTCGATTCATGATGTAAGTAGGTTAGCACCTATGATATGCTGTATCTTTTATCATAACTATAATGCTACAAGGCAGTGTCATGATATTGGAGAGCTGCTGCCACTCTGTGATGCTAGTGATCGACTGTTATTTTTTATTAAAAAGTCGCTAACTTTGTGACACTGAAGCTCTCTTCATTGATATAATGTTTGATTTATATGGAAATAGATGGTGGATCATGTTTCTATCAAACTCAGGGAATTGTTGCATGACTAATCGGAATATATATATA